>JAJHPF010000016.1:2400000-3000000 GCA_024447775.1 Carex cristatella
GAATAAAAAGAACATACAATCTCCAAATCCGTTATTTTACAAAAAGAATCAATGAATTGCAACATTTTTACTCTGCAAAAAATAACAAGTATCACTGTCTGAGAAGATGAAGTGTTCTCTCCAAAATCGGTCTGAACCGTGTGAAATTGAGCCTGACATTCTGTTTTCCGAGATAAATTCCATTTGCCACTTGCCACCCTTGCCGATGGATTGATTCCGGGTCTGTAAACACGGCATGATCTCTCGGGTACAGATCCGTTAGCGTGCTCTCTTCTTCGCTTATGCTGTACTGCAGGTACTTGAGACCCATGTCTACTGCCGGTTCTCCAAAGTCGTACTCACAAGTCCTCTCATACTTACCCAGAGGAACTATTTGAATGAGCACCGCATTTGTCGGGAGAAACACAAAATTTGTTAGCCCCGCCCCATGCACGCCCATCATCACATCGGCAGAGTTAACGAGACGTGCAAATTCGGCGATATTCATGGAAGATAAGGCATTACCGATCACGACTTCGAACCCTAGTTTCTCGATCAATGGGACAATTTCTCCGCGGTTCATGAGTGATCTAGTGTGATCCCTTGCCATGATCAGTAATCTCGGTTTTTTCCCGCTTTCATCTCCTAGTTTTATAGCGACATTTTGTTTGAGTGAGTAGGCCATCTTTGCGAAACGGCCGAATTCAACCGTAGAAATGTGATTCGGAGCTCTTGATGGTTCCACAGTTAAATCTTTATGTTTCGATATGCCAACAATCACATGATGGTAGCAATGCACCCGTTCTTCCTTGTCATAGTCGATAATTTCATAGTTCGACAACTTCTTAAGAAGTCCGACATACTTGAAAATAAACCATGGTTGTATGTTTGATACAAGAAACTGGACATCTCCTTTAAATTGGTAAGACGTTATGAACAGTGGTACCAGTAGGTCAGTGAAGTCATGGAAATAGTTTCCATTAAAACCTCCATTAGCAAAGATAACAGCTGCTGAATTATGATATACGTCGCATTTCGGAGCTTGGTTGTGAGCTTCTACTTTTATCTTAACTTCTCTGAATTGCGCCATTAATTCGGTCGCGTACTTGCGAGGATGTGGCCTCACGCTCCATGTTTCGTTGTTCGCTTCAGAGATGTAACTTTCGGTTGAAGTAACTGATAAAACTGAAGATGATTTGCCGTGAACGCGCACATCTCCCTCCACATCACACAGGTCAAATTGCATATCCGAGAAGTCACAAGAAGGTTTTTTAAAGAACTTTGTTTTATCACCAACTTCACCTTTTATGGAAACATAAAAAATAGATACATTAAAAAAGAGAAAAGAGAAATAAAGCTTGAGAAGAGTTTAAGATATTAAATTTGTAGAACAGATAAAAAGAGAGGTGTTGTGTTGTATAATTGTATTGTATCTTACCGAGATTCTCTTGATCTCTTGCATTTGGAATAGAGGGCTGGAATTGTTCTGGAATAGGAATAGGATTATCTTGGGGTGGTGGAATAGAAGGCCCAATATTTTGATTAATGGGCTTTTCTTGGGCTGAGGTGTTTGAAGGAATAGATTGTTCAATAAAATTTTCTTTCTTCTGGGTTTCTGGGATGGATGGCACAGATTGTTCCTGCACTGGGGTCTTTTGTGTTGTTGGGATCAACGGCTCAGATTGATTCTGTGATGGAGTTTGCATTGCTACTGTGATCGACAGCTCCGGTGTTGCCTTTTCTTCATGGGAGCTAAAGGGAACTGGAATTAGAATTGAAACAAATAAATGAGCGATGCAATACTGGTTAGAAAAGACTTTTTTTTATTTTGGGTTTTCATATTATCTTACAAAATTTATCAACAATGTAAATCATATCATTTTGCAAAATTTAAGGACAAAGCAGCGTTTTTGTCTGCATTGAGTCTTGCGATGAACTTAAAATTAATATTTAACAAAAAAAAAACATATTTGGTATAGAAATAATGCATATTTTGCATTATAAAAAAACATTTCTTAAAGAAACAAAAAAAAAAAAACAATCATTAAGTACCATATAAATGCTGTACTAATTCAAAATTTGAATCCAATGTAGATTACCAATGATTTCTATTTGTTCAAAAGTATATCATGAAACAAAAACTGAAATATCTTACAACCCAAAAGTAAATAACAAATTAACTTACATGATCTTAGGCGATTTGCAAACTGATCCGGTACAGAGAAATAAACCAAGAGAATAACAAAGCATGATGCCATTATTGCAAAGTAATTAGATCTTATAACCCCATTCATTTTGTAATCTCCTCCTAGCTTTTCCTCCTCTTCACCTTCACCTCTTCTAAAATGGAGGCTAGCTTGGGCATGCAATCTATTAGTAAGTGATTGCCTACCTCAAAAAAATACAAATAATAATAAATACATGTAGCCGCCTCTTTCTCATGGTTGTGTGTGTATTCTTCTCTCTATAAATATATTTGACGTACATTATTTGAAAACAACTAGCAAATAAATCATTTAGTTGATAGTTTTATTGCACTTTGACTTCACAGCTTTGCTATCCATCACAAAAAATGTACCTTAGTTTTGATTTGTGCGCGCATTAACTCTCGGCTTGTAAAATGAATTGTAATATTGAGGACTTCATATTTAAATATGAAGCTAACAATTATAAACAATTGATAAAATTCTGGGTGATGCTCCAATATGTTAAAATAAGTTTTGGAAGATTTATATTGATTTCATTATACGGTTATAAATTTAATTAATTAGAAAGTTTATAGTTAGATACAATATATATTTTGATGTTGAGAATCAATGAAAAGAATATAAATTTGGATCCAATATATCCCACGTGTCTAATTCTCAATTAACAAACTAATCTATTATATTTTGAACAATTTGAATCAATTTTACATTTTTTTTTTCCATTTAAAATTGGTGAACTAGAGAAAACTTCAAAATTATAATTTTTTGCCTTTTGTGATAGACATGATCGTTTTGAGTGATGCAGGACTATGCATGAATTTTACACCTTCATAATTTATCGTCATACTAAATTTGACCCTACTTATAAGCAAGCAAATGGATATAAAGAACAATATTTCAAATTGACCATACATATAAAAGCAATCAAATGGATATAAAGAACAATATTTAGACAATTTATAATGAGTGAGACTATGGTACTATGCATAGCGTGGATTGATCCGTATCACAGATCAATAT
This sequence comes from Carex cristatella, assembly GCA_024447775.1. NCBI lineage: Eukaryota > Viridiplantae > Streptophyta > Magnoliopsida > Poales > Cyperaceae > Carex > Carex cristatella. The sequence continues at coordinate 2,403,207 of JAJHPF010000016.1, forward strand.
TTTTGACTTCAAAATTCTAATGGTCGATTTGAACCGTTCACATGGTCTCCATATGAATATATACTTGTAAACTAAATTTTACATTGTTTAGAATTTTTTTACTATTTTTTAATGGGTAGAAAATCACTTGATTTGAAAATTCTGGACCATCCAAAAATAGTAATTTTCTACCCATAAAAAAAAAATATAAAATTAAATTTAAAAGTACATATGAATATGGAGAGAAGTACAAATTCTAATAAATAATTTTGGGCTTCCCAATGATGTTACCTTGTTTCCGGGCCGGTAGTTAATAAATTTATTATAAATTTCATTAAAAAAAGTTGAACTATAAATATTTTATTAAAATTAGTTTTAGATTGTAAATATAAACGTCACATAGAATCTTCACTGGTTGATTTCGGTCCATTCAAGCAACTAATTACTTTGAAATGTTGACATGTTGTTGGTGAATACTTTTCAAATTAAAAATAGTTGATCAATTTAATTATATCTGTGAAATCTATACAGATGTAGTCTGGATCTTCTGTGGCACACTCTTGTTTACAGTATATAATATATTGGTGTGTACTATTATCCATAGTGACAAGATTCGCGAATAATTTCCGAATTATTTGGATTTTTAATGATGCCGAACCGAACGCTGAATTATTTGGTTGACCGAACTTTGACCAAATAATTCCCGAATAATTCGCGAATTTTGCGAATTTTCCCCGAATTTTACGAATTTTTCTTAGAATTTTATTTTTTGGTTATTTTTTGTTTTTGCTCCCTTACAAAACTGATATATCTGATCCGAATAATACCGAATTATTCCCGAATTATACCTGAATTATTCTCGAATCACGAATTTTTTACCTTGCTGAACCGAATCCGAATAATTGATTTGTCACTATGCTATTATCTCATGAATTTAAAAAAAATGTGAAGGTCGGATCTTCAGATTCCTTTTATACGTACACGGTACACCAGGGATGTCAAAGATTATTATATCTTCAAAGTTATTGGCAATTTTGTGTTCTGCTATACAAAAAAATTGGCACCGCGGTTGCCAAATAAGATCCAGTATTGGAAACATGAAATTCAAGTCATGTTGATTTGCAGCCCATTTTGGTGGATTCATAAACTAAAAAATCAACCAAAATTTATTCGGAATTTTTTTAGGTTTTTAATATTGCTAATATAATTAATTTATGGCTTAATTGCATGATGATTTGAAACTTTCACGTGCATGTATGCGCTGCATGTCGTGTGATTATAAATCTGATGGAAAAAAAAATGATAATTGAAGGAATAAAATATAAGAAAATAAGTGTTATTGGAACCTCATTCAGAAATATATGGTTTGCTTGTAAGGCGGTTGTTTCTCATTACAAGCATTAAATGCCCTCTTTTGGCTTGGTATCGACTCCATTATTTGTTTTCTAAATAGAAATATACTCAAAATTTGTACTGTTTCCCGGAAACGATGCATCGGTGCACATGTATATAGCCTCCAAATTGGACTTTGAATTATTCCTCGATCGGTTCATTTTTCCTTGCAAGGTCTAAATCATGGATGTCATCATGTCATGATCCGGTTCAAAGAAATTTACAAGTTAGTTGCTATCTCAATAAATTTTGTTTCTTTTGCGAAGCAGACGTTGGTTGTGTTGTGCCTACAAATAAATGTTTCATTAACCAAAAAAAAAAAAAAATCTAGATAAGAGCATCTTCATCTCAACAATTTAAATAAATTTCTAAACTTTCACATTCCATAAATTAATTTTAGAGGTTTTATGATGTGATAAATTAAAAAAGAGAAATATTTAAGCCAATCATTTAATTAGTGTAGAGTTTATAAAATATTTCTTAATAATAACTTTTCTTCATAATTTCTAAATAAGAAACTCTTCTTTCTATAAAAATTACCACTTCATATTAAAAATTATAATAAGATTAAAAATGGAGATGCTCTAAGGCGTCGTATAAAAATGGAATCAGAACAAACATATAAAGCTCGTCATCGTCTAACTTTATTTAATTTTGTAGTGCAATACATGTATACCATTCGTTTAACACTTTAAAATTTTACCTTAGGAAAAATACATTTGAGTTGCATTTTAAGAGTAGAACTAGGGTGCTCTTAGGAGTATCAAGTTCCTTTGTACTCTTAACTCTAAAATTTATCGGATAAACTTCGAATGATGAATGTTGAAATCTCTTCTATCTTACGAGTGATGCGTCTACATATGAAAATTTAAAGTTTCTAATTTTATAAAGTCAAGAGGTCAAAATTGAAGGTTTCTAAATTAATTTTAATGCATTTATTTGAAGACTTTTGACCTTCTTTTATAAATTATTCGAAATTTAAAATTTAGTCACATAAAGCCCTCACTTGTAGAGGTAGAAGGATTTCAACGGTTTGGATTCATCGTTCAAAGTTAATCCAATAGATTTTAGAGTTAAGAGTACAAAGAAACTTGATACTCCTAGAAACACCTACTTGCATTTTAATGTCAAAATTTTTACACTTTCTTTTATCTTCTTTTGACTTTTAGTATATTTGAATTTGGATTACAGTAGCATGAAGCCATGACTTGATGCTTGGCCTAGATATCCATTACCGAAATCTAGGAATGTATTTTTTAACTTAATCTAGTTTGTTGTCTGAGCTCAATCATTTAATATTTTTTGAAACAGAAATATATTAACACTGTTAAAATATTTATTTTAAATAAAAAAATAAAATTGTACATGTTTTTTAGATAAAATTATATCAAATTAGATGCAAATTGTTTGATTACTTCCGTTTAAGTGGTGATAAAACTAAATCCTTATTAGACATATGGCTCGGCCCAACAGGCCTTTATTAGGTCAGCAGATTTTTGCTGATTCTAAATATGTTACCTTGCTGTTCAGTAGTATACAAAATTTCTACTTTAACCACATTTTTGGAGTATGATCAAAACTTTCGTTGAATAATTAGCTAATTTATTTGTTTTTAATCATCAACGTTTTTCTCAAGATGTAAGATTTGTCATACACATTATTAGAAGAACCCTAGAACTAAGAAAATAGTTAATACGAAAATCAAGCGAAGGAAGAGCAGAAATATAACCTGCCTGAGGCTATGCTTAAGCCCGTATAGACAGCCCAATAAATTTAACAAATTGGGCCTATAACTTAACAAAAAGGGGCTTTTGCTTCCCCCTCATCTATTAATTAGTTATTTAGTGCACTGATCTCACTTATTAATTTTGAACTAGCTTGAAAACATTATAAATTTTAAAACTCAACCCTTCTTGACTTAAAACTTAATTTGTGCCTGAATTCCCCACTAATCTTGCATCGGAATCGCCATATTTGATTCTACTGAATGTGGATTTGTGTTTTGTTTACCTAGCCATTCCATGATTTGTAATTGTTCGATCCACATGAAACATGCATCTTATAATCTGTAAATCTCTAACAAAAAGTTTTCTTATTACCTGACAGTTCCCTATTCAGACTGCTCATTTTCTTAGAATCTCTATTATGTAAAATATAGGCATTGTTTATAATTAAATTGTTATAGGCCATTCAGTCAAAATGAGACACCTTAAAATATCTAAATTTGTAAACATATTAAAATGTATTTATGAACTAATTATTTTTTACTATTCGATCAATATCAATGACCAATAATATTTTTAAAAAATATGGACCCAACAAAAATGCCAAATTAACCAACAAAAGGATGCCACACCAAATACCACACTACAAAAGACTAATCCGACCAAAAAAAAGTTTTATACGTTTTAAATGATAAAAAAATTACATGTTCTCAAAATATATTTGAATGTAAAATATTTAATTTATAAGTCTAGTATAAATACTTCTTTAATTGAAAGATAATATTAATTAATTTGTAGTATAACTAATTAGGACATGGTTCAACTTTTAACAAGAGACAAGTTTTCAAAATAGTTCGAAATACTGGTTTGAAGAATTTGGATAAGAAAATACAGTTGTTCACATACACGTTAAATGAGGAAGTCACATTGGCACAAGTATCACAGATGACGGAAATGCAACAATTGTTCAGACCAACTCTATCTCAACAGGCCAGCGAACAACTGGACATGCTGCAGCGGGCATTGGAATCAAACCCGATAAATATCACATCCGAACCGGATAATGCTGCAGCGGGCAATATTGCAGCCCACACACAGCAGGAAAACAAAAGAGATAATGATCATATCACGGTTTGTGGTGTGGTGAGAGAGGTGCTGTCATATCTTCAGAGGAACACACAAGGAAACACTTGAATTGGCAAAGGAGACACAGGAAGAGTACAACATGGCGGCAATGACAGCAAGAAGATTACTCCATCAGGCGCGTACACAATAAAATAACGAGCCTGCTATCATTTCCATTCACTTCATCTTTTCTATGTTTACTATTCTACCTTGTTCTCTTTATTTTTTTCCTTCCTCTTTTACTTCTATTTTTTACATTACCTTTACCAGAATTTTTATTTTCCCTTTTTAAGGCTCAGTTGTCTGAGCCGAATTGTTTTTCTGCTTTGGCAAGGAACAAAACTCTTGTAACTTTGCTTGTTTAATCAAAGGAGGGCTTGACCCTCGTTTCTGCCTCAAAAAAAAAAAAAAAAAATACAGCTGCCACAAAACATCACTATTATTGTTTGAATTTCTTGTGTAATGTTATTGTGCTTTGTGTAATGTTAGAGTGGTCACATTCATCAATCACCATGATCTTCTCACATTTCCTAATTTGAGGAGGGTTTCACTGTTTAAATCTGAACCGTACATCAACATTGTTGATCAACTGATCAGATTAAAAGACTCAACATTTCACCATCAGTTTGCCTCTCACTCCGTCATCAGTTTTTCCCTTCCCCACCCCACGGCGAATTCGCATCCTCTGAGATATCTCATATTTTGCGTGGTTTTTTGGAAAATCTAAACTATTCAAATACGTTATGCACGAAATTTGAAGATCAAATAATATTGGCCCCTGCGCTATATCCGAATAGGCACCGGACACGTCGGTCACGCAAAATATGACATATCTCAGAGGATACGCACTCCCCCATGGGCCCACCCCACCATGAATTCGTATCCTATGCATTAACGGAATGTGTGTTAATAGATCTGGACAGTCCGATTGAGATCAGCATTAATTAAAGGCCCCCGTGCATAGGCGTGGGCCAGATTGGCTCCAATCCTGATCAGACGGCCGAGACTCGAGATGCTATAAACTCAAAAGATTCTTTTTTGAGTTAATGCACAAGATTGAGGACTCACCCCAGTCCCCACCACCCCTGACCCATGGTCCCCGCCCCTGGATCCCCTCTGAGCTCCTCCGCGTCACCTGTGTCCTCCTCCCGATATCTCCTAAGTCTACATTTTCCACTATTTCGACATCTCCTTCTCACTGTTTTCTCTCATCTGTTTTTTTTTTTTTTTTTTTTTTAAAAAGGCAAGAGCCGGTTTCATATATATGAAACCAGTAACTTACAAGGACTCTCTCATCTTCTGATCCTCAGTGAATCGATCCAACTCAGATTTTGCAGATTTCGAATAGACCCCATTATCCTCTTGTCTCGCCTGAATTGGGAACAAGGGGTTTTTCAGGCAAGATATGTGGAGCTGGAGTGGTGGTTGAATTATCCGCTCCTATCCACCAGAAGGTGCTCAGAGAGGCGAATTGAAGAACGATCTTCGCTGCATCATTCTCCCTAACAAAAAACTGGCAAATGGGTATACAATATAGCTCTTAAAACAATACAATTAATCAATTATCTTGTATTCATTTGTTGAATTATTATGAAGCTGAATGATTGGAAGAATTTTACTGTCGGTAGTGCACATTAGATAGTATTATTGGAGTGCGAATAGTGGTTGCGCGCTATTGGAATATGTCAAATTAAAATGATCCGTGTGTGTGTCAATAAAGTGTTTCTCTCTCTCTCTCTCTTTTTTTTTTTTTTTTTTTTGTGAAAAAGTATTTCTCACTACTTATCACACATGCATATATTGGACCAAATATATTTGGTCCTCCATCACACAGTAATTTTATTATCCATTATTGTTACATGAGTTTTCGTTATTCTTCATTTTATTATAATATAATAAAAGCTCACAAATGATTTTATTTCTTATAACATTGATTTGGAGCAATAGCTAGCTTGCTATTTTTCAAGTCATACATGACTTGCATGTTAATTTGTTGCTTGTTGCCTAAGGTGCCAGATGAGTCGTTCGTTGGCCCCATAGAAAAGCACAATACACCTTCCTCATCGAAATCAAGAATAAAGTTCCCACGTGGCAAATTCATATCTATGCCTTCGAAGTGTAGAATCACTTTCGGTGCTTTCACCCGCGATGGCAAGATCGATGGTGATGAAAAACAATCAATATCTCCAGTACTTTCATTAGACGCAGTCAATTTCATATCTGATATAAGGGCCTCTTTTAGTTTATTATAAGCAACCTCCGGTAATTGAGAAAAGGATGTGCCCGAATCCACCAACGTCCCATGTTTAAACACCGATTTGGGGATGCTTAGTCGTTTGGTGCCGACTGTTATGCCGGTCATGGTAATAAAGTAAAGGGTTTCATAACCAGAATATGGAGGGCCATCAACAAATTTACTGGTTTGCACTGGCGCCTTGATGTCTCTATAGATCTCCTCTTGGGTACCAAACCTGAGAAGAGATCTCTTATTGATATCATCGGTCATACAGTATGAGAAACCTGATATACCGAGCTGAGACACCAAGGAGGTTGTGGCCTTAGAAAATCCAGCTATACCAGAGCAGTTGTTCAGATCCCCACTGTTTATATTTCCACATCCGAATGCAATTTGCGCCTTGATGTCACTACTGGTGCCGAATGCGAAGGTCTCACGTGAAAAACTTCCGTACGTATGTGTGTTATCCCCATAACCATACGAGTACATACAATGGTGTTTGGTGCAATTTTTCCAGGGAAGGTCTTGACAGAGCTTGTTAGAGCATGGCAGCCGCGAAAAGGTGGACGATTTGAATGGGTTAAAGATTGGGGATGGTTGGGAGAGACATCTTGAGCATGGTTTGCACTGGGTCCAAATAAGTCCACTGCCAGTATCTAGCAAGAAAGTGTAAGGACGGGGAGGGGTGCCGATTGCTAGCTCTAGCACATACTCATTACCTCCGGATGGATAAAATGGTATGTTGGCTCTGGAAAGTGGGTTTGAGTTGAAAGACTTGGAAGTTAACAGTGAAGCTCTTGCTTTGCTCCAGCTTGCGGCCCGCTTGGCGAGCTCGAGCTTGGTGAGTTGAAGGCCGTAGTCGACATGAGTTAGTTCCAACTGAAAATCTCCAAGGATACAGATGGTTGGGGTAGCAAGTGAGATTATGAACAATACAAGAGAAATATGCATTGTGCTATTTAATTTGTGTGATCCTACTGGTGGGTTGAGCTAGTTCTTTATATAGGGCCGGCCTGTCCATTCATGAACTGTGAACATATTAAGATTTAATTTTGAGTGATGTCATTATTCTAATATACAAACTAAGTCCAGGCGAACCTTATCAGTGTTTAATTAATTAGCTCTTAATTATCACAACACAAACTATTATATTTAATTATAATATAATCAAACTTAAGTAAGCGCGGGTGGGTTGGGAATATGAGCTGTCAATTTTGCTCGGAATGTGAAGATACCAATCATCTATTTCTTACTTGTCAACAAGCTCAGAAAATCTGGTTTTGGTTAGGCCAAAGTAAGAATTTTTTTCAACTAATGGCATTCAATAACTGACATCTTTGAATTTGCAGTTTAGCTGGGGGTTTTCGCAAAAAGGCTTTCTCGTCACATTCAGCGCAGTTTGTTGGACAATCTGGAAAAACAGAAATGCACTGTGTTTTCAATCTAACGCTTCTCTTAAGTCCATTCGAACAATGATTTTACTAATTATTTCTATTTTTGAATATTGAGCAGGAAATATGGATAAACGCATTAAGATTGTTGCTGAAAAATGGTTGCCGGAAGAGATTAATGCTATCCCACTATGCACGTGGGATCCGGATAATCACCAAGTGATTGACTTTCATGGCGCTCCCAATCCAGAAGGGAGTATGTTGCTATTAGTTTATGAAGATGGGGACTCCACCAATGCTACATGAAGTCTACATCCTTTTTTTGTTATGGCACATGACTTTAGTGCTTATATTAGCCCTATCTTAAGAGGCTTAGTTCTAGGACTTATCTTTTCTATTACGGTTTTTTGGTGGTTGCTCAAGAGACGAGCTTTTGTGTTTTGTTCTATTTTAAATCCGTGTGGAGGCAAGTTAGTATGATAGGTTGACAATTTGATTTGTGTAACTTAACCTTGATTTCAAGCTAATGAAATGAGCTTCATGCCTTTTATCAAAAAAAAAAAAAAAAATTATAATATAATCAAAATATCAACACTAAATATTTAAAGTATCCATATTATAATCTTAGATAATTTAACAGTTAGAATAATTTCTAACAAAAGATGGTGTACGTCCTGATGAAGTAAAACTATATTTAATTTTTTATACCCGCCGATTTCGTAAGACAGTTCGGATATATAGTTTTTACCTGATGAAAACTCGTTATATCCCTCATGAATTAAAAGTGCTTTCAGTTAGTCGGTCGACTGTTTTATTTTGTTATACATATGTTGGTTGCTATGGTAGCAAATTAATCATGAGCAATGCACTTGTATCAAGGGAGGAAGAATTGAGAGTAGGTGCGATGCTCATCGGATCTTTAAATGACCATCATATCTACATTAAGATTCGTGCGAATTCATTAAAATCCGTAAAGTTTTTTTTAGTTTCCGTGTGCACAAATCTCAATGATAATAGTACGGTGTTAGAGCTAATTGAACCTAAAAATAGGTCCGATGCCTATCGGACCTACTCCTATCTCAGAGAGGAATGGTAGCAGATACGCACCATAGTTCAGCGTGCTAATTAAATATAGGCGTACGTACCGACGATACGCAACTAAAATTTCAAAGTGCTTGTACGTACTACCTTTTTGTAAGATGCATGTATCTCGTATCGCTATTATTTTTTCTTTTTTTACATATTATATTTTATAAATTAGCTCTTCTATTCAAATTTTCTAGTTTCACCATATGCAACTAAAATTTCATAGTGTTTGTACGTGCTACCTTTTTGTAAGATGCATCCATACGTATCTGCTATTATATATTTTTTGTCGAAGAAAAGTGGAATTCTGGTTTTTCGGTTGGACCCATCCCATTTGAAATATAAAAAATAGATTGATTTTTATAGATATATAGAAAATTTTATAAAATGTATTTTATCTGTTTATTTCAAATCGACTATATATCCAAATAAAAAGTCAGTACTTATTAATTGTCTGAAATACAAGAGGAAAGATGAGCATGTCGCAATTAATCCAACTCATATATATACCCACGAGATGATTCCAACACTTTTCTAATACAGGCTGCACCACATATATATACTATCGATAGTGCCAATTAAAGATCATGGAAGATGTGAAATTGAAATGACCCCAGTGCTTCTAATGATTATGTTGATCACTTTTGATATAAATTGGGAGATGTCTAAATTGAAATCATGATTATTCGAGTTCATCTAATAATTTTCATCAATCATTTTATCGAGACTAAACAAAATTCTCCTAATTAGCAAAACTGCCAGACACGGATAATTCATAATTCATAATATAATCTATAAACAATATTGGTTTTCTGCTTGATTCTTCGTGACCCGTCCTTGGTAGGTGTATGTAGCAACTTGCATTGTCACGAGCCTGCACAATATCTCAAGACAGGAAATCGTAAAATTCAACTTATTGTGTTGATGTTTGTGATTTGTTTATTAATTATTGTGTTGTTGTTTCATTTGAAGTAGTGGATGTGACTTTGTATATGTTGATTTGTAATGTATAATTGATTATTGCTTTCTGTATGTTGTGATGTTGAATATTTATTGAATGATGGATGTGTAATGTTATTGTATGTTTAATGGCTAGCAAATATGGATGCTAGTTAACTATAAATTGTTTAAAAAAACACAAAACATACGCGGTTCTAAATAACAAAATGTGAATGGTTAAGAAAATAATACACTGATGACTTATAAAAACCATGTATATAAATCTGGTACATTGTACACGGTTAACTCGATAGTGTAGATTTTTAGTGCCTTTTTAAGTTAGATTGGACACAGTTAGATTTTATTAACCATGTATATTAGTACTATATAGACAATATGGTTCGGAAACCGTGTACAATGTATTCTCTATTCATACACGACGCTCGTTGACATAGTCGTGTAAACATGTGTTATTGGCTTTTCAAATCATGTATGGTCCCATTTTCTGTACAGTTATAGTACTAATATGGCATATTATTCTCCGCATAGTAATGATAATATATAATTTGATACTACGCGCACAAGCCAGCAGGTCTTTACAAGCACTAATTAAAGTGGCAGTTCAAAGCATCTATCACTCGCAAAATTGGATGGTTACAGGCTCAAATTGAAGCATATTATATAAAGCAGGAATATATAGTGCTGATCTCGATCGAACACTCGCGTTCATTCTTTGTCTGCTTGTAAGTTGTAACACAATTTTATTATTCATTGTTCGATCGCTACAGGTACTCGCGCGGTGCCTCTCAATCTCATTTGATTCGTTGTACGAACGCTACAGCCTATACAGACATTCCTACTCGGTGTCTCTCAACCCAATTTGATTCGGGTCCGGATCCCCTTATTTTTTTTGTTAACTAAAAGCACTGGAGATGCAAAGGCACTACTAAACGATTATGGAAAGTATAAGCAATTTCCGAGTATTTTACTCTTTTAAATTCTCATTATCGTTGTTTCACTGTTCAGCTTGTATCAGTGAGTTTTTATAATGCTTTTGTACCAGTCATATTTTTGTGTCAAATTAAACACCAACAGTAATTATTATCAGGTAAGTTTATAACCAGAGCAAATTCTGTTCAGACCATTATATTAAGTTGTACTTGCATCTTCAGCCAGTGAAGAGCATGTCAAGAAGTTAATATTTAATAGTTAATACACTTTCTCAATCATAATATATATTTTAGTTTACAAACTCTTTTTCTTTTCTGTACATAATTGATTTGAGAGCCAACTGATGCAAAGTTGCTATAATTGAGGATTCATTGAAGATAACTTGAAAATAGTGACCGAGCATTGTGTGCTTAATTAATGCTCTATAAATTGGGATACATGGTACTTTAAATTTATTAGTACAACTGCATGCAATAAAACATTAATATGTTATTCTCCCCTGCATGATCCTCAAGGCCTCAACTGTCATCTTAATTTGTTTATCACAGAAATTCATAAATAGAGCTCAATAACAGCATTCACACCCACCGAGAAGGAAATATTTTGTAACCAGAATATCCAGCTGCCAGTATGATATCATGCCGTTCCTGCTTTTTACATTCCTTTGTCCCAAAGCAACCCATCGTGTTAATGTTGAAAACAAGACTTGTCTCGACTGCTTTTGGGTCATCACTCTCTAAATCTATGACGATGTCTACAACAATGACCTTTCCACCATTACTTTTGCCGGATTCAATTGCTTCTTTGCATTCACTCTTGTACTGCCACACACATTGGTGCCCATGTTTGAGCCCTCAATCAGAAGGATCTCTGAGATGGGTGTGAGCAGGTAGCCTACTTCAGATTGCATGAAAATTCCTTGATGGACAAGAAGTTCCATGAGGCGGCCCAAGCATTGAGTCATTCTCAGGTGGGTCGGCCCTATGCTTGTAATCGCCCCGAGATGTCTAGGTCCACAGAGCACTTGAGAGCAAAACTACTGATAAAGGCTAGGCTTATGTTTTTTATTATGGTGATCTCCATTTGTATATGTGTGTTAAATGATCAATGTACGTATATATGTGCTTGCTAAATACTGATTATACGGAAAAGCCAAGGTGTCGGGTTATTGGTTTATAATTTATATAAAGGAATTTTCTAGCTAGCTAGCTGCTACTGTTGTAGTTTGCTGGCTTTCTCTGAATAATTTTTATCGGTCTCTTTTTTATTTAATGAAAGGGAAACGATAATTAGTCATCGAATATAAGTGAGCAATTTAATATATTGCACACTAGCCACTATCAAGTTTTTAAGAGAATTATTTTTAATTATTCTACTTAGTAGTAAGCGAATCAGAGTGAAATGTTTTCCATCATATCACTTCTGAATTATTAAATGATATATACGCACTATCATCGACTGACTGTCATCTTTTGAATAAACTTACCTAAATTACCATATAACTAGCTGGCTAGCTGCCTTAAACGAGGGATAAAATATTGACAGCCCAGTTCTGACTTTATGCAGCACACAAACAATATAATTTTTTTATTTTACTAAATGCATTTGTTATGCACTGTCTCAGTAGGAAGGCCACAGACGATATAATCAAAATAGTGAAATTAATATAACTCATGCACAACAGGAAACCAAATACTGTATACTATGTCAATATCTTTACCCAAAACATGAAACCAGAATAGTATATTTGTACAAATAAAATAATCAAGATGATTAAGAAAATTGAAATTGAAATGTGATGCATAAATTAAATAGGATGATCATTCTCTGTTTTTACAATTAGAGGTCACCATCTGAAATACTCTTCTAACACCTCAAGAGGTAGAGGTCACAGCTTGTAGCCGGCTTGCTTGACCATCCCTTGGTTCATTAGTCCCAAATTGTTAGTATTCGATAAATATTTCGGTGGAGGGAAGAGAGACACAATTCTCAAAATCTCTTTTATTATTCAAACTATCTTTTATATTTCTCTTCTCATCTATTACAACAGAATATTACTCTATTTATAGACCTAAACAAAACTCTTAAAATTCGTATTAAAAAACAACATTAAAACAGCACAGTAAATTCTGACCTTTCCTTGCTAAAACTGCCATAACTAATTGTAGGTAACTCCAAATGACCTAAAACCTTCACCATTAAAAACTAGACTTAAAAACACACGAAATAGACTCTTCATTTGTTCAGAATGATCTAGAATTGCCTCTTCAATTCCTCATTCAAAACTGCCTCAAAATCTGTCCGTTTTTATTTGAGTTTATTTTCCACAAATTCCTCCCTTAAACTCAAATTTCTTCCATCTCGGATACCTACTGCCATCTTATATTTATCGAGTAGAACTGTCGATAACGGTTTTGTGAACATGTCGGCTACTTGATCATGACTCGCTACATGATTCAACTTCACGCTTCCATCTCGTTCTTCTTCAAAGGTGATTTTTTTCTTGCTCATCAAATTCTCCTTTTTACCCGTGTCATTCAAACTTGATCCATTGTCAATCTGATTACGATTACCAGATTTCAAGTTCATCTTCTTATCCTCTGCACCATTTTCTTTATGTGGAGGCTCACTCTCTGCCATTTTACTCTCCACCTCTTCTTTCTTTGCATCTCCATTCTCCCCTTCTTGTTTGATATTATCATTTGATTCTTTCTCTTTGCACCTATAAAGAGACTCTTCTTCCTCCACTTTTGGTTTCTCAATTTCAACATCTAACACGAGATTTGTTTCCTCAGGCATTTCTCTAGCTTTCTCTTCAGTTATCACCTCTTTGAGCTGAGAACTTAACTCATCTATCCTTTCTTCAATCTTTGACTGACGGACCCGTAGCTCTTCATTCTTTTGTGATATACTCTTCAATTCGTTTTCCTTATCCAACAACCTCTCCTTCAATTGCAAGCTCTCTGTTCTTGCCTCTTCCATTGCCTTACTTGCCACATTTACTTGCAACTCTGCTTGATGCAACTTCTCCAGCAGCTGCTCCTTCTCCTCCTTTGCAGCTTGCATCTCTATTTTTTCTTTCAAGCCATGAATTTCAATTTCTCTCTTATGCAACAACGGTGTCTCCTTCTCCTGTAGTTGCTTGAATGGCCGAGGCAAGAGATTCTGTCTTGCACTTCTCGATTTGTGCACCTCCTCAAGTCGGATCTCCGGTTCCTCTCGCTTTTCCCTTCAATTCATCCACCAAACTAGAAAACCGCTCATCCTTCTCCATGTTGACTTGCAAACACTTTTCTCGCACATTTCTTAATTTCGGTTTGAACATTCGATTCTTGGTCATCTCTACATGTGCAAGCAGTAGGCCTTTTTGTCCTTCAAGTGCAACATCCCGGTCTTTCATGATAAACGAATATCCTTTCTCCAATAATTGCCCCATACTAAGGATATTATTCTTCAAATCAGGAACATAATAAACATCCTCAATCAAGCCTTCTTTACCATCTTTTTGAGAAAAATATATTTTACCTTGGCCCTTTACTTGAACCTTCGACGCATCTCCAAATGACACGTGCCCTTCCTCTATCTCTTGTATCTCCACGAAAAGGTGTCTGTGCCCGCACATGTGATTACTAGCGCTAGTATCGAGATACCACACCATGTCGCTGTCGGGAACGATATTTTTATAGGCCATCATGAGAACACCATCTTCTCTTGTCTCTTCTTCCGTGACTAGATTCGTATTTTCTTCTACCATTTTCTCAGAATAGCACTCCTTTGCATAGTGCCCATACTTACCACAATTATAACACTCGATATTTGATTTGCACTCTTTTGCGTAGTGCCCATACTTGCCGCAATTGTAGCACTCGACATTTGAATAATTTGACCGGCCACCCCTTCCACGACCACGTCCTCGACCATGCCAATTATGTTGGCTCGGCTGACCCTCTTCTTCAGAATTATTTCCACGTTCGTGACCTCCACCGCGACCAAACCCACGACCTCCACGGCCGCGTCCTCTTCCTCGATTTTGATGCGCGTACATTGCTTTGTCCTCCTTAATAGTTGCCTTAGCTTGTAAGACCTCCTCAAGCGGCTCGTTCTTCTTCTTCTTGCGTTGTTCATGCGCCTCAAGAGAACCAGCGAGATCATCAATGGTCATCTCTTCCAAATTTTTCGACTCCTCAATTGCACAAACGACATTCTCAAAATTCTCGGTTAATGATCGCAAAATTTTCTCCACCACTCTTGCATCAGTTAGAATTTCTCCATTTCGTTTGAGTTGATTCACCACTGTTTGCACACGCGAGATGTAGTCGGATACACCTTCCGACATCTTCATCTTCATACTCTCCAACTCGCCGCGTAGAGTTTGGAGTCTTACTTGCTTTACTCGGTCGGCACACTTGAACACCTTTTCCAAAGTGTCCCACGCTTCCTTTGAATTTGCTGCACCAGCAATTTTCTCGAAACCCGACTCATCCACTGCTTGGTACAGTAAATAGAGCGCCGTCTTGTCTTTCATACGCGTTTCTTTCAACGCCTTTATCTGATTCGCAGTCAGATTTCCCGTTGCAGTCTGCTCGTCATAGCCCTTTTCGACTACCTCCCATGCATCTTGCGCACCGAGCAATGCACGCATCTGAATACTCCAATTTTCATAGTTTGACTTGGTAAGTCGGGGCAGTGGCATACCTCCTACCGACATCCTCCCGGAATTTTCCATCGGCTCTTGATACCAAATTGTTAGTATTCGATAAATATTTCGGTGGAGGGAAGAGAGACACAATTCTCAAAATCTCTTTTATTATTCAAACTATCTTTTATATTTCTCTTCTCATCTATTACAACAGAATATTACTCTATTTATAGACCTAAACAAAACTCTTAAAATTCGTATTAAAAAACAACATTAAAACAGCACAGTAAATTCTGACCTTTCCTTGCTAAAACTGTCATAACTTATTGTAGGTAACTCCAAATGACCTAAAACCTTCACCATTAAAAACTAGACTTAAAAACACACGAAATAGACTCTTCATTTGCTCAGAATGATCTAGAATTGCCTCTTCAATTCCTCATTCAAAACTGCCTCAAAATCTGTCCGTTTTTATTTGAGTTTATTTTCCACACAAATCTCCGACGGTTGTGTCAGATTCAGGTATTCACATTCCACATACATGTAGAACTCTGAGCCAATTTTCTGTGCTCATCTAACATTCTGTTGCTGCGCTGATTCGCTGAAACATAATTAATTAAACCAAACTGGAAACTGGTTTTATAACAATACATCGAAAGCTTCATCGATCATCCTTGCACACATTGAGGTAGTGTGACAGACTAAATCTGAAAATAATGAGTAATGCAAACCATTCAAAATTTAAATCCGAGTTGCTAAAAGTCTAAAAATTTTCATATCTATTTTTAAAATGAATACACACATACACACTGAGTATTTAGTATTTTGAACCTAACTACTAATTCATTGAT
Source organism: Carex cristatella (assembly GCA_024447775.1). Taxonomy (NCBI): domain Eukaryota; kingdom Viridiplantae; phylum Streptophyta; class Magnoliopsida; order Poales; family Cyperaceae; genus Carex; species Carex cristatella. The sequence goes on from JAJHPF010000016.1 coordinate 2,419,520, forward strand.
GGAGAAGCTTAAGAGCTTCCAACAATGTACCCTTAAATCTACTGACATCAAGTTTCACATTTTGATTAATCAAGTATGTTGATCTCAAAGCAGCCCAACCTTTTCTACGAATCACTGATGGATCCTTAAAAACAACATGATCTCTCGGATATTTTTCTATCAGAGTACTCTCTTCTATGTTTATACTGTACTGAAGGTACTTCAATTTCATGTCCAATGCCGGTATCCCAAAATCGTCCATTGAAAGTTTCTCTAATCCACCAAGTGGGACTACTTGTATGACCACTGCGTTTGTCGGGAGAAAAAAAAGATTTGTTAGACCAGCTCCATGAACACCCATTAGCACATCACATGAGTTCACTATACGTGCAAAATCACGTAACTTAGACTGCGATTTTGGCTCTTGCAGTACAACTTCATACCCTAAGGTTGTTGCCATTTTAACTATCTCTTTAACATTGGTAAACAATCTAGTTTTCTTTCTTGAGATTACGAGAAGCCTTGGCTTTGTGCTATTGTGGATTGCTAGCTTTGTTGCATTTTCTCTCTCTAAATCAAAGGATTTCCTTATAATTTGAGCAAAATCAACCATCGAGTACTTGTTATCGGTCTTTTTTGGGTCGATGCTCATTTCTTTGTGAAATTTTAGGCCAACAATGGCTTCTGAGTAGCAAAGCCCTCTTTTAACCTTGGTCAGATTTATTATTTTGTACCGTGTGAGTTGTTTGAGCAAAGGTCGGTACTTGTTGATCCACCAAGGTTGCATTTCTCCAATAAGGAAGTGCACTTGCCCGTGAAACGGGAATGAAGTTATGAACAATGGGATTAGCACATCAGTGAATTCATGAAACATATTTCCGATGTAACCACCGGTCGAAAATAATATGGCGGGTGCGATGTGCATCATGGTACAGTAAGGTGTTGTTTGGTTGAGGGAAATAGGCTCTATTGATATTTCTTTGACATGAGTAAGTGCAATCTTGTCTTGTTTTCTCGGATGGGGCTTTATTTTGAAACTTTTGTATGCTTGCATGGATTCATTTGTCAAGGAAGAATGATAATTTAGTAGAGAAGAATGCCCAAAGATTTGGACAAAGTTCTTTATCTTGCAATAGTCAGATCTTGTGCTTCTAAATTCGCACAAAATGTTTGTTTTGTTCGACAAACTCATCTCCTCTGTACAAGAAAACAGTACACAAATAAGTTCATAATGAGCTCTAATATTTTGAATTTTAAAATAAACATCTTTTGTTCTGATTGATTTCATCTTTTTGCCTAACAACAATTTCTGTAAAATGGAGAGAAATGAAAGCTTCCTAATGCAACAAAAACCAAGAGAAATGAAATTAATTACCTAAATATTCAGATGTTAACAAGAATTCATCACCTTCCACAACATCAACAGAATGAAATGGTGCTAAGAAATTCCCTATTGATCAATTTTTACAAGAAAAAAAAAATGAAATATCATTTACCAATCATTTAGCAATAAACAATGGAGACCAAATTGAATGAAGAAAATAAAAAAGAAAAAAGAAAACTTACAATCTGTCAGAATATTTTGCTCATACATTGCATAGAGTGCGACTGTTAGTAGTACGCATACCAAAACCAAAACAAATCTAAGCTTTAGCCCTAAAAACTGAGCATTTACCATTTCCTTTTTCATTCCCTTGTATGATTCTAATCTCACATTTATGTTTGAACAACTTGTAAACAAAAATCCTATCCGTTAGTACATTGGATGCACTAAATTCAATAAACATCCCCAACTTAGTGATGCCACCTTTTCTCTTGGTAGGTGTAACTTAACATCAACTAAGTCCAGTTAGGTCTAACTATTTTGATTGAATTAAGCAAAGAGACGAAAACAATGGACACGTGTATTATATTACTTCCAGGAAAGTAGTCCACACAATCAACATATCAGTGTCACAACAACCAAGGATGTATTATATTACTTCAAAATTGAACAAGAAGGCTTTATGTTTAGCAATATCAAAATCATCTAACACATATCCAACTTTTGAACTTATGCTGTGATTACTTACAACATTATTTTGAAAGAATTTCAAAATAAATGCTTTATAAACTCAACTGAAAAAAATTGAAAACGAATAGACCAAAATAATAATAGTTACAAAATAATTAAAAGGCCAAAAGAATAATAGTTACAAAATAATTATTTAATAATCAAAATTTTACGACCGGGCTACCTCTTGTTTAACAACTATTACATTCAATATACGACCTGGTACATAAATTTTCTTTTTTATCTTGCCTCCATTCAAATATTTGCATAGCTTCTCATCTGCCAATGCTAACTCGAATATATCCTCTTCTGAACAATCTTTTTCTACTGTAATTGTACCACGCGTTTTACCATTTATCTGCACCGGTAAAACCACAGTGGTCTCCTTCAAGTACTCGCTCTTTGCCTTAAATGAAACCAAAAAGTAACTTATCATTGTAATTTATGACAGAAGATAGAAATGAGGTAAAAATTTAATATTATCGCAAAGAGCAAGTTTCAAATGTCTCATGTCTTTCCTGCCTCAATTATGCTTCATACTCTAAACAGTCTACCTGAACTGCTCAACATGATATCCAAATTAAAATGTGCTCAGAGAACAATTTTTTTTTCTAGAAATTATTTACTATTTTTTTTAGGTACAAATCACTGTTTTTCAGAAGATTCTGGACCATAAAAAAGAAGAAGTCATTTGTACCTTTTTAAAAAAAAATAGTAAACAATTTCCAAAAAAAATATTAACTTTGGTCTCGAAGTACATTTTAAAATGGAGATCATGTTGAGCAGTTCGGATCAACTGTATGAATTTTGAAAACGGAGACAAGGACATGATGCACGATTGAGGCATTTGAGCCCTACGCTATCGCAATACCTCTAAGGATATCATTTTATGTACATCTCCCTCACCTACTTATTGAAAAGATGCCCACACTATCCTTTTATTGTTTTCCAAAGAAAGTGTTGATATGTTTTGCGAGTTTATATGAATTATCTACCTCAGGAAAAGGTTGATACGCTAAAGATGTAGAGTTGCCGAGCCGAAACCATAACTCTTCAGCCATGTGCGGTGCAAAAGGAGAGAGCAACAATACAAACACCTCTAGCACTTCCTTTGGTTGATTTTTCCACTAAATGTTAAAAAAACAAAAACAAAAAGAACAAACATGTTAACAAGGTACATGCCAACTCCATGTTAAATAGGTTAACACAAAAATTAAGCATTAGATAACCTTATATGCAGCATTTATGAATTCCATCATGCAAGAGATTGCTGTGTTAAACCTTGTTTCTTGGATTTCCTCAGCTACCTAGTCAGGAAAATTAAAATTAATTTATCAACATATAATAGAAGTTAATGTGAACCCTTGTAACATCCCAAAATATGATAAACACCTCAGTAAAGGAACAATGATATATGTCCTACACCTCTACTGTCTAAATTTCTTGAAACTAATACCCAGTTATGCTTTCTCCCTCACTTGATTAGACTACGGAAAGGTGTTTAATATTTAGGCATCATAGAAAAAAAAACAGTACACTGACAGGTACAAGTGATATTTTGCACACTACTGGTAAATTACACGAGTTATTTCATGTATGGTCCTCCATCTTTTGCAGGGATATGCATGATATTTCAATCTTGCAACATCCCGCATAACATTATGGAACTTGAGTGAGGCTATGGTACTATGCATAGCGCACATAGGTCCGTACTATGGCTCCATATGTCCGCTTTCAAAGTCCAAACTGTCAATCCAAACTGCTCAACATGATGTCCATACGAAAATTGACATGGAAATCAAATTTTACATTTTTCAAAACTATTTTACTGTTTTTTTAGATAGGTAGAAAATCACTTGATCTAAAGATTATGGACTATTCCAAAGTAGAGATTTCTACCTTCATAGCAAAAGAATTCTAAAAAAATGTAAATTTTAGTGACCAAGTACATTCTCATATGAAGATTACGTTGAGCGGTTTGATTGACCGTTTGGACATTGAGAACAGAGATATGAAGCCATAGTACGGACCGGTGTACACTATGCATAGTACCGTAGCCTCACTCATGGAACTTTGTAGGTTAAAATGGAACCTCTCTTTCAAACAACTGTCATCATATCACTTCCACTCCATGTAAAAGCAGAAATGTTGGGTCAATTTGCGCTTCTTGTGAAATCATTGCTCAAGCTGGACTAGAGATTGAACTTTAACTGACCTTTGCTATACATCTATGCAAAACACGAAGCTGCTCTAAGGTGGGCTCACTGTCAGTGGCTACTGTGCCATCTCTATATGACCCATCTGGTAAAGGAGGCCCCACTATCAATCTCCACGTCCTCCCTAAAAATCGGTGCACACCTTCTATACCACCTGTACTCCATGTTTTCGAGTCCCTGTTCATTTCAAAAAGTAAACCGAGAGAATCAACTATATTAAAATCATGATGTGCATTTTTGTACGTTGCACTTATTATTGTGACATGTTCTGAGACAACATTGTCAGGATTTAAAAAAGGTATTTTTGTTTGGAGATAAAATGCAGTATAGTACAATAAACCTTCAAAGTGTTGTTACCTAAGTGGGCCCATAAACATCTCGTATAGACGAAGTGAATCAGCGCCATATTCGGAAACAACATCATCAGGATTAATTACATTTCCACGGCTCTTACTCATCTTATAGGCACGGGCATTTATTTTTATATTTGGGTGATCTTTTAGAACATAACTATCTCCAATTTTTGTCGCCTACAATAAAAGTAAGGTTTTAGTTTTTGTAAGTGAAAAGAACATAAAAAATAGCCAAAAAAAAAAAACATCCACTATATAATAAAACAAATGATAAATAGCTCTTTTGGATTTTTCCAAAATATGGGCATGTTTCATAGGATACTTTTCGTAAAAGAAAAGGGCGAGAGACGATAGCAATTTTATAAAATTTAATAATGAAAAATGAAACATAAAATAATCAAACTAATTCCATGTACCATTTCAGGAGGCACTTTTTCTTGAGAATACTCACTCAAACTATCATCAGCATCCACTGAAACCAATTTCCCCTCTTTGTCTTTGTACGCTGTGTATTCTACCTAAAGAGACCATTTTAAAGCATTTGGATAAACAAGGAAAATAAATCTCATGTTCTCTTCTATACCAATATACCATTGCAGACAATGAATATCTAATAATACAAGAAATATCATATAGCTGACAAATTGCTGGGTCCGTATCCTCTGAGATATCTCAAATTTTCAGTTTATCTAAAGCAGGGCCAATTTTTTTCGGTGCCTATTCGGAATGCAGGGGCCTAGCATTATTGTGCTTTGAGATTCATACAGAAAGGATTTCACAGTCTGGATTTTCCACAGATCAACTCAGAGTATGAGATATCTCAGGGGATGTGAATTCAAAACTGCTAGTCACATACTAATTCGGCATTTGCTGAGGGTTTGAGTTATCTCGACCTCCTGACAGGTGTTGTCAGGTCCAACTATATAAATATATAATAAAAAATTGTAAACCCAACCTTATGTCCTACAATGTTTCTAGGTGTTGTCAGGTCCAACTATATAAATATATAATAAAAAATTGTAAACCCAACCTTATGTCCTACAATGTTTCTAAGTGCTGCACCAGACACTGGGATATGCATGAAATTTGCCTCTAAAAGACTATAATTGAAATTTTTGAAAATGATAAGTTCATTCAACAGAAAGATTGACTTACTTCACCCAGAATTAAACCTTGATTAATCAAGCACTGGAATGGCTCTTTTGTGGAGACTATGCCAATGTCATACAAAACCTAAGGAATTCAATCTAATTAGAAAACCATAAGAAGCAAAAATATATACAAACAAAAACATTTTCAACCTTAAGAGTATCGTAATATTTCAGAACACCATATCTTCATAAAATCACAATAGTATGAAGAAATAAACTATAAAAAATTAGTACAAGACGAAGAGAGAGAAAGAGGACCTTGTGCCAGAACCTAGCATAGAGCAAATGAAGGACAGAATGCTCAGCACCGCCAACATAAATATCAACAGGGCCCCAGTATCTGGCAAACGTTTCACACATGACTCCATTTAAATTATTTAAAAGGCTTATGCAAGCCCACCAAAAAGAAATATGTCAACAATTTAATTAATTTTCAAAAAGTACCTTTCCTTGGCTGAATCAACCAAAGCATTAGGGTTTTTGGGATCCATAAATCTTAGATAGTACCTACAAGGAATAAATTGAATCAAGCACAGCCAAAACATATAATACAAAAAAAATATAATAATGATTTGCTTTACCAGCAAGACCCAGCCCATTGAGGCATTGTACTTGTCTCTCTTCTGGCCGGTAGCCCTGAAACTGGGTCCACTGTTTTCACCTAATAATAAAAATATAAATAATAAAATAGATACGGTTCTGTACCAGTCAGTAAGTGCTTATCAGAAAACTGAAGCAACAATGCTTGATAACTATAGATACACTAAACATACCCAGGATATTGCTTTTGACAGAGGTGGGTCACCAGTACCAGTAGGGGTAAAATCGTCCAGCTCGGGAAGAGTCAAAGGCAGGTCGCTTTCTGAGAGAGGCACCATTTCTCCAGTGCCTTCTAAGAAAATTACTGGAAAAGGCTCCCCCCAGTACCTTTGCCTTGCAAACAACCAATCTCTCAGCTTGTAGTTCACCTAATAAAATTACTAACATTGATTTACCAGTTAATTTGATTATTTAATTATTCAGGTCATATACACTGATCAGGTAGGGTTAAACTCGGAACCATCTATTCACAATTATGTTATTCTTTTAATAAAAAATTGTACCACACAGTACCAATCTTACTTCCACACAGTACAACCCATAGATTACTAAGCGAGTTTATCGAAGGAATTCAGATCTGGTGCGGTACCCTATTCTGTAGAATGAGATCTGTAGCGTCTGCTTTAACCTAGCACAAATCATGAAGAGGACCCCCCCTCCACACACACACACACACACAATCCAAATAGGCACCAAAATTGCTTTGGCTCGGTTGGGAGCTCATTCTATCAGGTAGGGTACCCCAGAGGATATGCACTCTTTATATAGGTACCACAGCTTCGGTACCTATCAAGTGGTACGAAGGAAAAGACAAACTGTACCTTTTTCTTCCCTTGTCCGGTACGCTCGAGCCATTGAATCATCTTTGAAGCAGTCTCTTTGTTAGACAAACCATTAAAATCCAACCCAGCAGACACATTTGATGAATTTACCATTATACCCTCATCAGCATAAGCCCCAGTTATATCAAAACTACCACTAGTCGGTCTGACAACATCGATTATTGGTAATTTATATTTAGAGGCGAAATCAAAGTCGCGTGAGTCATGTGCGGGCACAGCCATTATTGCTCCTGTACCATAACTGCAATTTCAATAATATTCAACAAAGGTCATAAAAATATAATATTATAAGCATAACAATTAACTATAAGCAAGGTCATTTGGTAATTTAGTGGTTGTTAAATTTCATAGATTCATGATAAAAGGTTGGAAAAATCTTAAAACATTGGAATTGAAAAATCCCTACAAAAGTATCAAAAGTAATATGAGTGAGGCTATGGTACTATGCATAGCGTGGATTGGTCCTTACTATGGATCAATATCTCTATTTTTCTACGTCTAAACATCAATCTGAACCATTCGACATGATCTTCATATGAAATTGTACTTGCACACTAAATTTTACATTTTTTAGAATTTTTTTACTATACTTTTAGATAGGTAAAAAATCACTACTTTTGAATGGTCTAGAATTTTTTGATAAAGTGATTTTCTACCTATCTAAAAAAATATCTAAAAAATTCCAAAAAATGTAAAACCTAATCTAAAATAAAATTTTCATATGGAAATCAGATTGAACGGTTGCAGATTGACTTTTCATATGGACAAATTTGCGCTATGCACAGTTCCATAGCTTCAAGTAATATGAAATATAAGTCGTCACCAGCACATTTTGATACATACCCTCCTAATACATAATCAGCTGCCCAGATTGGAATAACCTCTCCAGTTGCCGGATTTCTAGCATAAGTCCCACTAAAAATTCCAGTTTTCTCTTTTTGAAGCTCAGTTCTCTCTAAATCGCTCTTTCTCGATGCAAGCTCAATGTACTTCTCTACCTGCATTAATACATAATCTTATTAAAAGTTATAACTATCTTACACTTATTAACAACATTAAAGATACAGGAGGGATCTGCTTACAACAATTAACATCTTACAACAATTCAGTTTTGCGATTTTAAAAATCCAAACAGTCGATCCAAAACCATTCAATATGATATTTATAATAAAATGTGCTTGGAGATAAAATTTTACATTTTTCCGATTTTTTTTTACTATTTATTAAGTATTTTACAAAACTACTGTTTTTAGACAATTTTGAACCAATGAAAAACAACAGTTTTGTAAAATACTTAATAAATATTAAAAAAAAAATTCAAAAATATGTTAAATTTATTCTCCAAGCACATTTTAATATAGAGATCATGTTTAACGGTTTGGATCGATTGTTTGGACTTTGAAAATCGCAAAACCGAATTGTTGTAAGATGTTGTAACTTACAAATGTTGTAACTTACAAATGTTGTAAGTGGATCCCTCCTCTTAAAGATATTATCTCAAGTCGAACATAGGGAATAAGTTCCACAAGACTAGTATATTCCTTTTGGCAGGACATAAAAAAAGAGAGTGAGGCTATAATAATATGCATATTACATAGTGGCTTGCGCTATGGACTCATATCTCCTTTGTTGAAGTTCAAACAGTCGATTTGAACTGTTCATCATGATCTTTGTATGAAAATATACTACTTGCAGAGCAAATTCACATTTTTTATAAATTTTTTTACTATTTTTATAGATAGGTAGAAAATCATTTTTGAGTTTAAAATTATGGACCATCCAGAAACAATTATTTTCTAATTATTTTAAGAAATAGTAAAAAAATTCTAAAAAATGTAAAATTTGTTCTCTGAGTATATTTTCTTATGGAGATCATGTTTAATGGTTTGGATCAACTATCTGAACTTTAAAAATTGAGATATAGATCCATAGAACGGGTCAATCCGTAATATGCATATTACCATAGTCTCACTCAAAAAAAATTCTACGGGCTTTACGGGCTTTTGGTAATAAATAAAAAAGGGCCTAAAATCAAGTCTTGTAATATTCTATGAAAAGATGAAGTCACATACAAGTTCATTTTGTTCATCAGAAATTAAAGATGGCAACAGGGGATGCTCAGGTGCGACCACAAGGTATCTGGAAAGAAACAAATGAGAATGAAACAATAATTCATGTTGGTTTTTGCTGCATGAAAATTTCATTAAACACATCATCGAACAACTGTCACTAAGGAAAAAAAGTGCATCTGTACCCTTGAAAATCTATAAATCATGCCAACTCCGAACTAAATTACCACCACCAGTTCCCCACAGTATAGTCAATCATATATAAAATATGTATGGGTATAAGGGTGATTTGGGCTCTAAGTATAGAATTAAAGAAATATAACTTCGAGGATATCACAAATAAATGAAAATAGTAAACTTACGTTGCACCAAAGAGTGTGTCAGGTCTGGTAGTGTAGACGCAGAGCGAGATATCTTGTTTTTCACTTCCATTAGAATCAATTATCGGGAACTCAATTTCAGCACCTTCTGACCTACCGATCCAATTTCTTTGCATTTCCTTTATACTATCTGGCCAATCTAGGGTTTCTAAATCTTCTATAAGCCGGTCAGCATATGCTGTAATTTTTAGCATCCATTGCCTCATTGGCTACTAGCACATCAAATGAAAGAGGTTATGTTAAGACCATGGAATTTGCAATTAGAAAATTGTATTCACAAGGTGTTAAAATTATATTTAGGTTATTTCTTGGAAATTTGGGAAAATAGAGGGATATCTTCACATTTATTGATATATTATTTTCCCAGAAAAAACAAAACTAATATCTTCTTAAAACAACAAATGTAGCTTGTTTTTAGTAATGATAACATGAGTGAGGCTGTGGTACTATGCATAGCGCAGATTGGTCCATACTATGGATCAATATTTTTGTTTTCAATGTCCAAATTGGCGATCTGAACCATTCAACGTATATGCGCTATGCATAGTGCTATGCCTCACTCATAACATAATATAATACAGATTAAGGCCATAAACAATTCCATTACATGTCAAAAATTCAGGGGTGAAAACGGGTAAGATATTATCCGACCGTATCCGTATTCGAAAATTTAATACGGATATCCGATATCCGAATATCCATGTGGATACGGATACGGATACGAATATGGTTTTAAATTTTAATTATACGTATCCAAGTAGTAGATATATATCATATAATTTAATACATATTATGAAAAAAATTATGTTATTCACCAGTATAATTAGATAAATATTACGAATTTTGGTATTTTTAATAATATTTATATTTTTTTTAATAAATATCCGATCCGATCTATATCCGTATCCGTATCCGGAAAAAAAAACGGATACGAATATGGTTTTACCACTATCCGAACCGTATCCGATCCGTTTTCATCCCTACAAAAATTACATAATATTCTTGGAGATACCTTTCGAATAACGGGATAGCCACCTCTTTCGCTAACACCATCAACCACTTCTTCATTGGCCAAAACAGTACCAAGAGCAGGGCACCAGTTAACTGGCACTTCAGCCTAAATTGTATATAGTTAATTTAATAAATTTTATTTAAAGACAAAAGAGACTAAAATTAATTTTTGTGGTACCTGATAAGCGAGACCTCGCTTTAGCAACTGGAGAAAAATCCATTGGGTCCATTTGTAATAATCCGGTTCGGTGGTAGATAATTCACGATCCCAATCATATGAAAAACCTAGTGATTTCAGCTGTCAATTAAAAGAACTAAGGTATTATTTTTCAGAAAACACAAGTCCAGAACTAAAATTTAACCCCACAAAGTAATAACAACCAAAAGTAGTTAATTTTAATATGCCATTTGGACCAAAATGTCTTGCCCGGGTGATTTATTACCAGTTTGTACATGTCATTTTTTTTTCAAAAAGCTGCACCATTTAATTTTTGTGTTTCTTATTTTTGGCTTATATAACAATTATCATGGACTTGATTTTGATCGCAGTAATATTAACAAATATTTTATTTTTTATATGGGCATATTAGGAACTTTTAGATCCATACAGCTTTCAATTGGAATTCTCCAGCTTTGCTTATATTATGAAATTACTATTTCAAGAGGAGAACTACTCATGTCAGTGTTATTATGTGCCACAAATATGCAAATAAAAATACAGATTATTTTTGTGTTCTAATTCTTATACCTCAATTTTACCTGAGCCTTGAAGCGTTCTATGTTTCGTTTTGTTGTGACCCTTGGATGCGTCCCTGTCTGTCAACAATAAATTGTCACTTTTTTAATTACTTGCATTTCATGATCAGTATATGGGCATTGACTACAAAATTTACATTACAATTCCAGGTGCACACAGATATGCACCAAAACAACATTTATATGTTTATGCATATGTGCATTGTCACTGTGTTAGTGTTTTGCAAGAAGAACCCCAATTAAATTGATTTTAATTTGGTACCTCAATAGCATACTGTTCAGCTGGTAGACCGAAAGCATCCCATCCCATGGGGTGTAACACATTGAATCCTTTCATTCGTTTGTACCTCGATATAATGTCAGTGGCTGTGTATCCGAGGGGGTGGCCCACATGCAGCCCGGCCCCACTACAATTTTAACCATGTATCAGTTCATTCCAATTTGTTACCAAGTGAATGTTATTTTACATGTGTTATAAAATTTGAAAGCGTAGTACTGTTGTCTTCATCCATGGAAAAATAACATTTGCTTTCTTTGGATTCAGATAAAGAAAAATTGCCAATTGTATTTTTCTTTAGTTTTTCTATATATAAAAGTACTAATCTTTGTGCAATTCTCTCTGGAATCCAACGGCTTTGACACATCAATTGTTTAATTCAAGATTGTCAATTATTCATTTACCTTCGGTTTCAGTTCAGAAACGCTAATATGGGTAATTCAGCTCAGAGATGTTTAAATTCACAAAAGAAAACATAATATCAAGCTCAAATTTAGACCTGGGATAAGGGAACATGTCTAAGATGTAACATTTGGGTTTTGCCACATCAATATCTTCAGGAGTTCGAAAAGTTTTGTTCTCGTCCCAGTGCTTCTGCCAGCGCGGCTCGATTTCAGAGAAGGGATAAGCTGTCGCCCTTCTCTGTTGCGCCTTCTCTGAGCCATTGATTGAGCAGCACCGGACAATTTTGGGCCGTCGGATTGAGAGGGAGAGGGGAAGGAAGGGAAGAGATGCGCGATTGCTGGTGGAGCAAACTGGAGATGGGAAGTGTAGTTGCATGGTTCAAAAATAAAGGTGGGAGAGGAGTACACAGTGAAGGAGGGGCAAAAGAAACATGGATACTTCATACTTGGATAGGGTCTGTCATTTTTCATATAAGCCCTTCCAGAAAAATGTTCTTTCGTAAGGAATTTGCCAATAAATTTTGAAGATAATTTTCTTTGGTTCAAAATTTTCTTTCCTATAAACTCATCGAAAGTTCCGAAAATTTTATTTATATCCAAAATTAAAAACTAATTTTCAAATCTACAACTTGATGCGGTAGATTTCCAAAAGTGTCCAAACCAGAGATTAAATTTTCGGTTTCAAGCAAAATTTCCGCAAAATTTATTCTCGGTTCTACGTATTCTGAAACGAAGAAAAAAAAAAGCTGATTTCCAGAACCGGAGATTAAATTTCCAGTTTCTCGTTTGAAAACCGAAAATTAAATTCGAGGTTTCAAGAATTGAGAATTTTTTTCCAGTTTTGAAACGAGAGGTTTTGGATTTGCTATTTTTTGCGGTTCTAAGTTTTTTATTTTTTAATTAAACAGACAAGTTTATAATTTATTTATTTTTCATATTGAAATATTAAAAACATTTTATATATTCCTTTGAAAATAAATGGAATACTATATAATTTGATTTATTATAAATCCTACGACAAATAACCCGGATCAATATTTTTCAGGCTAGATTTTTTTGCAATTGTAAGAAAAATTTAAATATTTTCCTGTGTGTTATTGGAAAAAAATAAAAAAAAAAAGTTTTCAATATGAGTTATTGATCTTTCAATTTTTCCCTGTCAGACTAAAAATTCTTTGAAAAAAACTTTTCTTGACAAATTTTCTTATTTTTTCGAAAATAGAAGAATCTAAATATTTTATGTGACTTTTGAACTGGATCAATAACTTAGATTAAAAAAAAATTATTTTTTCCAAACACACAAAGAAATATATAAAATATTTCTAATATTTCAATACCAAAACTAAATAAATTATAAACATTTATGTTTAATTAAAAAAACTTTGAACCGCAAAAAAATAGTGTTTTTGGAATTCCAAACCAAAATTCTGATACTGAAAAAAAATTCCTGATTCTTGAAACCACTAATTTAATTTCCAGTTTTGAATCTAGAAACCAGGAATTTAATCTCAAGTTCTAGAAACCAGAATTTCTTTTCTCTAGTTTCGGAATGCATAGAACGGGAAATAAATTTTGTGAAAAGTTTGCTTCAAATAGAAAATTTAATCTCTAGTTTGAACACTTTTGAAAATTCAGCGCACCAGAGTGTAGATTTCGAAATTATTTTTTAATTTTGGATATTAATAAAAATTTCGGTCCAAAGTTTTCCCTATAAGTCCTTCCGAATTTTTTTTATCATTTCTAGAAAATTCCACCGTCAATCTTTTCTATCAAAAAATATATTGTTTTTTAATATCACGATTTGCAGATTGAAAACAATAATGTACCTTATTAAAAAAAAATCACAAATTTTACTCTACTATACTGTGAAGAGGGAAAAAAATGGACAGGGTCCGTCATTTTTCCTATAAGCCCTTCCAAATCTTTTAATTTTTGTTAAAGAATTTGCCTATAAGAAGATCGTCAATGATGTCATATTTTTCTATTGAAAATAAATAATTTTTTTCTTGGATATCACCGATTTGCAGATTGAAACAATAATTACCTGGTTACAAAAATTCACAAAAGTCTGACTGTATTAGCTTTATTCTTTTTTCAGCTCCACATTTTTTTTAACAAATATTATATGACTAGAGAAGAGTTTAAGTACCTTTAATTTTTGTGCCCTTCATCCTATCTCCATCATACCCTCATTTTTGAAACATTATTAACTCAAAATTTAAAACATAAACATCAAACAAAATGGTTAGATGTGATCTAGATGATCTTCACTATGTGCTCATAAAAATATATCACATTTCGATTTTGTTTTTATGTGAACCAATAAGTTGAAAAATGAACGTCGAGAAATTATCTACATAGTACATTTTTACAAGCTCTTGATGACAAACATAACAAAGTTGAAATATCATAATTTTTTACACGTGCATAAATAAAATGATGTAAAACATATCTAACGTTTTATTTTAACTTTTAAATTCTAAATTTTGAGTTTTACTCAAAAAAAAAAATTCTAAATTTTGAGTTTTTAAAGTTTTTTTAAAAATGATGGCATGATAGAGGTACAAAAAATAGAGGTATTTGAACCCTCATCATATGATTATATCTAAACTTACATGAAAAAAAAAATTGAATTTTTAGATGATACATTAGCAATAGAAACTTGAAATTAAAACAAGTATATGTTCAAAATTGTTACGTGCCAGATATATCTTAATTCATTTGAACATAAGGTATAATAACCATAAGGAAAAATTTGGAAAAATATTCCACTTTTCCTGTGCTACTAGTGAATTGTGATACTATGAAACTAAAGATAATCTGTTGAATCAAAGTACCAAAAAACTTCTAAGAGGCCAAAATCACCATTTTTTTCCTTAAGTGGTGGTAATAATAAATAATGGATGTGTGACCTTGTTGGTGAGCATCTACATTAGTAAAATTAAAATGAAATTAATAACGGTTAACTTAATCTTAATTTCAGAGAGTCTGAACTCATACAATTAACTCAAAATTAAATCTCATTTCAAAATCTCATCCTTTCTCATGATGTAGCCAATGATAATAAAAAATTTGGACTAAGTGGTAATTAGAAAGCATTTTTAAAATTTTTGCACATCCCCACAATTATAATAGAAAACTGACACGTTGATTTTGCAATTAGGAATGCAGATAGGTACGTTCTATTGTAATTAGAAAACTGGCACGTTCTATTGCTAAGAGCATGTTCATCGACTTTCAAAAGGAATTGCAAAGTCCACTCTAGCTCCGACGTGGCATTTCAATTCCTCGATCACTGATGCAAAGGCTTCTCAAAATTTGGAAGCTTTCATCCACCTTTCATTTTGCTCTCAATTTTCAAATACGCTCTCTTTCGCTCTCAATCTTCAAATCACACTGCCTCAAATTAATTACACCATTACTCCATGTTTGGTTGTGGACTAAAGCTAAGGAGGCCTAAATTGATTATTCCAACTTAGGCCGGTCTAAATTATTCATGTTTGATTGAGATCTAAAGTTAGATCATGCCTTAAGTTATTCCTTGTTTGGTTAGAATTAGTGGACTAAAGTTTTGGAAGCCTAAATTAGTTAATTATTAATAATTAGATAATATTAAAGTATTAATAATAACTATAATATATTATAATTATTATTAGTATATTAAAATTATAAGATATTAATTATATAATTATTTATTAATAATATGAAACTAATTATATAATATTAATATATTATTAATAACTATAATATATTAATTTTATTATAATAATTATTTAATATGTTAACAATATAAGACATTAATTATATAATTATATATTAATAATAAAATACTCATTATATAATATTATAATAATAATAATAAGTTAATATATTAATAGTATAAGATATTAATTATATAATTATATATTTTTAATAATGATTAGTAACAAGATACTAAATAGATAATAATAGTATAATAATTATTTAATATATTAACAATATAAAATATTATTTATATAATTATATTAATAATAATGATAATAAGATATTAATCATATAATATTAATATATTAATAACTCGTACTATGTTATAATATTATTATAATAATAATTTAATATATTAAACATATAACATATTAATTATATATTATATATTAATAATAACTATAATATATTATAATATTATTATAATAATTATTTAATATATTATCAATATAGCATATTAATCATATAATAATATATTAATAAAAATATACTAATTATATAATCATATTATAGAAAATATTTAATATATTAAAAATATAAAATATTAATTATGTAATGATATATTAATAATAGTTATTGATAATAAGATACTAATTATATAATATTAATATATTAATAATAATTACATATATTATAATATTATTATAATAATTATTTAATATATTAACAATAAAATATATTAATTATATAATTATAATTATTAATAAAAAATACTATTTATATAATATTATTATAATAATTATTTGATATATTAACAATATAACGTTATTAATTAAATAATTATATACTAATAATAATAATTAATAATATAACTAATTATATACTAATAATATATTATTATAATCCATTGAGTTAGGCCACGACGTGGAATAAAATTAAACCACCATGTGAGGTGGCTTAATTTAGGCCGGCCTAAAGATCGGCTTATTCCATCTTAGTCCGGCTCAATTAATTCTCATTTGGTGAAATAACGAGGCCTAAACTCCTTATTCCATCTTTTAGGCCACAACCAAACATGGGGTTAGATACTTGTTGAGAAAAAGGCCGGTCCAGACCGATTCAGTCCATTTAGAGAATACGATTAGGCCCGGTCCGATAATTTCTTGAGTTACCTCTTTTCTTTGTTGCAAGAGAGAATCGCTTTTCTTTCTTTCCAAGCTTCACTCCTTACCCAACAAAACCCCCCGATCTCTCCCTCTCTCTCTCTCACTTCTCCGACAAACAAAAAAACAATGAAACTCGACACAAGTGGCCTGGAATCGTTCTCTGCCGCTGTTCCATCGGCGATGATTGGCGGAGATCAACTTGGGTCGGATCAGCTCTTTGGCCCCGCGTCCTTCGAGCTCCCTGCTGGTTGCGCTGATGTATTTCTTCAAATCTCACCTCTTTACATTTTCTTTTCTACGATTCATGATTTACTGGCTATTTTTTTTGCTTTTTTTGTTTTCGTTGTTTTTTACGATTCATTGGGAAGTTTGTTTCATACCTTCTAATCTAGTCTGCTGCAAGGGTAATTGTTTAACATTTTGGGGTTTCATTTTGCATATAGCACGGTTTGAAGGCGGGAAATATATCTATTATGTATAATAGAGATGCATTTTTGAGGACTTAAGTTTAATTTTGTGTTATTTTTGGGTTAATTTGATAAGTTCAACAGTACAATCTATGTTGATACCTTCCAATTGTGTCTGCTGCAAGCCTAATTGTATAAAAAAATTGGAGGTTCATTTTGCATACACAACAGTTGATAGGTGGGAAGTATATCTGTTCTGACTTCTGAATAATAGAGATGTATTTTTGAGAAGCACTTTAGGTTTAATTTTGTGTTATTTTTGAGTTAGTTCGATAAGTTCCAAAAGTATAATCTATGCTGATACCTTTCAATTTAGTCTGCTGCAAGCCTAGTTGTTAAACAAAATTGGAGGTTCATTTTGCATATAACACGGTTTAAAGGTGGAAGTATATTTGTTATGCATCATTCGCATTTTGAGGACTTAAGTTTAATTTTGTGTTATTTTTTGGGTTAGTTTGATAAGTTCCAAATGGAGGCAAAGAAGACACTGAAACATGCAAAAGGAACAACTACTCTTGCATTTATTTTCAATGAAGGTGTGATTGTGGCTGCAGATTCTAGGGCTAGCATGGGAGGTTACATATGTAAGTATCTAAGCCCAATTTCGTTTTAGTTTTTATTAATTGTTGTTGGGTCAGAGTTCTTTTGTGCTGTTTTCCTGCAACTGTATCCTAATGAACCCTAATTAAATCTACATTATTTAGTTAAGCCATAAACAGGTTGTAATGGAGTAAGTCGTGCTTTGTTTGTTTTAACGATTTTAATGCATTGATTTTGATATCTAACCTGTAAATATAAAATGTGTTACCTTCTCATACTAATTTTTTAAACAATTTCTTTTTTACATAGCTTCTCAATCTGTGAAGAAGATTATAGAGATAAACCCATACATGCTTGGAACAATGGCTGGTGGTGCAGCTGATTGCCAATTCTGGCACAGAAATCTTGGTATTAAGGTTAGATCAGTCTTTTACTCATATAATATGGTAATTAGAACATTAAGCAAAACCTAAGTCATGTTAATTTATGCACACATGGCTATGTATTGTGATAGGTAGTAAGAACAATGTTCAAAAAGCAAGTTTGTAATGAAAAACCTCTGTTGCTTATTTTTCATGTTCAAATTTGCAGTGCCGCTTGCATGAACTGGCGAACAAGAGGAGAATCTCAGTGACAGGTGCCTCCAAGCTATTGGCTAATATTCTCTATTCGTACCGTGGTATGGGACTCTCTATTGGTACCATGATTGCCGGATGGGATGAGAAGGTACATATCTTATATCATGTTAACATTTTGTTAATCTTGTTAGCATTTGGCCATCTAAGCTTTGTTCCTATTAGGTGATTTTCACATGCGAATGTGATCGGCCTCCTCTCCAGTTGTATAAACCCATTTAATGGTCCCCCTAGTATAAGGCCTTAGATTTAATATCGGATGATTCAAATCAAACTGAATTATAAAATTGTGCAGTTCTTTTAAATATAATTGGATACCAAATATCACAAAATAACTACATAACATCCAAGCACAATTTTTTTATCAGGGGAGAATTTCATGCGTACCCCTAAAGAAACCTCAAAAATTATGTATTTCCCCCTCTAAAATTCATAATATCATACTTACCCCTCTAAATTTCAAAAACCCACAAATTTACCCAATTTATTGTCTTTTCTAATAAAACTCATTTTAAATTTATAAAGTTCCCATTTTACCCTTTATTAAAAAAAAATACGTAGTCTGTGTAAGAAATGTGTTCAGTCTTTGAAATTGTTTGTATTCTTTATATATTATTATTTTTTATTCCTTTATAGGGTCCTGGGTTGTACTATGTGGACAGTGAAGGAGGGAGACTTAAAGGAAACCGGTTTTCTGTTGGGTCAGGTTCGCCTTATGCTTACGGTGTCCTGGATAACGGGTGTGTACCTTTCCTTTCGCTTTCTGTTTGCACTCTTTTGTGTACAAATCTGTTTCTTCTTGTTCTTCAGTGTATCTTGAATTAATGTATGATTGAATATTTCTTCTTAATTTTAAAAAGGTACCGTCCTGACATGACAGTCGAGGAGGCCCATGAGCTGGCACGACGTGCCATCTATCATGCTACTTTCAGAGATGGTGCCAGTGGAGGCGTTGTTAGTGGTATGTGTTTCTCGTTAAATGTGTTCCTGAAAATCACATGTCCACCTGTTCTTCAAATTAAATGTGCATCTGTTGCGTTGGTACCAGTATAAATCCTGATATGTAGAGTATGTTTAAGGGCAGGTGACTGGTCATGTGTCAAGTGTGTTTGTGTGGTTGAACTGAATCAACCAAATTAAACTTGTCAACCGAATAACAACTGAACCAAAATAACTGAAGTAAATTTCAGTTTGTTTGGTTGAAACGAAATAAAGGAGTTGAAATTTTAAAAGGTCAAAACTCAATACATACACAAATACATTCAATAATCATAGAAAAAATATGAATTATATATATAAGTTGTTGATATTACATACATTGTTCAATTCCATACATAATATGTAGATGTTCTAAAATATGCAAACCAAAATATGTAAGTTGTTGATATTATATACATTATAAAAAAGCATGGGTTTGAACCATATAGAGTTTGGTCGATTCGGTCTTTTCAGGTTTGGAAAATCTAAACCGAGCCAAATATAAAAAAATGTAGTAAAAAATACAACCGAACAAATCCATTTAAACCAAAAAACAAACTATTTATATCCAAATTTTTTCGATTCGGTTGAAATCCAAATAAACCGGACCTGATGAACATCCCTACACCCAACTATGAACATGTATCCTCTGCATTAACTCAAAAGGGAATCTTTTGAGTTAATGCATTTCGGCTGTCTGATTTTAAACGGAATCCATCAAGCCATCTGATTTTAACACATGAGTTCTTTAATATTAGTGCGGATCTAATATGCACGAATCATAAAGAGGATCGGATGGTCCAGATGCATTAACTCAAAAGATTCTCTTTTGAGTTAATGCAGAGGATACGTGTTCCCCAACTACTATACTGATTTGGGTAAACTAAAATTGACAGTGTACCATGTGGGGGCAAATGGATGGAAGAAGCTGTCAGGTGATGATGTGTCAGAGCTCCATTACAAGTACTACCCTGTTCAAGCAACTCCCGTCGAGCAAGAAATGGTTGATGCACCTCCTGCTTGATATATTCACATGCTACTTTGTATGAGAAATTGGAATTAATTGGAATGATATTTCCTTCTAGCTTTTTATGCTGTTGTTTAATGACTAAAATGGAAATGTTTGGTAATTGGTAGTGCTATGTTTTTTTTTCTTGTTGAATTACATAGTCCAGAATAGTAGAGTTGTACTGCTTGTTTTTTTATATTTTTAATTTCTTCAAATGTTCTTGTTTATTTGTAGTTGTAGGGATGTAAATTTGTGGCATGTCTTTATTAGTCATGTCATGATTTGGATCATGTGTTGTGTTGTGTCATGGTAACTTCAAGTTTTCGTGTACCTTGTTGTCCTGAGCAAAATTGTGGCGAATAATCACCACACATTAGTTACGTGTAGTCATGTTAGGTCTCGACACAAGGCATGGCACATTATGTTGATTTTGTTACTTGTTACATTTGGTTGTGTTGTTTCTCGGGTTGGGATCGGGTCATTTTGTATGTTGGTGGTGGTTACAACACATGACTAGTCACGATATGTAACCGGCACACTTGTTGTATTGTGTTAAGTCGTGACATACCATGATGTGTTCAGTGAGTGATTTTTTTACATGCCTATTTAGTTTTATGACTTCAAATAATTTCTTGACAAAAATTTAATTATTGGTAGGAAATCAAACTAAATTCTTCATTGTAAAATTTTCTTGTTTATCATTAGTTGTTGGGTCACAAGCTTGCTTATTTATTACTTCTCTTTTCTTCAATGGCACCATGTAATTTTGGTCTATTAGACCATTACACTTTTAGTCTTGGATATAGCAATGGTATGACTTTTGATTTTTTAACTACTTTTCCTGGACTATTATTTTTTTTAGCTTGTGTACTTAATTTGCTGAAATCTGTGTTGTTTCTGCATTTTTTTATTTTTTTTCTTCACCTTTTACTTTATATCGACATTATCAGCGTCACGAATAGGGATGCATAAAAAATTCGTAGTTCATGTTCGTAAAAAGTTTGATTCGAAATAGTTCAAAATTAATTCAAACCAAATTCAATCTGGACCTGGTTCATTCGAAATAGGTTCGCAAACTATTCAGGTTCGAATCTCAAAGTAACATGAACCGTTGATTTTTATTGATTTTCACTAATAACTTATGTTCACCGATGACTTAAAAGTTAAAACATAAGACCACTCAACCATAAGTAATAACTCATAAGTTGTAACCCTCGCTCACAGTTCTGAAATCCTAGACGACTTTCATCTCTCGCTCTTGACGACTACAATCACTTTTCCTTGTCGTAAAAAGTTAGTAAAAGATTCAAAATTGAGTTCGTAAAAAATTCGATTCGAAATTAATTCAAACCAAACTCAAACTAGAATAAGTTCGATTCGTTTATAACCCTACTCACGAATATATATCCATATTCCATATACACATAATAGAACATGCACAAAAATTTGACCTTTTGAAGCAAGCAGTACAATTAGCTAAACTATAACTAGCACATTAAATGATTACATGAAATAAGTACAGAAAAATGGCAGGAGAAATAAATCAGAGTATTATGAAATAAAGATAAACAAATATAAATAAGAAAAGACAAAATAAAAAAAGACAATCTCTTTATTCATATAATTCTCATGTGTGTACAATACAAGATTACAATGTCTCTATTTATAGGTTACAAATTGTAAATGAAAGCCATTACAATAATAAAGAAGAAAATAAATTCCAAATAGTAGTGGCTATGTATTACAATGGTAGTGGGGTAGTGGGAGGTAAATGAGGATTAATATTGGGAGTTAATGGATCATCCATTATATTCATAATACTCCCCCTTGGATGTCCATTACTTAAGAATATGCCTCATTAAAACATTACTAGGAAAAACCCTATGGAATAAAAACACCTAGTGAAAGAAAATAGTACAATATTCTTTTAAATACGCAACTGTAACCTTACTAGAATAATCCAGTGGGAAAAACCATAGTTAAGGAAAATACAGTGCATATTAACTCCCCCTCATAACAACATCAATCAAGATCTTTAAGTCGGCGAACTCCAATATTATGAACTAGCTTTTCAAATATTGTAGTAGGGAGTGCCTTAGTGAATAAATCTGCTAGATTCTCACTTCAACGGATCTGCTGAACATTAATTATATTGTCCTTTTGGAGATCATGTGTGAAAAAGAATTTTGGTGAAATATGTTTTGTTCTATCTCCTTTAATATATCATTCCTTTAATTAAGCAATACATGCAGTATTATCTTCATATATGATCATCGGGATCATTTCACTAGAAGACAAGCCACATGTCTGACGAATGTGTTGAATCACAGATCTTAGCCAAACACATTCTCGGCTTGCTTCGTGTATTGCTAAAATTTCTGCATGATTAGAGGATGTGGCTGTTATAGTTTGTTTTACAGATTGCAACGAAATAACTGTTCCACCACATGTAAACAAATAGCCTGTTTGAGATCGGCCATTATGTGGATCAGACAAATATCCAGCATCTGCATAACCAATCAAATCTGATTTAGATACATTTGAAAAAAACAAACCCATATCCATTATACTTCGGAGGTAGCGAAATATATGTTTAATTCCATTCCAATGTCTTCACGTGGGAGAAGAACTATATTTTGCTAATAAATTTACAACAAATGATATATCAGGTCTTATATGTCCAGCAAGATACATAAGTGCTCCTATTGCACTAAGATATGGTACTTCAGGACCAAGTAGTTCTTCATCATTTTCTCGAGGTCTAAAAGGGTCTTTATTCACATCTAATGATCTCACAATCATTGGAGTGCTCAACGGATGTGATTTATCCATATAAAATCTTTTTAGCACTCTTGCAACGTAATTTTCTTGGTGCACAAAAATACTATTTTTTAAATGTTCAATTTGCAATCCAAGACAAAATTTTGTCTTTCCAAGATCTTTCATTTAAAATTCTTCTTTTAAACAAAATGATACAATTAATTGTATCATTTTTATATCCATGCTTCAATAAATATTCACTGAGACGGTTATACCACATGCATCCAGATTGCTTTAATCCATATAAAGATTTATTCAATTTAATATAATGACGTTCTCGAGAACCTAAATTATATGCTTCAGGCATCTTAAATCCTTTAGGAATTTTCATATAAATATCACTATCAAGCGAGCCATATAAATAGGTTGTAACAACATCCATTAGGCGCAAATCAAGTCCTTCATGGACTGCCAGACTAATTATGTACCGAAAAGTTGTTGCATCCACCACAGATGAGTATGTTTGTTCATAATCAATTCCAGGTCTTTGCGAAAAACCTTGGGCGACAAGCCGTGCTTTATATCTTACAATTTCACCTTTCTCATTTCTTTTCTGTGTAAATACTCATTTATATCCTACTGGTTTTACACCTTCAGGTATCCAAACACTTTTTGTTTTTCAAGAGAGTTTAACTCTGCCTCAATTGCACCTTTCCATTTTGGCCAATCATTTCTTTGTCGACATTCATTAATAGATTTTGGTTCATGATCCTCATTATTCATTACATCTAGCGCTATGTTATATGCAAATATATCATTAATATCAACTTTATCTCGGTTCCATCTTATTCCATTCATGACATAGTTGATCGAGATCTCTTCATTTTCATGAATTTTACATGAGTTTTTGCTAGAACTCCAATATTAGTTATAATTTGATTTTCTTCTGGAATTTTTTCTATTATATCCTCGACTTGGCCATTTTCATTCTTTGCTCCTTTTCTTTTTCGAGGATTTTTATATTTGGAACCGATTGGTCTTTCACGCTTCATTCGTGTCATAATTTCATTAGTCTGTCCAACAGGGACATCAACTTTTATTGGAGCATTAGCAGCTGGTACATGTGATTTGGTCACTTTCTTTGAGTCTGTAAATGCATCTGGCAATTGTCTAGACGTATTTTCTTAATTGGATAATCAGGAAAATGTGCTCTTAATCAAATCAATTGAGCAAGTAACCTTGCAAACGCCAGGTTGCGTGTTGATAATAAACTTACATGTGACCATCTAGTTGATGCATCAATTAAAACCATAAAATATCTAAATGGTCCACATGATGGGTGTATTGGCCCACAAGTATCACCATGTATACGTTATAGAAATATAAGAGATTCATTTTGTATTTTCGCTGGTGATGGTCGAATAATCAACTTTCCTTGAGAACACGAAGCACATGACAATTCATTAGTTTGAAGAATCTTCTGGTTCTTTAATGAATGTTCACATGAATTCTCTATTATTTTTCGCATCATTATTGATCCGGGATGACCTAACCGGTCATGCCAAACTATAAACATATTCTTATCTGTAAACTTCTGGTTTACAATAATATGTGCTTCAATTGCACTAATACATGTGTAATACAAACCGGAGGAAAGCATAGACAATTTTTCTAATATACATTTTTTATCAGACATTTTGCTAGTTATATAAAGATATTCAATATTTTCTTCATTAGTTGTCTCAACATGGCATCCATTTCGGCGGATATCCTTAAAACTTAATAAATTTCTTTGAGACTTAGAAAAATATAATGCATCATCAATATAAAGTTGAGTTCCTCCATGTAATAATAATGTAGCTCTTCCAGAACCTTCTATTAAATTTGTACTACCCGGAATAGTACTAACATTGGCTTCTTGCATTACCAAATATGAGAAATATTTTTTTATTTTTAAGAATGGTATGAGTTGTTGCACTGTCGACGAGACATATCTCTTCATTATTGATGCCGTTGTTAACCAAGGGAATATTCATTCTTTATGAAAACATAAAAAAAAAAATTAATCAATACAAAAATATAACCAAGAATATAATAAATGAGTAGATAAATTTTATTTCCTTGATTAAAAAAAAAATTACAACAGATACTCCAACAACAAAAATAAAAATTTATTATCATTTTTTTATTTTTATCATCACTAATCCAACAACAAAATAAAAATTTATTAATCTATTATTCTATATCCTATCAGGACTAATCAAGTGATTAGTTTTTATTTTCTTCAATAAAGAAATCAGCAACATCCAAATGAGTAACATCAAGTTGGCTAATATCGAAATTGTCATCACAAACCAAATTCGTTTCAATATTTTTCTCCTTATTCTTTAGTGATGCTTGATATAGATCAACAAGATGCTTCAACGTACGACAAGTACGCGACCAATGACCTTTACCACCACAACAATAGCATGAATTCTCTTGTTCTTTGTTGTGCCCACTTTTTTCTTTCTCAGTTTTTTCTTCATTATTTTTCCACTTCTGGTGGGGAGATATACTTTTAGAATGATCACCACGATAATAACCTCAACCACGGCCTCGGCCACGACCTCGACCGCAACCTCGTCCATAGCCACGGCTGTTGCCACATCCACATCCTTGAAATTGTCCAAAATTGTTATGCATTGCAACATTCACTTCAAGGAATGAAGCAGAACCAGTTGGACGGGATTTCATGATTTTTCATCAAAAGCTCGTTATTTTGTTCAGCCACAAGAAGGCAAGAAATCAATTCATAATATTTCTTGAAACTTTTCTCACGATATTGTTGTTGTAAGAGTATATTGGATGCATGAAAAGTGGAGAATATTTTTTCTAACATATCTTGATCCGTAATATTTTCTCCACATAATTTTAATTGAGAACTAATTCTAAACATTGCTTAGTTAAACTCACTCACAATTTTAAAATCTTGTAATCTCAAATGCATCCATTCATAACGAGCTTTTGGAAGAATTACAGTTTTCTGGTGATCATATCTTTCTTTTAAATTTTTCCATAAAGTAAGTGGGTCTTTTACCGTAAGATATTTAGCTTTCAATCCTTAATGGAGGTGATGACGAAGAAAAATCATTGCTTTAGCCTTGTCTTGATTATTGGCGGTATTAGCTTCTTTGATTGTTTCTCCAAGGCCATTTGCATCTAAATGAATTTCAACATCTAACACCCATGATAAGTAATTTTTTTCCGTAATGTCAAGAGCCACAAATTCAAGTTTGGCAAGATTCGACATAATGATACTATCACAAAATATTAAATGAGTTAAATAGTATTCAATACTATAAAACAAAATAACGAAAATATATATTGCTCCAAAAAAAAAACATAATGGATCTATAATTATTTTATTATTATTATTATTATTATTATTATTATTATTATTATTTATTTTTATTTTTTTAAAGAATGACGTGTTCGCTGGCTATCATTTGAATCATTTTATAATTTAGTTAGTTAATACAAATCAAAACACTATATAACAATAATAATCGTTATATAAATTCAATTTATTCATAAGACAGAGCAAAAAAAAAAAAAATTTTAAGGTTCGAAGGGTCTCAGAAACTTTAATCATTATAATAGACCTATTTTAATAATTTAATCTTATAATTGATCTTCGGGCCAATTAATAAAATCATTGAAATGGCTTCGGACCATTAATTAACAGAATCTATGTATAACACAAAATAATGTAAAAAATAATATGATATTATCATAATATAATATAAAAATGTAACATAATTAAATATTAAAAAAAATTACCTTGAATCTTCAAATAGTAGAGCTCTCATGCTGATAACGTATTATGAAATAAAGATAAACAAATATAAATAAGAAAAGACAGTAAAAGAAAGCGATTTCTTTATTCATATAATTCTCATGTGTGTACAATACAAAATTACAATACCTCTATTTATAGGCTACAAATTGTAAATGAAAGTCATTACAATAATAAAAGAAGAAAATAAAATTCCAAATAGTAGTGGCTATGAATTCCAATAGTAGTAGGATAGTGGGAGATAAATGAGGATTAATATTGAAAATTAATGGACCATCAATTATATTCATAACACAGAGCAAATTATTCACCATATCATAGACAACTAGCCTACTCTGTATTTAATTTTCACCTAACAATGCATTGTATTTTGCATATGACAAATTTTTTTGTGTAGTTGATGAAACGAGAACCATCAAGGGTCGATGCTATAGGACACCTTGGTTACACCTTTCTTTGTTCGTATCTGAGTCACCTAAAGCAAAAACAAACAAGTAAAAAGAATGATAAAATGAGAAAAGAAGATCATATTAGAGCTTGCAAAAATAAAAACTGAAAAGTAATCATTTTTTATGTACATATAGAGAAAATAATATAGATGGTATCTAACGGTTTCATTTTGCCATATAAATTTATAATTATTATAATTAGAAAATTAAAAAATGGAGGCACGATGGAGACACAAAAATGCACAAAAAGTGAAGACATTTGAACCCACTTAAAACATACCCATAAATTCTAGGAGGAATTTCACGTATACCCCTCAAAAACTTCAAAATCACATATTTCCTCTAAATTTTAAAATTACGTATTTCTCCCTCTAAACTTCAAAAATTCGCATATTTACCCATTTTATTATATTTTATATTAAAACATATTTTAAATTCATAAAATACTCATTTTACCCTTTTATTAAAAAACATAAGACATCCATCTTGCTCCAATTTTAATCTAAAAGGTTCCTCTACTGTCTGAATTGCTTTAAGATCCGTGTGTGTTAGGTCAGCACGAATCTTGAAGCGAACACGCACGAATACTGAAGTAACATCCACAGATCTTAATGCGATGTACACGGATCAAATTGCTTTAAAATATGTGCGCACTAGATCGGCACGAATCTTGAAGCGAATATGAACAGATCTTATTGCAATGCGTGCAGATCGGACGGTAGAGGAACCCTTCAGATTGAAATTTGAGTTCGATGGAGCATTTTATACTTTTAATAAATGATAAAATGGGTATTTTATAAATTTAGAATGAGTTTTATTACAAAAGACAATAAAATGGGTAAATATGTGAGTTATTGAAGTTTAGAGGAGGAAATATGTAATTTTAAAATTTAGAAGGAGAAATACGTAATTTTGAAGTTTTTGAGGGGTATACATGAAATTCCCCCTAAATTCTAACACTAAGAATAAAATAAAGATATAAACAACAACAGTTTCACAGAAATGTGGAATTACCTTTAAACTGCCAACAACAGAAATGTCAGAAACATGGGTCCCACCACAGGGGCAGCCCTCGTACTCACCAAACTTCACTATTCTTGGTGTGCTATCCTGTTTTTATCATTCCATAAATCTTATAATGACATTCAGTTGTTATAGTAGTATAAGAAACAATTTAATTTTGAACATACCCGTGAAATGTAATTGGGAAGAGCACCACCACACCATTCAGTCGCCACCTCATAAGGTAATATAGACGCAGATACCTGTTTCCAATGTAAAAAATCATCAGGGGTAAAAAATTGCAGATATATCATAACAGATCCTTGGTATGTTAAAAACGCCCGACTTTCTAGAAAACAATGAGAGACAAAGCATATTTTTCTTTTTCTATAACCCTTTTTCATTTGGATAATAAGCCCTTCTTTATTAAGCAAAATCACAATTTTCTTCACATGAAACATGTGCTTAGGTTGGGGTTTTATAGAAATGAGAATAAAATGTGCTTAACAAGAGAATAGGAGGATATCAGTTGCATTGACGCTGTTTTGAGGTAAATGGGTTTATAAATACATTGAATTGGAATGTTAAATAAGGTGGAAAGGCTGTCTTTCAAAAAAAAAAAAAAAAACTTTGCCAGAAAGAACTAATGATATGTATAGTTACTATTTTGCAAATCACAAATTATAGGTCCTCTATGCACATATTGATAGAAGTCACTCATTTTACATGATTTAAATAAGAAAAATATTAATCAGCCTCACCTTGCCACCCACAGAAATAAGTGCATCTGCCTCTTTATTCAACTCATATTTCTTGCTTTCTAACTGGTCTTGTGGTATTGTCCCTTTGTACTCCACAAAAGGTCTAGAAATGAAGATAAACAGTAGGTACAACATTTTAAAATCGGTTTTCTATTTTGGCAATCAAATTCAAAAGACCAAGGCTACAGTACTTTGCATCTTTGTTTACAAAGGTCAAACGATTGATCTGAACTTTTCAAAATGATCTCCAAATAAAAATGTCCTCAGAGACAAAACTTTACATTTACTTTTTTTTTTAACTATTTTCCAGATAGGTACAAAATCACTAGCCTACCCCAACGTGCTTGGGACTAAAGGTTTGGTTGTTGTTGTAGGTACAAAATCACATGATCTATATATTTTTTAACCATCCAAAAATAGTGATTTTTTACCTATTTAAAAAAATAGTAAAGAAATTCAAAAAAAAACTGTAAAATTGGATCTCCATTTACATTTTCATATGGAGAATGTTTGGGCTTTGTTCCACATGGCTGTCCTACCAGCTATCATATTGAGCGGTTTGGATCGACTGTTTGGTCCTTGAAACCGGAGATATAGATCCATAGTAGGAACCGATCCGCACTATGCATAGTACCAAAGCCTCAATTCTAAAAATGATAAAATAAGGCGTACCCATCTGGGAAATGGTATCCTTTGCCGGATTCAAGATGACCGAGGCCGACAGTTCTCATGCATATATCCAACAAATGACCAGCTGAGTGCAACCTTAATTAATTATAAGTTGTTGGATCAGGAAACAAAAATTAAGAGCAAGTTTTGAATTCTTATTAGTAATTTTAGAATGCAACGGTTGTGTACCGGGAATTGAGGTTGCGCCTCTCTTCATTTACATGCAAGTTAACTTGCTTTCCTCCTCCAAAATCAGACCTGGACTGATCTTGAATTCCTTCAAATTTACCATAATGAAAAACCTAAACAAATAGTACAAGTAAGGCAAAAATTATCATATAATGCACTGTTCACATGTATAACCTTAATAAAATGTTGTTCGTTTGGCTTCTTATTAAACCCTAGTGCAACCTCAATTGATAGGTAAACACAAGGAACAGTCCAGCAAGAAACCTAAACAAATCAATATGTAGATTTGCTTCCTCAAACTAAAAAAAAAATAAACCGCAGATTCGCATTACTGAACTTGAATGATAGATAATAAAATATAAATTTCTTACCACACCATCTTTTGATCTGACATCTTCAACTAAAAATCTAACTTCTCCATCTGCATCACCTTCATTCGAAACAATAACTCCAGTATCAGCCGGTTGGCCCCCACCTTGTGGATGGAATATTGTCGCATCAAGTATCACTGCTTGGCGGGTCCCATCCTTCTTTTTAGAGAACAAAAGTTTAAAATTTATTTAGTAAAGACATTAGCCAATGTTTCACCCTTACAATAGTACAATATCACAGCATGAAAATCTAGCATTATGAGGTTTATTAAACAGAGCGATTAAGTAAATTAAACACCAAGAATTGTATAATCAAGAAAGTATTCTAAGTATTAGAGCTAAAACAAATAATATAAGGCCTCATTTTATTCAATTATTTCCTAGCTAGTACACCAAACGAGAAAATTTATTAGCTTATCTATTGCAATATTACTAAGAAAAGTTGGGTTTTAACTTATTAGCTGTGAGATCAAAGAATAAAGCTTGTCAGATAGCACCAATTTAATTGAATAAAATGAGGCCTTATATTATTTGTTTTAGCTCTAATACTTAGAATACTTTAACTTTCCACATTTTGGGGCTTAAACATTACACAAAGAATGAAGCTTTAACTTTCCACATTTTGGGGCTTAAACCCCATAAAAATGCTAACAATGAATTCAAAGAAATTAATATATATATAATATACCCCATTACTCTAACTTGTAATTTGCTCTCTTTTCTGCTGTTTAATTTGAGCAAACACCATACATAACCTCAATTGGGGGTCTGAGCGCCTTAATCTGTGAACTTTTTTGTTTCGATACACCAAACATAACCTCAATTTCACAACCAACCTGATCTTATCTGTAAATTTATTAAAAATGTAAGTTAAGAACAAGACCCAAAACTGGAGAGAAAGAGAGAAGAGGGAGGAGGACCTGGATAGAGAGCACGGTGGCGCTAGACTGTATGGCCCACATGTCTTCGAAATAGAGCAACCTTGTCTGTGGTATAATCATCGCGTCCATGGCGGTGGTAAGTGGTGCCGCCTCTCTCCGGATGTTTTCTCAGACGAAAAAATTTGACAAATGGAAGGGTTTACTCTTAATTGGGGTTTTATAAAAGCTGTTTGCTTCAATTAATTAGTGTTGTGTTTCCTTAGAATTTTCTAAGCCCCTGTTTATAAAATGATTATGTTGGAAACTTGGGAACGTTTCCTTGGTAGGCCGGTAGCAACTAGCAGTCTAGCAACTACCAAGTTCTAAAAAAAATGATTATGTTGAAAACGGATTTTCTTTTTTAATCTACCGCCCTGGAAAAGATTTAAAAATAAATACCACCTGAAACCACCAGATTTTATCAAAAATAGCACTTTTGCGGACTAAATTCGCGTATCCAGAGGAACCAGATTTGCAGATTGAGCACGCGGATCCAAATCCACAGACTGAGTATGCGGATCCGGATATGCGGACTGAGCATGCGGAACTGCGGATTGAGTCCGCGTATCTGAATTTTGACAGCAAATTAAAAATAATTAATAAATTTACAACAAATTAAAAATAATATAAAATTAAATTTAAAGTTCGGATACGCGGACTCAATCCGCGGTTCCGCATACCCAGTCTGCGGATCCGAATCTGGTCTCTCTGGATACGCAGATTCAATCCACGGGAGTGCTATTTTTGATAAAATCTAGCTCCGGGTGGTGTTTATTATTAAACCATTTTCCGTAGATAAAAAAAAATCTGTGTTGAAAATGTCCGTCTGACTTGTCCGATGTGGCAAATTGCGGATACGCATTTCCTTTCTATTTTTTATTTTTGATTAACAAGTTAATAAAGTTAATAAAGTATAAATTATATAAATTTTCGTTGTGTACGAAAGTTATTTTCATAATATTTATAGAATTTTACTTTAAATTATATAAAAAAAAAAAAAAAAAAACATATTTAAGTATAACTTTATTGAAATCTTTATGTAGATCGGCCTCTCTGATGATATTGTGACACATTGTTGTTAATAAAATTATACGATTATTAAAACAAAAATATAACTGTACATGTTAATTGGATATGAATCAAAGTAAATTATGTATGACAAAGATTTAAAAAAAAAAAAAAAAAAAGCAAGTCACGCTTCTATTCTTTGAATTGATCATTTTAATAGTTTTTTTTTATTTTTCTATGCCAAAGAAGTTAGAATGCATTAACAAATTGATCATTTTAAAGTTTGAAAGTTGAGTTTGGCCACACAATACCGTACTAGAAAACTAGAAAGAAAGAAAAAATTATCAACTTATTTTAACGCTGTAAATTCTAAACAGTGATAAAGCAATAAATTATTGGTTTCTAAACTTTGTAAAACAATGATAAAGCGATACAAAAGTCGAATATTTTAGTTTTCTTAGAATGGTAGTTCATTCAAAGCTTCTTTTGATAAGAACCAAGTAACTAAGAAGCTTCCCTTTTCTTTTATAAGAACCAAATAGGAAGCTTCCCTCCTCAGTGAACAAAGAAAAAGGGTAGGCCAGACAAATTCAAATCGTACTCGAATTTGAGTTTCTGTAAAACAAATATGGACGGCAAGTTTGAGCCAAATTGACTCGGTATCTAGAGATGGAGTCAAACTTTCAAGTTATCTAGAAAATGAGCAAAACTTTCAAGTTATGGATGTTCTTAAAAATAATAATAATAATAAATAAACAAATTATGAGTGTCAAACATAAATGAGAGTCAATTATATAAAATTTTCTTCAATTGTAACAGATTCTATACAAGAGTAACATTCTGTTTATATTTATTGAAATTTATCTACTTTTTTTATTGTGACTATGTTTATCTTAATCTTTTATTTACATCTTATTTGATAGTTTGAGTTATGGCTTAAATTAATTGTCATGAAATGAGAAAATCTAAAAAATAAATTTCTCCATCTATGACAACCGGTCCTATATATATAGTAACTGTGAAATAAATTTATCTGTTTAGACAAATAATCAAACTTACTCATGTTTTACACCTCTAAAGTGTATAGTAACCGAACATATCATTTTTTTTTTTTTTTTTGGTGAGAAGCCTGTAGGCGTATGATATTGATTGAAAGTGAGGTACAGAGAGGCTCATACAGAGCATTGAACAGAGTCTTTGACGTCCCAGCTACTGGTAAACTAAACAGAGTTTAAGAAAAAGAAAACAGCTAACAGCAAAAGAACATAACCAAAGCATAAAATAAAGTACGTACAGGACAGCTGCATTTTCGTGGTAGCAGCAATTTTTGGAATTATAATTCTGTAACCGTAAGGTAGAAGCTGAGGACTACTGTGCTGAGAAGAGTGGATAGGTGCATCTGCTAGACTGCTATAATCAAAACGACTGAGTCGCGCCAAATTAGCATGCTCATGGGCCAGATAAATCTCTTCTCGTGGTATATAGACGCATTTGTAGTTTGTTTGGGTGATCAGTAGGTTCGTGAGTTGCATGAGTTCTGAGTAGGCTTGCCAGTCCGCGTATAAAAGGGCATCTGGCGCATGGAGGGTCTTTATCAGCATCTCAGAATCCACAAAAAAGGTACACTCCGACAGGTTCAGTTCAGTAGCGGCCTGAACAGCATGTAGCAGGGCCACAGTTTCAATTTGAAATGGACCTTAGGGCTGTAAACGAGCCGGTTTGGACCGAGCTGGGTCCTAACTCAGCTCGTTTATTTTGGACCGAGCCTGGAGCGAGCGAGCCGGACCTAGGATTTCTGAGCTAAAACTTCAGTTCAAACTCGTAGCGAGCTGGCTCACTGGGTTTGGCTAGACCTTGTTTTAAGAAAAAACTAAATTTTACAAACATTTTTGAACCGAGTTGGACCGAGCTGAACTGAGCTGGACTGACTTTGACAGTATAAAATGCACACAAATTCATACAGATTTACAAATTGATGCCTAGTCTCGCTAGCTCGCGAGCTGGCGAGCAAGCTAGGCCCAGCTCAAACTCGTTAATTCTGGACCGAGCTAGTAACGAGCTGACTCGTTAACAGCTCGGTTCAGTAACGAACAAACTGTTAGCGAGCGAGCTAGATGTGAGTCACAATTGAGCCACGAGCTACGATCTTTTTTTACCCCTAGAAAGGGTGACCGAGCATCTGGATGAAAGCTGAGGCCGTACTGGATCACAAGAACAAACATCTCTTTAGTGTATCCTAGGTATCTGATATCCCCCAACTCCCCCTTTGTTTTGTACAATCAGTCTTTGAGTCCATGTTCATGTGACATTTCTACTTCATTAAGCCCGTGTATATAGAAGCGTGTGCATTCCATGGGCCTATAATTAATTTATTTCCGGGTCCAAGTACAAACTAACCTCTTGGAGACTTGGATAACATGCTGATTACCCAAAAAATTCTATACTTTAATTTATTTTACATAGTGAAATAAACTTCATATCTAGTTCATACTATTGTAGTTACCTGTTCGCATTGCAGACATGAGCGAGTACATTCTTCTTACTTGTATAAACAATTTTGCTTTGTATTCCATTATTCAAACAAAAAGAAATCTTACTTGCCAAGTCAATGTCAGTTTTCTCGCATTTTGGCCATTATTTTTTTTTATTTTGTTATAATTCAATTTATTTTCTTTCCTGTATGCTTAAAAGGCTGCAAAAATGAACCATTTGACATATGTTACAAATTTAACAAACAAAATCACAAATTACATTATGATCACAAAATGCATATCGCACTTGTTATAACACTGAAGTTACAATAATATACATCAAAAGAACATCACATGAGAATATTTGACTAATTGTTGGATAAGTATACACGAAAGAAGTATTTAATTACAATGTGGTGGCTACAGGTGTAGGTGCGGGTGACAAATTTGAAGCATGGCGGCAGTGGGTTCCCACAAAAACATGTACTGTCTTTTCTTTTCTTTTTTGAAATCCGGGGGTAGCGACTACCAGATGTACAGTAATAGATGTGTTTATAACTTCAGAAAACTAAAAAATACATTATCTTCTCTCAACAAATATGAACTGAGTCTTTACAACATTTAAGCCACATTTCTGTTTCTGCCTTGATATCCCGGACCAGCAACCAAGGAGGTTTCCAATGTCTGCCGAAAATACATGCATTTCGCTACTTCCACACTCCCCACAGAACAACTATAATTTTCATCATCCAGACCCGTTTCGGCTCCTTAACCACTCCCTTGTACTGTCTACTTCATCTTATTCTTTCTATTTTACACTTTGTTTGACAACACAAGTAAGGTGAAAATTAAACGGCCTATAAGAGAGAAATTGAGAAATTAATCTATGTTGATCACATTGGCTATACAAGCGGAATAAATATGGAGTAACTTAAACCCGTCTAGAGAAGTGTTTTAACATATTCTGTCATAACCCATCAAATTTCTTTTATTTTTTATTTAAATATGGATGGGATCAAGCCGTCCAACACATTTCAAACTCCTGTGTAAAATTTCTTCTATTTTTACACCTCATTTGACAACTTTAGTATAAAGTAAGAGGCTTACACCACCCTTACACCATAACCACACAGTGTTTTAAAATTCGGTCTACTCAGCCAAATATTTGTATTCGGTTGGAATCCGCATAGAAAATAAGTATTCGGTCCAATATGCGGTTTCAAATATTCTGTTGTATATTCAGCCAAATATTCGGTATTCGGTTCCGCATATTCGTCTTCCACATATGAATTCTCATTTTAAAAATCCACATATGTAAATTCGAATATGCAGCTGTATATCATATGTGCGGTATATGGTAGCATTTCGCATACCGCATACCGCATAAAAACCGAATATTAAAACACTGTAACCCCACATGCCCTTTAGCTCTAGGATGTTACGACTTATTGATTTTATCTAGGCCAAATTTTGCTGTTGGAAACAAATTTGCTGCGATTCTTGGGAATCGTAGGGTCCCTGTTTGTCCAAATCAAACCATTCATTTCTTTCGAGATTCGTACATAAAAATAAACTACTTTGAGATTCGTACATTTAAAAAAATGAATGGTTTGATCTGGAAAAGAAGGGACCCTGCGATTCCCAAGAAAGCAGATTTATTTCCTTTGGTGCTACCTATGTCAATTATGGATCCGACTCTGCTGCTTTTCTCAGAGAAAAGCAGGGTCCTGCTTTTCCGATCCCAACCATTCAAAATTTTCAATTCACATATTCCGATAAATAAACTTTTCCATACACAAAATCTCAACGAATTTGAATGGTTGAGATCTGAAAAGCAAAATCTTGTTTTTCTCTAAAAAAAAATAGCAGAGCCCAATTCGTCAATTACATGGCATTAATGAATCTAAGGCATGTCATTAATGAATCTAATGTCAATTACAAGTGCCGAATCAAACAGTGTGCTGGATAGAGGTGCAAGTGTAGATGTATGTGTTGAATTGAAGCATGTTGGCAGTGGGTTCCCACAAAGACATGTATTGTTCGCAAAGTTTGCGGCATTGAATCGCTCCATGTTACCTCCCTTAGGTATCTCTCCACAGAGGTAATTTGAAGAAAGATCCAATAAATGTAAGTTTGGTAAGGTAGAGAGAGATGGTGGAATTGTACCAGATAGGTGGTTGCTTGATAGAGTAATGCGAATGAGATTGGTATTCTTGAAAAAACTAGGCAAAGAACCAGAGAGAGATGTGTTGGTTATAACGAGGGATTGAAGATTGACAAGTTTATTAATGCATGAAGGAATCGGACCATGAAGCCCGGTACAATTATAGATCTCAAGGGAAGCTAGCTCAGTTAAGCTGCAAATGGCATCTGGAAAGGGTACAGAGAAATCTAAATTTTGGATTGTGAGACTGCTTACACGACCGTTGCTGGTACATGCTATATACACTAAGGAGGAGTTTGGCGGTTTATTAAATCCGGCCTCACAGTATTCGAACTCTTTTACCCGGTTACGGATAATGTTGGGATCACCCAGTTGCTTCTTCATTTTGAGAAGCATGATTTCATCATCTTTAGTAGATAACATATAAGAGGTAGTGCAAGAGAGGAGGAACAACGACAGCAAGTAAACAATAGACATCAATGGATATGTATTCTTTTTGTTTGGTTTCTTTAATTGGAAAGGATTTGGACTATGGTCCGGTGAAAGGTAAATATATAGAGTATAATATCTAACCTGGATAAATTTCGATACACGTAAAGAGTAATAATTAATGAGATGGCATGAGATGACTTTTAGGAAATGCATAATTAATTCGTTAGTACACTTGCACTTAAAATACTTATTTTTTATTATTAGTGTTAGAAATAACGGTAATATTACCGTTGGCTATAACTAGCCGTTTGTATCACTTTAATTTTTACTTATTTTGCAATGGCTAGTAGAGCCATATGTATAGTAGGCCATATGTATAGTCTATATATATAGAGTGATGCTATTATGCATTGCAAATTAAAAAATCTCTTTTAATTTGTGTTCATATTGCGATTTTCAAAGTTCAAATAGCCGATCCGAACGGTTAGATGCGTTCTCCATATTGAAATGTACTTGGAGACCAAATTTTACATTTTTTGGAATTTTTTTACTATTTATTAAGCCACTTTAAAAATCGCTGATCCAACGGTTTCACTGTTCATTATGAGCCACCGTTGGTTCAACGATTTTTAAAGTAGCTTAATAAATAGTGAAAAAATTCTAAAAAATGTAAAATTTGGTCTCCATGCACATTTCAATATGGAGAACACATCTAATGTTCGGATCGGCTATTTGAACTTTGGAAATCACGATATGAGCGCGAATTAAAAGGGGCCTTTTAATTTGCAATGCATAATAGCATCTCTCTCTCTCTCTCTCTCTCTATATATATATATATATATCGTAAGTTCACCCAACCTCTTGTGAACTTGATTCTAAAATATATCGAATCGACTTTAAACGATGAATCCAAACCGTTAAAATCCTTCTACCTAATGATTAATGCGTCTACATGTGAAAATTTTAAAATTTCGAATTAATTTAATATAGAGTCAAGTGGTCAAAGGAGTCCAAAAAATAAATGCATTAAAATTAATTTATAAACCTTAAACTTTTGACCACTTTACTCTATATTAAATTAATTCGAAACTTTAAAATTTTCACATGTAGACGTATCACTCAGTAGGTAGAAGGGTTTCAACGGTTTAGATTCATCATTTAAAGTCGATTCGATATATTTTAGAGTCAAGTTCACAAGAAATTTGGTGAACTTAGGAGCATCCTAGTTCTACTCTATATATATGTGTGTGTGTGTGTGTGTGTCAATATACAAATATTCATTTCTTCCAATAAACATAATCTCTGTTTCTTTGTTAGATAAGATCAACAATTAGTTAGAAGTGAACCCACCTAACTATTTATATGATATCCACTAATTATTACTTATTGGCAATTAATGTTACAATTAGTGTTAATTTGACTTAAAGGTTAGTTTATTGCAACATGCACACGTTACGTTTCATTATATAACTGATAGCTTCATATAGAATGGATTTAGTGGAGATCTAATACATCTCAGCATTTGACTGAGTGACCTGTACATTTGGAACTGTATTTTCTAAATGTTATTTCCAGTATTGATTTACACTATATACCATTACTTAATATCTTAATATGATCAGCCCGCGCTGGAAGGAATTTGTATCCTCTCCATTAACTTAAAAGGGAATTTTTTGAGTTAATGGATCTCAATCATCCAATATGTTTTAAGATTCGTGTGAACTATATTTGCACTAATATTGAAAGATCTCATATATTATAGGCATGAGCCGAATTGGCATCCATTTAAAATCAGACGGTTGAGAATTATTAACTCAAAAGATTCTCTTTTGAGTTAATGCAGAGGATACGCGTTCCGCCGGAAGAGGTATTGAATTTTAAAAATATCAATGTCAATTCTAAACTAAATACAAAATTATATGGGTCAACAAGCACAAATGTTTTATGAAGGCTAAGAAATAAAAAAGGTTGAATGTCAACTCTCTAAACATGTACATGAAAGAAAAAACATTTAGGATATCCAAGAATAAAAAAAAATTATAAAAGAGAAAGCAAGTTTTTTTTTTTTCGCAAGAAATAAAAAAATAAACAAGTTGATTGCAAAGAAATAAAAAAAATAAACCAGTTGATTCAAGGTCGTTCATGCATGTTAACGGGGTCAACAGATCACATATTGTTTATATTCGTTTCCAATTTTAATTTCTGATCAATTGAATGATTGGGCGTAAAGCGTTTGTAGGTCGCTTTTCAAGTCTACTGTCAAATTCCCAGGACTCAATCATGGACAGGCGGTGGAAACCAGTGTTGTAAAAAACGTTCTTAACGGCCAATTAATCTACTGTTTAAACGGAAACGGTGGTTACGTATACTGTTAATGGACGGCTGTTTGCAATTTCGAACGTTTAATCGGTTGTTTTTCCGATTAATTGGCTGTTTTTTCGTTTAATCGGCCGTTTATTTCCGTTTATTCCCGTTTTATTTCCCTTTTTTTCCATTTATTCTAGTGAAAATTTATTTTTCACATTGTTTTTTTTTTCTATGATAGTGTGTGATAATAAGATTTATAAATCATGTATTGTAATTTTATTTGTACTTGGATATACATCCAATATTTTTTACATATGTTTTTTTTCTTCTTACTTATTTTGAAATTGATTAATTCTTCTATTATTTATATACCATATTTTTTTTTTACTTGCTGATGTAATTTTTTCAATTAGTACGACATATTTATTTATAAAATTAGATTATTATCATAAATTAAATTTAGTGCTTTTATGTTAAAATATTTTCTTTTTTTCAAATAATATGTTATTAGTATTCGAAAAAGCTTAATTCTCAATTTTATTTTCCATTAAATAAAAGTGTTACTTACACATGCAAAATGCTTATTTGTTACGAAGAAATAAGCATAGTGTCATATTATAATAATAAAACTAATTTAAATTAAGTTTATTTGATAAGTTTAATGAGTTAAATAAATTATCTTTAATAAATTATGATATATATACATAAATTTAATAAAAACGTTAAATTGTCCGCATAATTCCGATTAATCGGTCGCATACCACCGATTAATCGCTTGGCGGCACCCTGTCAGTCCGACGACCGCATACCGTTATTTACAACACTGGTGGAAACAACTAAGCTGAAGTACGGTAGGGGCAGAGGTATAATTGGAAGAACCCCGTCCTCCACTCAGGGAGTACTCGTAGTCACTAGATTGAAGGTTGGTTCATAAAATTAATTACTAAGTATTGTTGTATTATTAGTCAATATGTTCCAAGAAATTGTAAATCTTAATAAAGATGAAATATGAATAGAATTAATTGACTAATTAGACATAAAATTATATTTTAGACTTCAAGGCCAAAATAAATTGCTGCAAAACATTATCCATATTAATATTATTCATAAAATTTGTGAAATATTTTATATATTTAATATTTTGTCTATAGATAACAGTTTGTTACATTTTTAAGGAAGAGAAAAAGAATGCAAACCCTAGGTTTCTAAAGATAACCTTCGTGGACTTTGACCAACGCATAAATATCATTTTCTTCAGCAGCGACCGTATTTGCACTCAAAGTAGATGTCTTAAATGCAAGCTACTTGGTCTTTATTTATT
The DNA here is from genome assembly GCA_024447775.1 of Carex cristatella. NCBI lineage: Eukaryota > Viridiplantae > Streptophyta > Magnoliopsida > Poales > Cyperaceae > Carex > Carex cristatella. The sequence continues at coordinate 2,460,752 of JAJHPF010000016.1, forward strand.
TTTTTATAATAATTATCTATCTTTAAAGCAAGCGTAAGTGGAATTGTTGATAGATTGGATGAGTAAGGATGAAAACTCACAGCCATTATCCATCCACTAGTTACTTTAAATCCGTTTTTCCTTTTCTTTTCCCATTCCAACTCTTCTCATTGAAGCTAGAACAGTATACCAGTCTTGACTCTTGAGGATAGGGCTGCAAAGAATCAAACTTATTCCAGTTTGAATTTGGTTTGAATTAATTTTAAACTTAGTTTGGTTTGAATTAATTTCGAATTGAATTTTTTACGAACTCAATTTCGAATCTTTTACGAACTTTTTTACGACAAGGAAGAATGATCATAGTCGCCGAGAGCGAGAGGTGAAAGTCATTTAGGATTTCAGAACTCAGAGCAAGGATAGCGACTTAAGAGTTATGACTTATAACTGTACAGTCTTATGTTTTAACTTTTAAGTCATCAGCGAACATAAGTCATTAGTAAAAATCAACAGTTCACGTTATTTTGAGATTTGAACTATAATAGTTTGTATAATAGTTTGCGAAACTATTTCTAACGGACCTGAACTAGTTTGAGTTTGATTTGAATTAATTTTGAACTATTTCAAATCGAATTTTTTACGAAATTTTTCGAATCAAACTCGAATCAAATCACGAACTACGAATATTTTATGCAGTCCTGCTTGAGGATACCAATGAACCAACTTATTAGATGGTGCGTGCATGCAAGGGCGGATCTCAGTGTATTGGAAAGGTGGCTAAGCCACCCCTATGATTTTAAAATTTAAGTTATGTATATTAAAATTTAATGAAATTTTATATTTTTAGAACTTTCTATATAGTCCAGCCCCCCTCAATATTAGACAAATATTTACTTGTAGTCTAGTGGTTAGTGCTCTACTTTGTAGGTGAGAGGTTCTTGGATTCAAATTCCACTCACCACATTTTGTATTTTATTTTTTAGCCTCCTTTATCAAAAATTTCTAGTTCCGCCCCTGTGTGCATGCATGTATGCATGTACCTACCAGTACTATTTGTTAGTTTTTATTTAATTATTTAGTCTATGTTATTATGTTATTATTGTGCATTAATTTTATTTATAGAATTAATAAAAAGACATGAGTAATTTTTGATGGAAAAATTTAGATTGTTATTTATAAAATATTTTGGTCTCAAGAATTGCTTCAGAGTTATAAAATATTTTGGACGCACTCCATTCTAAAAATTTCGTCCATAAAAAGTAAATAAAGAAGTTAAAGAAAAAAAAAACGTCTAAGATCTTCATCATCACATCTAAGGAAACCATTGATAATCAATATTTATGCTTTTGCTTAACGATATCGTCACTCCAGAACTGTAAGATTTAAATTACGTTTGCTATTTTATTTGAATTTATAGTTTTTGAATTGTTTGGGTTTTCTAATTGCAAAACACGTTAAGATTTTATTATTTCTATCACTATTTGTCCACACATGCTATCTTAAATGCTGTTAGGAGATAATTAGAAGAATGAAATACCAATCTTAAACCATCAATACCATAATATGTACAACTTCTTTTCTGAAACAATAAACTAATTTTATTTACATTATATTAAAGTATTAAACATATTTTTTCTTCAATTGAACTTTTTTTTCTGAAGAGGTTTGTGCCATCTATATATATGCATTTATAATTCTACAAAAGCCTAAACAATGTCATCCTTTGCACCCGAAAAATTAAAACATATGGAGCTTTTATATGCAACCCGGTATATGAACAGACAAATTATTTTTTATTTATTTCATTCATCGTTGCTTTCGAATCTGTGCGATTTTTTTTTCCAAAAGAAATCTGTTTTTGTTTCAATTATTATTATTATTATTATTCAATGATGACAGGGCCTGAATTCTGTCTCATTTTCTTCAAAACAAACTAATCTTTTCTTTTCTTTAAAAAAAATAATAGTATTCATGAGTTCTTTGATATTTAGTTATTAATTATAATGGCAAATTGTTTTTCAATAGCTTTTGATTAACGGTCATAACTTTTGTTTTGAATTATACATCTGTTGAACCAGATGCAATCCAGTCTTTTCCTGTGCTCCGAATTAAGAACTATATATTTTATTTTCGTTTCCCCAACATTACAACAAACAAAATAATTAATCATGCATGTACATATCATCAACGTATTTCTTGGCACAGATTAATTAATTGCAGTTTCATCAACCTTTCGTTGGCAATAACTAACAGCTGGCCGTTCAAGATGCCAGCATACATGATGAACTTGAATATCATACCAAGCACATGAGTTAGTGTTTGATTTAAGCATGCATTGCATTTGAAATACTTGCACTAAACACTATTATACAATATGAATCAACATCTACATGCTGATTTTCACTGAAATATAAATTATATAATCTAAACCTCATTACATGGGATTCCTATATCTAAACAATAACTGGGCACCGGCCCTGCAACGGTTTTAGGCTCGAGGCATAATACCAGGCCCCCAAATCAAAGTACGTACTATTTTTTCAATAACTTTTGATTCACCACTCTTTGCAAGTAATCTCAAAAAATATATCCGACTAGCTCATCCTCAATACCAACAAATGTACACAAAGTTTAGAATGTTTATAAATTTTCAGAAAAAAGTGCATGAAGTTATAAATAAGTGTAGTATTACCCTTTTTTTTTTCTTCTATGGCACCTGCAACTTCATCTCCTGCAGGATCTGCTATTGGTCAATTGAATTCATATCCTCTTGCTGGTCATTTACTAGCATCAGACCAAGGATCCTTAACATCCTTTTCACTACCACCAGAATCCTACAAATCTAGTACTATCTGGTACACACATGGGCATTTCTACTTTTACTTTCTTTACTGTTTATAATGACGCTGATAAAAATGTATGAGATTTGTTTTTTTGGACTGATGTGCTTAATATTACAGAACAGGAGGATGACTTAAAAAAACATGAAGTGTTGGTACTGGTAAACTCAGGCACACTTAGCATACCTAAGTGCAGAATTTTTGACACGGTCGGGTTAAGAAGATGTACAAAGACACTAGTAAGACTGAGTCCCAGGATTAAATCATATGTTATTATTGCTGAATTATAAACTTAATTTTCTATAATCAAATTAAATTTGTTGAGAAATATAAAGAAACTCTTTGCTGATTATAGATAAATTCTGAAAGGGCAAACGTTTGTCAATCCGAGTGTATAACCTATGGATTTAAATTTCATTAAATCGGGTTTTAAATAGTGAAGATTTTCAAGTCAGTTGGACTTCCCTATAGAAAAGTTATTGTAGTTTTAGTGAAGGATCGTCAGAATTTATTATTGGATGTTTAGAATTCTGTTTAGTTATAATTTTTTACAAATTTCTAGAAAAAAAAATCTGATGTTTAGGGATATAAGAGAAGATGTATTGTGTATTTGTGTTCTTATGTAAGAGAATATTACGAGTTTATAATAGTAAGATTTGCTTGTTATTATGATCATTTCTTTTCACTCTACCACAAAAGTGTTGTATATATCCATCCATCATTTATTTCTTAACAATTATGTCATAATCTTTGTAATATTCAAATTGAATTTTCCACAACTATTAAGGAAGTATTATTTATGCGAAGGGTAATTAATAACTACTGATGAAGCATTTATTTTTCTTAAATTCATTACAAGGACCAATTTGTAATAGAGGGAAAACTTATCACATGATAATGAAAAATATATATACAAGATGGTCGATGTGGATCAATTTATCAATTTTGACATCTACAACAAACAGAACACATTTATGACATCCCTGCCTCATATCAATTCAATTTGTGTTTGATCAAACATATCAATTTAACTTTCTTTTTATAATAAGAAAATTTTAGGTGACCTGACGACACCTACACCAGAAGGCCATGCCACCACCTCTCCCTTGTGCGACGGCTATCTCTTCGTCTACATAAAACCAAATAAAAAAGGGGTCTTTTGTACCAGGTTCTCTCTGATCTTGATTTCTGAAATCAATCTGTAGAGGTCCAAAGGGGCCCACTTTTATTCGAACACATTCAAAAATAAATGCAAGTATCTTGTTTTTCCATGATAACCTCCCTTCAAAGGATAGGTTGCCAACAGGGCCGAGATATACACCGTTTTCAATTCTCTTTCCCTGACCATTTCATGTAAACATCAAAATTAGATAAATCTAATTCCTATCATATACATTTGTTTTAGTGAAACATAAGAGGAACATTAATTTAACTTGTGTAAAGAATAATAACTAAAATTAATGTAGAGAAGATAGACTACAACAGTCTTGCCAGTACCAGTGTATTTACATTTTTACTTTTGAGTGAATCAGCATCCAATATCAAGTACTATTTTTATATAAAAATGAGTTTGAGTTATACAGTTTACATTTTTGCTTTGATTTATTTACTAAACAGCAATTAATAAGACTAAACTGATCAGATCAGTGCGAAAGTTACTAAATTTAAAATCTACTAATCAGTTTCATTTTATGGTTGCAATAATAAAATAATAAATTTACCGCAGCATCAAATCTTTGAATAGCTGTCAGGGGAAAATATCGCCCTTTCTCCAGTCGCCCCTATATATAGGTATATGCGGTAAATCACCATCAATTAGCCCATAACAAAAAAAAGTGTACAGTATTATTAAAAATAGATAATTTATAAAAAAAAAACAAAGAAACTGATAAATTACTTGAGCAGTGAAAATAAGCATCCAGGTCCTCCCTGGCGATTCTTTTCCGCCGAGCATCTCAAAAAATGGAGTGGTGTCCACCTTTGACTTTTTTATTTTTGATAGTGCGGCTAGTATGTCAGAAGACGGGACCCGCCGTGTCTTAGCCGCCTCCTTTAGTACTGCCACACTCTCCTTCACATCCTGCTATCATAGGGGAAGGAACAAATTGAAGGAAAAAAAATTAAACATTTAACCTCAAATATTTCAACAATAATAATTGAAAGACAAGCTTGTAAGTTGTAATTGGTCCAAGTCGTTTGGTACCATCTAGACATTCTTATGGTTTCAATGAGAAACCGGTGGGTTATACCCCAATTTCATCAAAAAAAAAAATTGAATGATTTATAACGATCGTGCAAATATTTATTATCTAAGGGTAATCAGTAAATGGTTAACTGAAACTTGAAAGTGGAAAGCATATGCAAATTTGAATAATTAAATTGCCATTAATCTACATATCAACTTGAAAACTAATGGTACAATGTTGGCAAATTACTGGTACAGTTGCACTAAAAGTACATTTTATTTCCAGATTATTCTGTTTCATATGTTAACTGAAGGATTGACAATTCTGTACACTTCAATTAAGCACGAACTGGTACCGAGATAATTAGATAAACCTAACAATAAATGACCTTCAAAAAGAAAAAGAAAAACTAACAATAGATGAAATAAAAATTGGTACTGATACCTATACCAGATGTTTATTGTTCTAAAAGGAACTAAACTAAATTTAATGAACGAGAAATCATGGCTAACCGATTCTTCATCTTTAATCAGAGGTTGAGAATTGGTGGGGTCCACTCCTGGTGCCACTGCAGCAAGTCGAAGAGTCTTGCATGGTTTACGTGGTGTTACTAGGGTTAGGGTTTTCGGGAGATGAACTAATGGTTTTTGGAGAGAAGGGAGAGAGAGAGAAGCGGGCGAAGAAGAGAGATGGAATTGAAATTTAAGTGCCATTATTTTATTTTTTTGCTTTGTATCTGAGCTTCGCTAGTGGCGGTTATCAGCTCATCTTTTAGTTGAGTTCAGGTATATTTCTCTCCATTTGGAGGAACTGGATCTTCCAGTAACTAGTTTATTCTTACGTTTTAGATTTGTGCCCGAGTCCGAGATGCTGACAGCTGGAGAGGAGCTGATCAACACCTAGAGAAAGAAAAATAAAAAGAAAGGCGAATTTAGATATACACCTATAAGAGGTTTAGAACTGAAATATTCTTATCAAAATGTTATTCATAGATATTTTTGTAATGATGGTCATGTTTAATTGTAGAGTAAAGTTAATGAGAATTAAATTGCTTATTTTATTTTATTTTTTATATTTTTATATTTTGTTTAATAGTATAAATTATAATTTAAATTAATTCAAATAAAGAAGTAAAATGTTGAGAAATTAATCTTTATTTATGGAAGTGGGTCTATGTGAAGTAAGTGCAAAGTAAGTTAATATGTTTGAAGATGTAGAGTAACTTACTTCGAAATAATTCATCTCTCATTCTATCTTACTACTTTTATTTTACTCTTCATTTGGCAGCTTAAGTGTGAAGTTTTTGTGTTCAGTTGTCCCATAGTGGAAGTTTTTGTGTTCTCTCATCTATTTAATTTATTTTTTCAAGCTTGTCTGTGTGTTAACTTCTCTCAATTTCAGTTATGAATTTTGTTACAATTAAATTAACTTATTTGTAATCTCATTTAATTTATAATATTTGTTGTTATATAAAAATGAATTTAGATATTTGATAAACAAAAATAATTTTCACTATAACTAAATTATAATAAAATACATATTTGTATTTTAAAAATGGGTAATTACCAATTTGCTAATTATTAATTGATTTTTTTTAATAATTGAATAACGAGTTTACAAGCAAAAGTCTCGTTATAAAATAATAGTTAATTAATATTGTTATGTTATGTTATTATTTAATATATTAATAATTATTAATAAAACTAATTATATTGATATCAAGCATTTTAGAAAAAAATAATAATATTTCTCACTAACTATTCCCACAAAACAATTGAACATTTATTTTAGCACATTCTCATAACTCTTTTCATGCATAGTCATGTGTGTAGATTGTCACAAATTAATTTGTTTTGTGGGTTACGTTCTCATAAAATCTCTCCCATAAAATCTAATCCCATACAATACTATAACAACCAAGTATATCATAAATACAATCGACGTCTAAGGATAAAAAAGATCACATTCATTGCATGTGACAAACACTAATTAGGCATGATGATTTACTTAAGTATGAGTTCGAAAAATAGTCAGTGTGCATATATGAGTACTCTGACACCCTATATTATGATTCGGGATTTATATATATTACCACGTAAGTTTCCATTATTGTGTTGATTTTGGATTTAAGAATGAGTTGATATGATATTGGAGAAAATTAATTCATGATAAGTCATTACTTATATTGTTGGATATTGCTAATAATGATTTATGATATTTATGTTATCAACTCGTTTATCAATGCGGTTTGTTATAATTTACAAGAGATATTAAGTGTGCACAATCACTGTGGCCATCTGGAGATTTGAATTCATGAAATTTGGTGATCATATTCGTCCGTTTTATTTTCAAAATATAATAAGAAATAATTTTATAGATATGTTATTTATTTTAGATAGATAATTTATTAAATAGTTGTAATCAAAGTAATCAATAACTAATATCGTATCAAAAACAATTATTTTTGAAAATTCAGAGATGAAATGTTTTGTAAGTTTATTATTTTAAAATTATATAATAAATTCATGTTAATGTTAATACATTTGGAAAAAGAAATAAGTTAATGTTAATGAAATTAGTTTAATTCATAATAAACATCAGACAAATGTTAAATTACTAATTTATCCCACATGATAATAGTACAACAATGAGTGCTCGTTCCAATAAATAACAGCAACCAGTAAATATTATTGTCAAATTGGACAAGTAAAACTTAAATAAAACAAATATTATAGTAATTTCGTTAGACACGTAACTTTAAAGAGAATATTTCAATATAATAATTTTAAAATAAAACATTTTAATTGAAAAGTTCTCGCGAATATGCAACTAATTTTAGCAAAATATATTTTTCACTTATATAGAGTATTAGATAATTTAATAGGGTTGTACAAGTAAATTAACACAAAAATCTGCAGAACAATAATGGATCTCTTGCAAGTTAAGATTTAGTTCCGCACAATGAGATTTCTGCGCAAATGATATTCTCTCTGTTTTTTTTTTCAAGATTCGTCTTATTCATTCTGTAAATTATATCTAGAATTCTAGCGTATGGACGGGACAAAAGACGAGCACTATTGGATTTCTTCCAGCCGTCCTGGAATTCATATTACCTGAGGTAACAGAAATTTCCAGTTTAGATCCGGAACGTTTCATCTGCATGCTCTGGCACAAATATTAAAGGAGCATGCACATTTTGGGTCTGTTCGGCGGACTATTGGAAATGGACATTGACACTGGAATTGAACTAAAAATTACTGTTTACATGGAAAAAAAAATCAGTTGAACAGTGGAGCAGCCGAACACACCCTTTATTTCAATCTGGATTGACTTGAATTCTAATCAGATGGTTCGAATCTAAACTCATAGGACTCAGAATCGCCGTCTTATGCATGTTGATTCTTTGCTGTACAACACTCTTATTGCCATGGCACACGAATGTTATACACATCTTCAATTCAAAGAAAAATTTATAGAGAAAATTTTTTAAATAAAAATTTACGATCTGTAGTAACTCAAAATTTTAATATAGATGTATATCGTCCGATCAAAATTCAGGACAATCAGACTCAGGTGGAATGCAAGGCATGTTGGACGGTCCCGATCCGAACTCAAAATATGAGTTACTTTAGGTGATATAAATTCACAACGACTTTGAACTCAAAATTTTAGTTACACGATAACACGAATGTCGTAACTCGTGATTCACATCTGACTCGCTCACTAACAGCTTGTTTGTTACTAGATCGAGCTGTTAACGAGGCAGCTTGTCACTAGCATGATTCAGAATTAACAAGTTTAAGTTGGGATCTAACTTGCTTGTCAGCTCGCGAGCTATATCAGCTAAGCATCATTTATGAATTTGTATGAATTTATGTGCATTTTATACTGTCTAGCTCGGTTCAACTCGGTTCAAAAAATTTATAGAAATTATTTTCTTCTTAAAACCAAAACAAGATTCAGCCTGACCTAACAAGCCAGCTCGTCAGCTAACAATCTAGCTTGATCCAACTCGTTATGATTTCAAGCTGAAATTTCAACTAAGATCTTTAAAATCATCTCACTCGTAACTCAGACGAGTTAGCTCGTTGCCACCTTCGGACCCTCAAAAAAATTAAGTTTCCAAGTTCCAACCTGCTCTCATGGGTCTCGGCTCCTAAAGTAACTAAAATTTTGTGTTTGTATATTGACCGTTCGATCAGATTAATCTGACCAATCAGGTCCGCACTTCGCAGTGGAATGGACCGTGCTCCCATGGGTCTCAAACAGACTCACAGACAGACAGTCTGGATCCAAACTCAAAATTTGAGATCCGATTATGCTGATTTTTTATAACAAAAGCATAATTTTGTTTTTCCGATTCCAACTAATTAAATTTATTAAAATTTGTACATTAAAAAACAAAATTATCGAGATACTTAAATAAAAAATTTTAAATGGTTAGAAATCTGAAAAGGAGGATCTGCTTTTGTTATCCCAATATTTGAGTTATTTTTGGGGATCCGAATTCACAGTTCATCGTCTTTTACGTATTTTTCTTTTCCTTTTCTTCTTGTTTTTCTAAGAAGCACCTTTCCAACTCTCTCTCCTTCCCCTACCTTCTCTATGCTTCTCCCTTCTCTCCTCCGGCGCCGCCTCTTCTCTTCCCTCGCCACTGCCACCGCCATAACCCCCCACGTGTCCCCTTTGACCTTCTCTGACATCTGGGCCCCTGCTACAGTTTCACACATCTCCCCCGCCACCTCAGATCACACCCTCTTCCACCTCACGCTTAACCTCTCCTCCCATCAGTCCCTTGCCGCGCGCCACGTGTCTCCTGGGCAGTTTCTCCCGCTCCGCCTCCCCTCCAGCTGCGCTTCCCCACCGTTACTCCTCTCGATCGCTTCACCTCCCCATGTGGCGCAATTGGATTCGGAGTTTGAGCTCCTGGTCAAACGGGTTAGTGGATCCGTGTCAGATGCGCTGTGCAAGATGAGGGAAGGCGATTTGGTCGAGGTTGGAGAGGTCATGGGCAAGGGGTTTGAGATCCAACGGCTTTGGAGTGGACACGTGGGCGGTGATGACGTGACATTGGTTTTGATGTTTGCAACAGGTTCTGGAATCAGGTAAATATCTCGCTCTCACTATAAAATTCGGTACGGTGCAATTGACACTGGTACATGGCGGTATGACCCATGAATGCTATGATAAAGGTTGGTACGGACATCTATTGACCAGTAGGAACGCAAAACCAGCTTCTCTGCATTTCATACATGATCTGTAATCTTTTGTGTACAATTGGGGGCTTATGTATGAACTGGGGCCTTAATGAAAATTTTAATTAATTTTGATTTTTTTGAATTGTGATTTTCAATTCAATACGGTGCAATTCACACTGGTCCTTAGCGGTATGAGTTATGAATGCTATGCTAATTACTGGTATAGGTTGGTATGGATATCTATTGACCAGTAGGAATGCAAAACCATCTTCTCTACATTTGATACATGATCTGTTATCGTTTTGTGTACAAATGACAGTTATGTATGAATTGGGGCCTAAATTAAAATTTTAATGGCTTTTTTATTTTTTGAATTGTGGCAGCCCAATTCGATCCCTTGTTGAATCCGGTTTTAACGACAATAAAAAAGCTGAAGTGCGGCTTTACTATGGGGCAAGAAATATTGAGAGGATGGCTTATCAGGTGATTTTTTTATGAATTTTAATTTGTTTCTTGTTATAAATTCTTATTTATTTTATAAAAAATAAAAAAAAACTTATCGATTTTGCACCTGATATGTATACTGATTATGAAATTACATTGTAGGATAGATTTAAATACTGGGCATCGAGTGGAGTTAAAGTTATACCAGTTATGTCCCGGCCAGACGATAGATGGAGTGGTGCAAGAGGTTATGTTCAGGTAATTTTACGAATTTTGTTCTTACCATGGACATTATATATATCCATATCTAAGGTCATGTTTTCAATCTTATTTTTTACCTGTTTAACTAAACTTTTCCTTTTGTTGGTATAATTGCTTCAGACTACTTTTCTGAGAGAGAAGCCTGTTTCAGGACCTTCAACCGGAGCAGTTTTATGTGGACACCGGCAAATGACAGAAGTATGTGCTCTCTCTCTCTCTCTCTCTATCTATCTATCTAGGTTGATTCCAGGTATTATGTTGTTCTAACCTTGAGTTTATTGTAATTAGCTCAATTTTTTTACCTTTTTAGGAAATTACGTCTATACTTTTGGCCAATGGAGTTTCAAAAGAGAAGATTTTAACCAACTTCTGATTTATAGCTAAGTTGAAATGATAGGCAGCCTGATTCATTTATATTCGGCATGGTTTTACCGTTCATGCTGTGTTGTTGTATATTTATCATTGCATTTTCTTTCTTTCTAAAATGAAAATTTTTGGGAGCGTGGCAAAAGAGTAAACCCCTAGATATTATCTTTATTTTTTTTTCTTTTTAAATTATATTGTGTTCATAAAGGTTCATTGAGGAAGCATGAAGATTATTTCGAACTACATTTGAGGTCATTGTCTTAAGCAATAATGGAATAGTTGTTTCTTTATTCAAACTTTATATTGGCGTCTGTTTGATAGCAGATTTTAGTATATAATTTTGACTACATGGATATCCTTAACTTTCTCTTGTTATACTAGAAGCTCCAAAAACAGTGTGTCAGCAATTCTCTTGTATTGATATTTTGATGTATTAGTGGATGCCTATTGCTAGAACTGAAATATAACATACCTGCAATTTAAATTGACTTATGAACTGGAAAATTTTATTCTTGGAACCCAATTTATTACATTATAAAAAGAATTAATAAATCGAACTGACAATGAACGCATCATGTGCCTTGCCGATCGATTTGGTAATGCTTCAACTTGTTATCACCAATGGAAGCAGAGAGCTTTTTATGAATTCATATCATTATCAACTAAGGTAACAGAATATTTGTGTTTAGATTTAGACCGTCTGATTAGAATCCACACAAATATTAAAGGAGTCTTGTGTATTCCACATTGGGCCGAATTGGTCATGATTCTAATCTAAACATAAATATTTTGTTTCCTCAGTGGATTTGGACTCAGTTTTTTATGATGTCTGATGTTTGTTTTAATCTGGTTGATCAGCATTATAATTTGTGTGGGTGGGTTTAAGTTTACACTGCTTTGTGAATATAAACCGTTCATGCGAATTTCAACGTGGATCGGACAGGCATATGCAACCCCTAATCAACTTGTTCCGCCATTTATAAAAAGGGTAATTCTAATTTTCTCCGCTTAACTGTCCCCTAACCGTCCACTAGATAAAAACGCGTTAATCACGCTAAACAACAAAAAAAACGCGTTAATTGCGCAAAAAAGATGCAAACCATAAAACCGTCCGATATTATTCATTCTGAACACAAATGTATTTATCCGAAAACAAAAATGTATTCAACTAAGGTCTCCACATTAAGACAAAAAAACTGGACACATCACTCATCATCTTTTACATGTTTTTAGAGGTGGGTGATTTTTTCTCCGTTTAATCAAACCAATATTTTTGACGATCTGTAAGAAATTTTTCAAATCTAAAATCACGAACATCTTCTAAATAATTTTTTCTTTCAAATGAGATCCATGATGACATACTTTTGAGTTGTCGGTTGCACAAGTATTCATCCTCGTCATGCAAGTATTCATACATAATACATCAAGTATTCATTATGGTTGTGTAAGTATTCATTCTTAGGATCTGCCTAGTTGTCATGCTAATCAATCCTTATGCTTGTAATACTCTTGATACATATTTACACTTACACGGCAATGATGAATACTTGCTCCATGAGAGATGAATACTTGTGCAACCGACAACTAAAAACTTGTAAAAGATAGGTGAGTGATGTGTCCAGTTTTTTTTTAAAATATTTGATATCTTATGATGAATACTTGATGTATAATATATGAATACTTGCATGTGACAGTTGATTAGCGGGACAGTTAGGCAGATTCTAAGGATGAATACTTACAAAACCGGATGAATACTTGATATATTATGTATGAATATTTACATGACAATGATGAATACTTGTGCAACCGACAACTCGAAAATATATCATCATGGATCTCATTTGAAAGAGAAAATTATATAGAAGACGCCTGTGGTTTTAGATTTGCAAAATTCCTTATAGATCGTCAGAAATATTGGTTAGATTGAACGGAGAAAAAACAAACCACCTCTAAAAACGTGTAAAAGATAGTGAATGGTGTGTCCAGTTTTTTTTGTCTTAATGTGCAAACATTAGTTGAATATTTTTTGTCTTAGGATGAATACATTTGTGTTAGAAATGAATACTAATGGTGGTCCGCGTCTCTTTTGCACGATTAACACGTTTTCTGGGCGGTTTTACGCATTTTTATTTGTTGTTTAGCTGTTATAACAGTTTTTATCCAGGGGACAGATAGGGACGTTTCACAGGAGACAGCTAGCAGGACCCTTATAAAAATCATGGTACTGATTAGGGGTGTCAATGAAAACCATTTACCCATTTACCCTAACCGTATCGTATTCGATAAGTGGTATGGGTAAGGATTTTTTTTCGTTAGCTTATTGGGTATGGGTATGGGTATGGGTGAGAATTTTTTTTCGTTAGCTAAATGGTTATGTGTACGGGTAAAGGCTATTTCGTACCCATTGGATAACGGATAATTATATAAAATAAATTACATATAGATATATAAATATTATATTCAATTTATTCAATTTTATATTTCTCATATCATTGTATCAACATTAATTCATGAGAAAATATATGCATTTTGGTGTAAGATGAATATAATATTAAACATATTACTTTTTTTATTTGAATGTTTTATTATTTAATTAACGAATTGAATTTTGAATTTGTTATAAGAGATATTTGAATTTTTTGTTTTTTTTTTTTCTTTATAAAAAAATTATTAGTTAGAATTGATTGCATATTTGTATTTTGATATTTATATTAGTAATTGTGATTGCATATGTATGACATGATGAGTTTTGATAGTATATTTGTAAAAATAATAAAACCAATATATTAGTATTATTCGTTATTCACCCGCTACCATTTCGTTACCCACTAATTTTAACGGGTACGGGTAGGATAGGGTAAGGCAAATTCTTAACGGGTAAAGATAGGGTATGGGTAAGGTCAACTCTTAATGGGTATGAGTATGAAAATGCTTCCACCCTACCCGTATCTTACCCATTGACACCCCTAGTACTGATATTACTACATTAAGAGAACAAAAAATGGAAAAAACTAGAAACGAAAGCGAAGCCAATTTATTGTTTTTCCCCGTTTGGATTAGAAAAACTGGAAAGGAAACTGTCCACCCAAACGTCTTTCACTTTTGTCTCGCTGAAATAAAGCGCAAAATTAGAAACGAGAGCGATGCCAAACGCGCACGAAGAAGTTAGAAGACTTTTTTCATCACAAAAAATAAAAAGTTAGAAGACTTTGTTTGTTATAATTAAAAAAAAAAATGTCAAATATTACCAACGAACTATGTTCACAAAAGAAAATTGTGATTCTGACCATTCACATCTAGAAATCTCTCCTTCGTCGACAGCTGTATCGAATAAGGGCAGAAATCTCGAAATAAAAGGATTCAAAATATTAAACATCGAACGCTCTTGTATGAAATTTCGTAGAAAACACTTTTCGAACTTGTATTATTAAATGTAAGAAGTATACTAACAAATAATCATGTTTTATCGTCAATGTATTTTAACCAATTGAAAAAACAAAACTTTTTATAAAATGATTTCACGAACCATAAATAAAAGGTTTCTTCTATCATGCAAGATTCATATATATATATCAAATTTCTCCCTGCATTTTTTACTTCTCAAAATTTCCCATTTTTGAACAAATAAAAACAAACACACCAGATAGGTATCTAATAAGCACCGAGTCCATTCAGTCATAACACACCTACATTTTTTAAGCATTGATGATAAAACAGTCCCAATTAACAAAAATCACAACAGATCAACAATGCAAAAACAAAGAAATTAACACCTAATCACAAAATGACAAATACTAAATTCCCATGAGACAGACAATCATGACGAGTTAAAAAAACAGATGAATACTCAAGTTCTAGAACTGACACCTTAAATACGACACTAGACCACTTGAACAAATTATAGACGTTAATCCGAACAGCAAACCAGCAATTCAACTAAAATTACTCACTCTGATCCATCGTGTTCACTAGAAGATTTCTTGATTTCATCATTGTGTCCATTTGCACGCCGATGCCCGAGATGATGGTGGTGGTGGTGGTGGTGGTGGTGGTGACGTCTACGGAGATGCCGGCCATGCCGATGACTGGTATGGTGGGCCCCATCACTGTCAGACCCTGAACTGTCATCGTCAAAACTCAATTGCGACCTATGTCTATGATGGTGCCGCCTCTTTCGTGAATCAGAACCAGAACCAAAATCAGAATCATAACTCAGGTCAGATTCTGAATCAGAATCAGAGTGGGACCCATGTTTTCTCTTCGACTTGTGCTTCTTTCCATGCCTCTTTTCACCCCCCTTTCTCTTTCTCCTCTTCTTGTCAGAACCGCTTCTATCAGAATCAGAATCGGTATCCAAGTCGGTTCCAGAATCGCTTTTTCGCCTTTGCTTTTTGTGTTTCCTCTTCCTCTCCGCCTTCGCTTTGGCCTCCGCCTCCGCCTTTGCCTTTGCCGCAGCCTCAAGCTTCTGTTCCCATTTCAAAGGCGCCTCTTTCTTTTCTAATATTCGCCTTTTCTTTTCTTCGACCAGTTGGAGGAACTTGGTTGTGTCCATTTGTTGAAAGAATCAGAATTGACACCTGCAACATGGTATGATGATGCAAGGAAGTGCATCTCATAAAGAGGCAAGATATGTTAGCTTTTGGTACACCTATTTAATACATAGAAAGAAACGAAAAATTCTTGTCTTGGATGATAATTACTTGAGCGATCAAAAATTAAAATTGGTCTCAGATAGGGATGTAAAAAAGTCATGCCGGCATGGTTCCATCACGGCATGGCACGTGTGCCATTTACATGCCATGACTCACATGTCCTTGCTGTGACGTGACCATCCTTCATAAAATTGGCACAGCAAGGCACGTGGTCACCCAAGTCATGTGTGATCAAGACCGTTAGATCTTGATCTAATAGTAAATTTTGAACAAACTAACTTAAATTACAAAAAAAAAAAGGTTAAACATGACCAAACATGACCAGTCACATTTGTGCATGACACGTGTGGTCACAGCGTGACTAACGTGCTATGACCATACATCCCAATTTAGTCATGTCATGGCACGGAACCTAAAAATCAGACTTGGTCACGGCACGGCACATATTTAGATCCCTAGTTTCGAGTCTTGGTCTCATCAGTGTTCTTAATTAACAGGAAGCTGGTATACTAACATTTTTAGAGAGAGGTCTTCATTTTTATTTTATTTTGGTGCTTTATATAAATCACAATTTTGAAGCACATAGTGTAGTACTAACAAACTACATAATCAGGAAAATGAATGTACTATTTTTTTTTATGGTTGGCAAGAAGAATGTACTAATTGTTACAGCAATTGGTCAACTTTCTTACCTTTTCCAAGACTTTAAGTTGCACAACAATCCAAATTCACCCTTCTCAGATCAGTATCAATTGTCCTTCACAAAGAAAGAAAAACAAAAATAAGCCATCTACACCTTCGAACTATATTTGCTATTTTCTTAGTAGTTAATACACCTTATTCGGTGAAAAAAATTCATATAAATTTTAAGGAATGTAGATCTAGAAGTACTTTTCATTCAATAATATCACAAAATCTGAATAGCTTGACTAGATCTATACGATTTCAAAGGGGGTGTATAGCTCACAAAAATTCACATACATGGCTAAAATTAAACAATTACCAATGTTAAGTTCCGAATTTGTTCACATTTTGTAAAATGAAGCAACCATCTTTAAATAAAATAAATGAGAAGAATTGGAGCCTTAGACCCACCTAAAGAGTAACCCACAAAAAAATTGCACAACAATCAAAATTACCCCTTTCAGATCAGTCTCAATTGTCCTGCACAAAGAAAGAAAAACAAAGTTAAGCTATTTACACCTTTTAATATTTTTTTGCTTTTTTCTTAGTAGTTAATACCCCTTAAACAGTGAACTTCTTCATACAAATTTAAAGGAAAAGTAGATCCGGAACTACTTTTCATTCAATAATATCACAAAATCTGAATAGCGGGACCAGATCTATACGATTTCAATGGGAGTAGAGATAACAAAATAACGCAAAATTAAAACAAGTACCAATATTAAGTTCCGAATTCGTTCACAGCTTGTTAAATGAAGCAATAACATTAAATTATTGAGAAGAATTGGAACCTTAAACCCAATCGAACAGTAAACCCAAGAATAAAGTAACAGATCTGACCGGATCTATGAAATAAGATGAGAGTTTACCACGCCTAGAAGCATCCAAATCGGACAAAAGAAACAAAAACCAGCAAATGATTAAAACTAAGGTAGCAGTTGAAACCCTAACCTCACCTACGAAAGAAGAAGAGAAAGGAGATAGATGGAAACGCGTAGTCGCGAGAGACGGCGAGAGAATAAAATTTGGGATTCACATCTGCTGCGATCCTAAAAGGGTGAACAGTATCCCTAAAATCCTTCCAATAATGTCGTGCACGTATCTCGAAGCAGATGATTTTTTCTTGCACGAATCTCGAAATAATTAAACGGTTGGATTTGAAAAATCAGGAATCGCAGGACAGATCAGCGAAGAATCGCAACAGTTGCGGATCCTAAAATTTGAGGTTGTACTGGCCGCAGATTTAATATTTGTATTTTTATAGAAGTCCCTGTAAAAGTTTAAATTTACTTATTATAAAGTCACTCCTAGTCCTAGACTCCTAGTCGGTTCTTTTATGGATATTTACACACGTACCAATCAGTACTCACGAATAATTCACGTTTTATTCGTGTTTTATTTTTTTATTTTGATATTTCTGAACCGAATTTCGAATAAAATACAAAAAAAGAACATATAATACGTTTTATTCGCGAATAAAATGCGTAGAAAATGCGAGTCACGAATTATTCGCGATAAAAATGCAAAAAAATGGATGATTTAATATTCCAATATTGGGCCGGCCCACTACTGAACTGATTTAAAAAAAAGGCGTTGGCGCTGTAATTCATTTTCAGCGTTTTGGATCCGCTCCAATTAGTGGAGCACCCGCTTTTTGAATGGTTTTTTTTTTTGCTGGTTTTTTTTTTCTTCGTTATTGTACCGAATCATTCTTGAATTATACCTGTATTACGAATTTTTAATCTCACCGAACCGAATCCGAACTATTAATTTGTTACTATGGTACCAATAAAGTTTGAAATTTGTACAGATCACCAGGTCGAGATTGGGTAGATCTACTTTTGAGTTCAATTAACTTCAACACCGTTCAACATGACTTTCATAATAAAATATGTTTGGAGACCAAATTTTATATTTTTTTTTTAATTTTTTTTACTATTTTTTAAGATAGTACAAAATCACTTTATCGGATGGTCCAGAATCTCCTTAAAACAATGATTGTGTACCTATCTTAAAAAATAGCAAAAAAATTCTAAAAAATATAAAATTTGGTCTCCGGGCAAATTTTATTATGAAGATCCTGTTGAGTAATTCGGATCGACTATTCGGACTTTTAAAGTGAAGATAAAGGAGATAAAAAAATTAGGTGCAAATAGGAGCATAGAATTTTGAATGCATTAGAACCCTCCTCATAATGCAAACGTGGCTAAAATAAATGAAGCCAAAAAAAAGTAATATCTGGAGAACAGAAAGAAGAAGAGACTGCAATTGGAGGATGAGGAGCACGGAGGAGGAAATATAAGATATAAAGTTTTAAGAAGAAATAAGACAAAGAAATAAAAAAAATATATTAGTCAATTTAATTTTTAGAATAATTAAATAAAAAGATATGGAAGAAAGAATGTTAAGATTTAATGGGAATTTTAAATATTATGATGATCTAATTAAAAAAATTAGCTATTTTTAACGTTTACATGGGTACACTAGAAATTTTCCTTTAATTAATTATGTAGGTGTTCGTCTATTTGAGAATCAAATTCATTTATCGGAACTACAACATTATTTTTTTAAGTAAAGTTGAAAGTCCAACCCCATCCAACTATTTAATAATTTTATTATTACAACAAAAAATTTCTTCTATTTTGATTTCAAATTCATAATTTCTCGTATAGAGACCATGTGTCTGTATCACCAGACCAAATGCTAATTCTCCGAACTACAACATCATGATTACGTAAAGGAAGAAAAAGGAGAATATATGGAAGAAACTTCGAGAATTTTAAGTTTCAATTTTCATAACCTTTAAATTTATTGTTTCTTAATATCTGCAAGGAAAAAGTATACTATATTTGGAGGATTTTTTATTCATAAAAATTATTCAAAAAAAGGTAAAAAATAGAAATATTGCAGAGCTCGTAAAATTTTTAGAAGTATTGGGATCGATCCAAAACTTTAGATAGGAGTTAGGACTCATCGTGATCCAACTTTTTATTTTTCACATACCTTGAGAATCTCCGCTGCCACAAAAGATCAAGCAGCTTAAATGAAATCTGAATTTTGATTCGCTGCCACAGAGAAACAGTTAGAAAAGAAAAAACGTGACAAACAGGACGTGATTTGATCACGTGACGTGACGTGATCAATTTTTTTTTTCACGTGACGTGATCAAAATGGTGGCAGATGGTCACATCACGCGAATCGTCACGTCACGCATAGTCACACCGTGACTATACATGACGTGATCTCACGTGATGTGACGTGTCATGACGTAAATTATTCACATCAATTTTGTTTATATTTTAATTTAAATTGTTGAAAATTTAGAAAAAAATAAAAAAAATAAAAATTTCTAAAATAAGTAAATAATGTTGCAAATATTTTGTTTTGAGAAAGATTGTTGGACATCTGACATTACTTTAAAAATTCAAATTACAAATCTTCATTAGACTAAACTAGAGAAAATAAAAATCAATACTTATCACTAAACCTACATTAAAAGAAAAATCTGAATATACTTTATACATATAAAAAAAATTGGATACTCTATGTTTTATACCGTGACGGGACCACGTGATGTGACGTGACGTGTAATTATTGCTCGAATGCGGTCACGTTACGCGAATTATCACGTCACGCGTCACGTAATCGACATACGTGACGTGACGTGACTAGTCACGCTGTAGAATACACTTTACATCTACTCTTTAGGGAAATAAATATTCTTTTTTTGTTGTAGTTCCCTCCTTCCTTCCGTCCTTTCTTTCATCCAAGTAGTAGTTATGTCCTTCCTTATGGCCGCACCTCTGGATGCGGACGGCACAACAAGGGCGTCTAGAGGCGCCCGATCGAAGTAGTAGTATAAGTAGTTTAATTATAAGTAGTAGAAGTATAAGTAGTATAAGTAGTTTAAGTAGAAGTATATTTTCAACACAATAATCCTGCCCTTAAAACCCCGATTAAACTTGATCGATATAGGGTAGTCCTTATTGTAGGGTTGTTGATATATATAATTGCTACTTTTAATTGATATATAGAATTGCTACTTTTCATTGATTTACCTACTCTGTTAGGTAAGGCCAGTACTTAGGAGCACCAGCTTTAGGAGTAATTCTATATATCAACAACCCTACAATAAGGACTATTCTATATTGATCAAGTTTAATCGGGGTTTTAAGAGCATGATTATTGTGTGTTGAAAATATACTTCTACTACTTCTACTTAAACTACTTATACTTCAACTACTTATACTTAAACTACTTATACTACTTATACTACTTGGATTGGGTGCCTCCAGACGCTCTTGTTGTGCTGTCCGCATCTAGAGGTGTGGCCAGAAGGAAGGACAGAACTACTACTTGAATGGAAGGAAGGACGGAAAGAAAGAGGAAACTACTACTTGGACGGAAGGAAGGAGGGAACTACAACAAAGAAATAATATTTATTTTCCTAAAGAGTAGCTGTAAAGTGTATTCTACGTTTTTTAACCGTTCAGTTTATAAATTCAATTCGTACTTCATTCAATCTGAGATTTAAAAAAAAAAAATTAAACAATATATTTCAAATGAAACCAGCATCATTCAATTTTTTTTGAAAAAAAAAAAAAAAACAGTTCCACCGAAGTAACAGTTCGATGGAGACAAAAAACGAATCTATCCACGCATCAACAGTTTGGTGAACCAAATTTTAAATCCGGCCAATTGCTAATTCAAGAGCCACAAAAAATCTCACCCATGGAGTCCACCGAACCATTGCTTAGATGACCCTTATTTCAATACTTTCTATCTGACTCTTATTTTGGAAGAAAATGGTGATTGTGTAAGAGAAGAGGAAGAAAGGGGCTATTTATACAATCCTCAACGTTAGAAATAGGGGTCCACTGAACTGCTGACGAGGTGGAGGAAATTTGGTGCGGTCAAGCGTGTTGCACCAGTGGTGGAGTCAAAAAATTATTCCAGTGAACCATTACTTTGGTGGACAAAGCCCTTCTCTTCCTGTACCAAACTGTTGCTTTGGTGGAGCTATTTTTTGCAAAAAAATAAATTAAATGGTGCTGGTTTTATTTAAAAGGTTTTGTTTAATTATATTTTTTAAAAATCCAATCAGCTAGTGCTACGTGTTGGTTTCAAAATTCATCCAATTTGGATCAGACTGATCCAAATAGTACTTGATCTTCTGTGACAACAAATTTTATAGTTGATATTTTAAAAAAAAAAAAGAAAGAAACATTACGAGCTCTCTTGTGCTTTACACTCTTATTTCTGTTTCAAAGTTCAAATAGTAGATCCTAACCGTTCAATATAATCTCCGTATTAAAATGTAAATGTATTTGGAGATCAAATTTTACATTTTATGGGAAGTCTAGTGACAATGAATTAAAACTATAGAGTAAGCACGAGCCCTCTTATGCTTTACCTTTTTATTTTTATTTTTAAAATTCAAATAGTTAATCCGCACCGCTCAACATAATTTCTATATTAAAATATGTTTGGAGATCAAATTTTACTTTTTGAAGCTTTTTTACAGTTTTTTTTATAATTTTTTAAAATCACTATTTTTAAATAATTTTGGACCATTAAAAAGCAACCGTATTGAAAAATTATAAAAATATAGTAAAAAATCTCCAAAAAATGAAATTTTTTGTCCTAGCATATTTACGCAGATTTTCAATATGGATATCATATTAAGCTATTCAGATATGCTGTTTGGACCTTGACAACAACAAAGAAGAATGATGTAAAGCACCAAATGGTCCATGCTTTTAGCATCGTTATAAGAAGAACAACAGATATTGGAGTATTTAGTTCCATATAAACGCCTAAACAATTTCTCTTTTTCATTTTAAAGGTAATTTATAAAACCCAATTTTCATAACCTATTAGTGAACTCGGTTGCTTCAAAATACGCCATTTCCAGCAATGATGAATCATACAATTGAAAAAGGAAAAAAAAATCAAGAAGAGCACAAAGCTCAGAAATGGTACAATCTTTAACTATTTGATGCCATGCTTCTCCCTCATAATAAAAATCCATACTACTGCTACTTAAAACCAATTCGAAGAAAAATCAAAATTCAGAGATTTCTTTCTGGGGGAGGGGGTGGCGGCGGCGACTCCATACTAATATATAATATACAAATTAGATTAGACAACAGCAGAAATTTTCACAATAGTGATTTTATTTGGCAATAAATGCAACAGTGGCGACACGGGACCCCTGGACTCCACTGGAGACAACATTAGGGTAGCTTTGGACATGGTCTAGATACTGAAAGACGGTGGTGGTGCCATCACCGGACTCTCCATTTGAAGTAACACTGGAGCTGTTTTTTCTGTGGTTGAAATTATCCATCTCTTGCACCAGCTCATCCTTGGTGCTACTGCATGAAGTTATAATCTACATGACAAATTTGAAAAAAAAAAAAATCCAAGTTAATTACATAAACATATGACTTGTACTGCATAGCGCATATTGGTCCGTACTACTGATCAATATTTTCATTTTCGAAGCTCAAATAGTCGATCTGAACCCAAAGGCGGATTCCAGGATTTAAAGAGCTAATATGGTTCAACCTATTAACTAATCGGGTCCTAGATAAAAAAACAATACTCTATCTTGTAATTTCAAATTATATGACTTGTAATTCTAATTACCAATCCAAATTCAAAGAATTTATTCTAATTTTAACCCGAATTACAAAATATAATTTCAGAGGGGGGCACAACAAAAAATTTCCAGAGGGGGGGCAAAGTTGATCCGGACCTATAGAACTCTATAAAATTTCAAAATCCATAGGGGTCATTGCCCCCCCCCCCAATTGGGTCCGCCCATGTCTGCTCCGTTCAACATGATTTTCATATGAAAATGTACTTGCAGACTTAATTTTACATTTTTTAGAATTCTTTAACAATTTTTTAGATAGGTAAAAAATCAGTTGATCTAAAGATTGAACTAGTGATTCTACCTATTTAAAAAATAGTAAAACAATTTCTAAAAAATGTAAAGTTTGTTCTACAAGTACATATTCATATGAAGAACATGTTGAATGGTTCAGATTGTCGACTTGGACTTCGAAAATGGAGATAGTGATCCATAGTACGGGCCAATCTGTGCTATGAAAAGTACCACAGCCTCACTCTAAACATATATATAAAGGAACAAATTATGGGGTTATTATTTGCATATCATACCAGTATCCCGCCAGGAGCAACAAGATGTGACACAGATTCCCAATACATCATCCTGAAATAAAAAATATAGTTCATTTACATGAAAGAATTGCAGTACCTGATTCTGGTACAGGGTCAGGTCCACCTAGCACTAAACACAGACTGTTGCCAACCTGTTCTATACTTTTAATCATTTATCATATTAATGTCAGTACTGAAATAGAGGTTACTGGCGTATAGGTCGCCACTGGTACGGTTACCACTAATAAGATGTACCTTTTGACAGGGCCGTCAGGATGTAGAGCAATGGCATCAAGAGTTCCCTTGTCCAGTACAAGCTGGAATTTCTTCTCCAATTTTGTCTCCAGTACATCATCCACCTGCAATTGCCCATACATGAACAAGTAGTTGAGTTACCGTGAAACGCTGTTTCAATTCTAGCATAAATTCTTCCAATTTTTTATTCATAGAAAAGAAGAAGAGAGAATTAAACAAATACCATCGATTTCGAACAATTTTGTTTTATACCACAATCGCTGAATAAAACAATTTGACTGCGGTGGTGGTATTAAACAAAATTGTCTGAAATCGATAGTATGGGAGAAATTTTGATATTCTTTTATGCTACCGATAAAATAATCGTGTGAATTCTGGTTGTGTTGTGTACTATGAAATACAGCTTTGGTGAAACAAAATTCAAATGAACTGAGAATGTAATAATGTACCAAAAAATTAATATGAGAAAAGCCCTCCCGGTTAGCAAGGTTCCTCGCCACCTCAATTGCTGCTTCACTAAAATCTATCCCAGTCAAGTCATTAAACCTATTTTAGAAATATAAAAACGGTGCATATATTAACATATCGAGCAAAAGAAGGTGAATCACTAATAACTAACAACAAAGGGTTAAAAATGTCAGTATTATGCCAAAAGGCACAAAATTTTACTATTTTGCTAGCTTGATACTAAACCAGTACTAAATTGTTACAGATTTCTCAACATACCCTTGCTTCGAGAGTTCCTGCAAGAGGCGGCCATTTCCTGTACCAACATCTAGAACATTGATTGTACCGATATCTTTGTTGAAGCCACCTATGCACAGGTCCTTTGTCCACCGTACCAGTACATCCAACACTTCATTACCAAAACTGAAAAGCACAATAAAAACAATGTATTGATTTGTGTATTGATATATATTTGTCTGCTTATATATGGGACCTATGTATAAAGCAAGTCTGGCACATTTATCAATATACCATTGTATTGATTTGTGACTCTGTCTTTTCTTTGTTTCCTTAATTATTATTTGATATTGTTGTTATTTATAACTCCACCTGTGTAGCAGCCTACACACAGCCTCTCCCAAACCAGGAAAATGGAGGAGGGTTGTGATAGGCGTGGCGAGCCAACGTAAAATACAGCCTTTTTATGGAAATGAAACCCTCACCGGTTGGGTTTCATTTCTAGCCTACCCCAACTTGTTTGGGACTAAAGGCTCGGTTGTTGTTGTTGTTGTTGTTGTATGTTATTGCTATTTATATATTTTCTAACCAAAGTTCGCCAGCGTGGCCATGCTCTTGAAAGTTAGCAAGATCCTCGGCATAAGTTGCATCACAAAAATTTTGCAATGTCTCGACATCAGTACTGTCTGGTGCATCCTTGTCAGAACTGTTTAAAAAACACACATAAAAAAGTGTCAAATTTATTTCTGAGAGGACATATATTATGTATAATAATCAGAAGCAAGGAAACATAAAGAAATGCATGTGATTTTAGTACATGCAGTCTGTATTATTGGAAACAATAACTTGTAATATATTATTATAACTTCGTGCTTTAACTATAAATTATAATCTTTCAACTAATTTAAAGAATGTTTTCTTATATAAGTTCATGCACATGTAGTTAACACGTAAGTTCTGAGATGCATGACCAAATTGCATTCATATATTGCGGGAGCAAGCTATAAAAATTAGACACCCAGGACAGATCGAGTAACTGGGACCCACAGTAACTGACATGACCAAATATTATATGCGTTGCTAGGAAAAAAAACATGATAACTAATTTGAAGAATAATTCCTTATATAAGTTCATGCACGCGTAGTAAACTCCTAAGTTCTTATTTGCCTGACCAAATTCGCATTCATATATTGCGGGAGCAAGCTATAAAAGTTAGATACTCTGGGCAGATCGAGTAACTGAGACCCACAGAAACTAACATGACCAAATATTATGTGTTGCTAGAAATAAAACATCATGATATAAAGACATTCACCGATGTTGCAAGAGCAAATAAATGCAGAGGATTTGGACCATATTCAAACACTTTCTGGATTTTAGATAATTATCTTTAAACAAGGCTCTTCCAATTTTACAGCTCATTTCCGACGAGCAAAAGTCAAAATTAAATAAATTCAATTTCAATTACCACTCAAAGCATGAGCTTTCACACTTCTAAAACAAATTTACATGTTCATGCTCTTTGCATAACAATTTACAAGAAATACATTTCAATTTGAATACAACTCCCTTCAAATTGAAATTTAAATTAATTCAGTTAAGATTGCAATCACAGCATGGATCTGTCTCATTTCCCTAAAACTAATTTTGGTACAAATCATGCATTGGTTTAGTTGATTTATATTTATAATACAAACAAAAAACTAGTATATGAGAATAAGCTATTAGGGCAGCTTGTTCAAATTCAATACTAGCATTTCAATTTTAACCCAAACTCCCTACAAATCGAACCAAAACGAATTCAAACTTGCACCTATAATCCGAAGCAGCGCGAAAGTCGATGGTGGAGCTCCCGAAATCGCTCTTGACAGACCAGGAATCGGCGGCCACAGAAGATCTCTCCTCGTCGGACTGTACGGCGGCTCCGGCGCCGGCGGCGACAGGGAACTGCTGCCAGTGGTCTTCTTGAGGTGGGGGCCACCTTAAACCAGCCATTAATTTTTAATTATTTACAACAATTTCAGGGAGAGAGAGAGATAGCGAGAGAGAAATCCGAGGTTTAGATTGAGAGAGGACAAATTGGGGATCGGTTTATTTGTTGTCGGAGAATTTGGAAGAGAGGATCTGAGGAAGAGATGAATTCATATCACAAAGTAACTCAAATTTTTTGTTTAATATGCAGACCGTCCGATCTACATTAGCACGAATTTAAAAAAGACTGTAAATTACAGATTGGACCGGATTCTGATTGTACGGTAATGATGCAAACTCAAAATTTACGTTACATTAGGGAAGCCGAATTCGTGAGGAAGAGGGCCCAATGAATTGCAAATTTTTATTTTCTTGATCTCAGTAGCAGTGGAATGTGTTCATATGTGTAGCGGGTTTGAATCAAGAAGACTATTACCAAGGGGGTCATCTAGGCAGAATATTTTGTCCCCTCCAAATTTTACTATGACATATTTTTTTTCCATATGAATTTATAATATCATGTTGTGGAGGTTCTAAATGTATCTATTTCTTATGTCTTTATTTTTTAAATATTAAAATAAAATCGTTAGATTTAATCTATATTGTTTTCTCTATGCACATGTAAAATATTACAATATTTCAACATTGTTTTGATCGATATTAAGAGCTTGCAAAAATACAATGAAATGGATAAATTTTAGATGTTGATTTTTCAACTTATTGATTCATATGAAAACAAAATAAAAAGGGAAAATTGTGAAAATGCCACTCCAAAACCTTCAAATTGTAAAAATGCCACTCCAAACTTTGAAATTGTCAAAATGTCACTCCAAACTTCATTAATTTGTAAAAATGTCACTCCAAATAATTAATGACTAAAATACCCTTCTTCTCCTCTTCCCTCTCCTGCCTTCTCTTCTTCTCATGTTCCGAATGGCGGCTGAGTGCGGCGGAGGAAGGGTCGTAGAGGAGGGTTTGATGGCGTTGGTGCTTGTCGGAGGAGGAGGGGTTGCAAAGAATGCGAAGGCGGGCAAGGGAAATCATGCCCGGAAACTGCTTCTTGCGTCTCTTGCGACGGGCGAGGGTCGGGTCGGCGAAGGGTGCGGGAGGAGGCAACGGAGGGGCGGGGGCGGAGATGGACGGACGAAGGTATTTTAGTCATTAATTATTTGGAGTGGCATTTTTGCAAATTAATGAAGTTTGGAGTGGTATTTTGACAATTTTAAAGTTTGGAGTGACGTTTTCACAATTTAAAGGTTTTGGAGTAGCATTTTCACAATTTTCTCAAATAAAAAAGCGATAATTTTTTTTGTTCATGTAGATAAAATAATATAAATTACATTTAATTATTTTAATTTGACATGTTAATTTAATTTTTTATTATTATATAATTAAAAAGTGGAAGCATGATAGAGACACAAAAAATGAAGAGACGTTTGAACCTAAAAATTGTAAACATTCTCATATTTGTCTCGTAACATTTTAAAATATGTGAAATATATGTAGAAGTACTAAATTAATAATATTTTACTCTTAAAACTCAAAACACAATGGTCATGTTTGGTTGTGGTTAAACAATGGAATAAGGGTTTTAGGTTTTCTTTATTTCTCCAAATGTGATTTAATTGAGCTGGACTAAGATGAAAAAAGCCAACAATTAGGCTAACCTAAATTGGTCTAAACTAACCCACATCTTAAGATAATTTAATTTTATTTAGATATGAGGTCTAACTTTTTATAATTTTTACTATTTAACATAAAAAAGATTATAATTTTATCAAGAAAAGGGTTCCAATACCTCATATTTTCATACCTCATCATATCTCATATTTTATATCTTCATTTTCAAAGGCTAAACTATCGATCTGAACTTCTCAACATGATATCCATATTAATATATGCTTGGAGACCAAATTTTATAATTTTTGAAATTTTTTTACTATTTTTTAATAGGTACAAAATCACTTTTTTGAATGGTCAAAAAAGAATGATTTTGTACCTATCTTAAAAAATAGTAAAAAAAAATTAAAATTATAAAATTTCATTCCTAGACATATTTTAGTATGGATATCATGTTAAGTAGTTAGGATCGATAGTTTGAACTTTGAAAATAAATATATTATATATGAGGTACGATAAGATATGAAAGGCATGGAGTTAGGTATTGGAACCCTCCTCTTGTATCAATTATAGAATCAACATTTTTTTTTAAATAACATAACTTTCTAAATTAACAAAATATATAATCTAGAAAATAATTAAATATAATATTCTTTTGAAACTGTACTACCAATAAATAATTTTTTTGTTGATCAATCCAACATATTTCTAACAAAGTAAATTAGTGTACATATATATTTAATTAAACATGATTTACTAAATGCAATGTGCATCTCTAAGATATAGTATTAATTTTTGCACAACTCATTTTCTTGTACAATTTTTTCAATCAAAATGAATAAAAAGTATGAAGAATAGTTTTATTATTGATATTACAAATTTTGTAAGACAAAATAATTTGTAATATCAAATCATGTCTTAAGCCACCAAATTCTTATCAAACAAGGAATAACTCAAGTCCAGATATAACTTTAGGCATCAACCAAATATGAATAATTTAGATCGGTCTAAATTGAAATAACTAAGTTAGACCTCATTAGTTTCAGTACACAATCAAACACCACCAATGTTATTAATAAATTATAGTTTACCATTAGATTGTTTTTCTTTCTTCACTTAATTAGCATCACCGAGGGCAAAAATTTCCCAACGCTCCCCCTTTATTGTCTTCTCTCGCTCCTCTCCATTTATCATGCACAACATCGATTATGTAAATGTGGTTGTGAGTGATTTCTCGAGACCTAGACAAAAGAAAATCGATTGAATCACGCACTATCAAGTAAATTTTGAAGTTGAGACTTTGGATGAATTTCTTGATCGAATAACACACTTTAGAAGAACAATGTTATTATTATAGATTTTTTTTATAAAAAGTATGTAATTTTTTTTAGTTTGAAGATTACATCTAAAATTGCTCCTTTAATGTTTGCCCATACTGCTAAGAATAATTCTAGGAAAAATTCAACATATGTCACTTTTTTTTTTTTTTTTTTTTTTTTGCGGTTGATAATGATGCAATGATTTGCTATAAATTCTACCGTAGTACTGCTGCTGCAGGGGTGTATCGTTTCTTTTAATGTCAATGACATGTGCTATTTCATACATTAATAAAATTATTTACAAATCTGGAAACAAAATACATATCTTAGTCAGATATTTATTAAAAAAACGAAAGTCCACTCCATGTGCAATGCGAAAATTTAAGGGTCAATGAGAAATATTCAATACTTAGTTTTTTTTTTTTAATTTGTAGGTTAAACAACATTTTTTTTTTACGAACTGCATGTCTGACAGTGAATTATTCTCATAGTCATTTCGGAAAAAAGTTTGTATTTTTTTTAAAAAAATTTTTGTTTTCTCCATAAGTAACATGCATGTATACCGATAAAATACTGTACTTCTGATTTTTAAACAGAGGTCGAATATTAAGATTGACGGGTAATTCTTTATCGGAAAAAATAAATTAAAGTATTCAACTTTGAGAAACAAAATTGTAAATTTTGAAAATGAGAAACAAAAAAGTACTTTCAAATTCGAGGTTAAAACTTTATTTATTTCTCAAAATCAAACATTGCCAATATTTTTTTGACAAAAATATTAGCCTTCTACAGGAGCAATGGTGAGCATATTTACATATCAAGACATTATTTTATTGTAAAATTTGAATTTCTAAATTATTATTACCTAATAAAAAAAATCATTTCGTAGGCCAAGTTCTATAAAATGGGCCAAGCCCAATCCATAAATGAATCTGTAATAAATATAATGTTTCAACATTAGACAATAAAATTACCAACACTTGAACTTCACAAATCATTTGAGTTTTTTCTCGGAGAAAACCTAATTAAATCAACAAGCTTAAAAAGAAAACAAGGAATAAAAAGGCAGTCAACTTTGAGAGTAACATGTATGTCAGTATGTATACCGATAAATATTGAACTTCTAATTTTTCTTCTCTTCTAAAATGTGTACTTTTTTTGTCGGTAAAAATTAAATTAAAAAAAGATCCTTCTAATTGCACCAAAGAATTTGTATCCACTTTTAACCAAACCAACTGTCATTTACATGATAATAATACTGTAACAATATAATATAATACTGTAACAGACAATATGAAATGATGTAAAAGATCCAATTAATTTTTTAAAAATTAATAACTTGTAACTTCCAACATCTTTGTACTTTATACTTTCAAAACTGTTGTATTTTGACAGTTAATGACAGTTAATGACACTTAACTGTACTTGTTTTACTTAAGAATCTGTCCACTTGTGTACTTTCTCCCTTCTATAAGTTTTTAATTTTTTTTTAATTTTTTCTATCGTTTTAGAAGTTTTGATTATTATTTTTTTTTTCATTTTTTTTAAATTCATCATTTTTTTATTTTTTTGAATTAAATAATCTGTAAAATTACGGATTTAAACTAATGAAATTGAATATAGTAAAAAATAGCAGCGTAAAGTGCAAAAATAACGACAAAATCTATATTTTAAAATACTGTAATACAACATTATGAAAAGTTGTAACAATAAAGTATCAAAACTGTAACAAGAAATACTGCAACAATAAAGTATGCAAACTGTAACAATTACCATAACAACTATAAAACAACAAAAATATCAAAAAAAAAAAACTTTACAAACATAACTTTGTTAAAGAAACACTATCCAGCAAACAACTTTACAAAACTTTGTCCAGCAAACAACAAACACAAAAAAATAAACTATAGATATTTGGTGTTCATTATTAGGACGCGTCAGAAGCTTCATGGCAAGAATCAAACGCTCCTTCGATATATCCTCCTACAAAAAAAATATGACAAATCTTAGAATTAAAACTACAAATATTATAAAGAAAATAAAACTGCAAAAAAAAAATGTACACAAAATACTGTAAAAGATACTGTAACAACTGTGGACAAATAATATAAGAAATATAAACAAATATTGTAACAAATTAACTCATTCTATTTATCAATCAGTATCAACATACTGTAATAAATGTAGACAAATAATGTAACAAATGTAGGAACAAACTGTAACAGATATACTGAATATCAACCAGTGTCTCAAACTGTTGGCCAGACAGTTGAGGAATAGCCATCACCGCCTGTTTCTCTGTGTATATGTGCATCAAGATCTGTATTTTACAAGAGGACATACTGTAATAAATATAAACAAGTAATGTAACAAAGGAAAATAAAAAGTGTACCATAATAATTCAGTACTATCAAATATGAAATGAAATAATGTAACAAAGGAAAATAAAAAGTGTACCATAATAATTCAGTACTATCAAATATGAAATGAAATAATGTAACAAATGCCTAACATAACTGCAGCAAATAATGTATAATACTACAACAAATTCTAGAACTGTAGCAAATAAATGTAAATAAAAATACAAAAAAAGAATAAAAACTTACTGAGGTGTAAGGGGAAATGAAAAACCAAGGGTGAGCAACAGGTGTTTCAAATTGCATCACCTGCAGAACGACCTCAACCAGCTGAACAAAAAAAAAATTACATGTTAAACATGCAAAGCTATAATGTAACAAAGGAATAAAAATACTGTAACAGATATGAATAAATACTTTAACAAACATGAATACACTAAATTTGCATGCAAGAACACTGACTTAAATAATGCAACACATATAAAATAATATTGTAACAGATGTGAACAAATACTGCTCAATCTTGAATAAATAATGTAACTGCATCATGCAAATTGTAACTTAGAGGACTGAACAAATAATGTAATATACTAAGGGATCATTTAACAGATAACACATATGCTGTAATAATCAGTCTGAAGACAAGATCTAGATTCAAAATTAAAAACAAGTATAACTGGTTGCCTTTGAACTTTTTGTGAAGATTTTCTTCATTCGTATACTCGATTATCTTTGACCACAGCACAAGGCCTCCTCATGTGAAGATTAAGAGTTGTTCATTCCTACCTTGTTTGATCCATTGCAGGGAGAAGATATAGACCAAATTGAATGAACAGATCGGTAAAAGAGATCAAGAGTTTCTGTACGATCCCTTGAATCGCTCCCCTCTTTTGGTTTCTTGTCGCCTCTTCCCCACTTCCCATACCCTGATCGATCTCCTCGCCTAAGTTTCTCTCGACGAGTCTAGATTGATCATTCAGGCAATTCTGTTGGTTTTGTATCGATCCGGCTGATCGTAGATGAAAATCGCAGGAGTGGAATTGAGACCAACACTGTAACAAAGGTAAAACAAAACTTTAACGAATGTAAACCAATACTGTAACAAATGTAAATCAATGCTACAACAAATCTAAACAAAATACTGTAACAAAGGTAAAACAAAACTACAACAAATGCAAACCAATATTGTAACAAATCTAAACCCAATACTAAGACAAAACTAAATCCAATACTGTAACAAAGGTAAAACAATACTGTGACAAAGCTAAAACAAAATTTTAACAAATGAAAATCATTACTGTAACAAATCTCAACCCAACACTAACAAATCTCAAACCAATACTGTAACAAATGTTGATCAAAACTGCAATAAAGGTAAAACAAAATTGTAACAAATACTATAACAAATCTCAGACTCGAAGTATTACTAGATCAAATCAGGATCTGCTAGAAGCAACGAATCTCAGACTCGAAGTATTACCAGATCGAATCAGGCTAGAAGCAACGAATCGATAGCGATATAGAACAGAAATCTTGTAAATTATCACTCAAACAATTCATTGAACACCTTGTGAGCACTAGATAGAATACATTGAAAAAGCTAATAGTTGAACAATAAAACACTATCTCACTTACTGATCTTATTTTCGCACAATCAAACCCACGCTGAGTGATCTGCTATGTTTCAACAATCGATTATTAATCTGAATAAAACAAAAAATATATCAAATTAAGCTCCGATTAAATTCAAACAAATGGAGAGAAAGAGGGAAGCATCTCACTGACAACAATCATAGATTTCTCAAAGTGCGTATCAATGGATTTACCATCGGAAAGCCTCAAAGCGAATTTAATTCTAGAGGAGAGCGGAGCTTAGAGGAGAGCAGCCATGGCGACAGGAAGAAGCCTAGACTAGGGTTAGCAATCGGTTTAATATTCTTCTCACTGTTAAAAGTATTAGATCAAAGCTTGTAGTAGGCTTGAACTTCGATCGATTATTCTTACAGCTCAAACTTTTGTT
This sequence comes from Carex cristatella, assembly GCA_024447775.1. NCBI lineage: Eukaryota > Viridiplantae > Streptophyta > Magnoliopsida > Poales > Cyperaceae > Carex > Carex cristatella. Next base: position 2,494,774 of record JAJHPF010000016.1, read on the forward strand.
TCCATGAAGAGAGAAAGAGAGAGAACTTTTGTTTCTCGTGAAGAGAGAAAGAGAGCGGAAAAGAGAGAGAGAGAGAGAGATTGGAAAGAAAGAAAGAGAGAGAGAGAGATCGGACGTATAAAAGGTGGTTTTGGAAGTTACAGAAATATTCTGGGGAGAACAGTTAGAACCGTTAGAAGCTGATTCATAAATAGTTTGGATAAAAACTGGATACAAAATTATGGGTACAAAAACATTTTCTCTAAAAAAAAAAATCAACTTTGAGGAACGAAACTGTAAATATTTTGAAATCCGGCCTAATATTAATTAGGCGTTGCATTTCTTTCATGTCAAATCATCACTGTTATACCGGATGAACTTAGAGCCAGTATTTACATATGAAGGTATACTTTTTTTCCCAAGTAAAAATTTCTAAATTATTGTTATCTCATAAAAGGCAATATTTAGGAAAGTGTATCCCCTCAAATATTATACCCTACAATACATGAAGAACGGTCTGAATTAATTCCAACTGAACCAAAAGAAATTCGATATTTATTATAGATATAGGAAGTCTGCTTTAAAGTTTGTGTCATGTTAAAAATCGATCTGAATTCAATAGATACCCTCAGGTAAGTTGAGAAAATGCAGATTCAATATTTAGTATACCTGGCCCAAAACTAATAACCCAAATATATAGTTGGGCCAAGCCCAATTCATAAATGAATTTGTAATATAATGTTTCAACATTAGACAATAAAATTACCGACACATGAAGTTCACAAATCATTACATAATTTTTCTTTCTTGAAGAAAACCTAATCAAAGCAAAAAGCTCGAGAAAATAATTCAAAATGAATGGCCGGAGTAAATTAAACTCCAAAAAATAAAAATACATCAAAATAAAATTAGATAATGGAAAAAAAAAATGAAAAGGCGAAAACGAGAAATCAATTAATGAAAGAGTATTCCACATAAATTCATCTCAAGTTCTCAACACACCTCCATAATGGTGTCAAGCGCGGGTCGCCATGGCCGGTCCCGCCGCACTATCTCAAAAGTCTCGATGACATCTCCTGCACGATCCTCGATGCACTCGGCACCGGCTGGAAACAAGCAGAAATCACTCAGATTTGGAATTATCCTCACAATTTTCTTCTTCTTTTCCCTCTTTACTATTCCCTTTTTACAACCTGATCAAATATTATTATGAGGAAAAATATAAGCAAATTAGTTAATGAATATTTTTTTACAAATTATTATTTAGCGTAGAGAATAAACTAATGTGAATGTACAATTTGCACACTATATGATATATATATGAGGGTTGCAATGCATCCAAAATTATATGCTCCAATTTGTATCCAATTATTTATCTCTTTTATCTTTATTTTTAAAATCCAAATTGTCGATCCGAACTGCTCAACATGATCTTCATAATAAAATATGTCTGGAGACCAAATTTTATATTTTTAGATTTTTTTTTTGTTTTTTACTTTTTTTAAGATAGGTACAAAATTATTGTTTTAAGGAGATTTTGGACCATCCGATCAAGTGATTTTGTACATATCTTAAAAAATAGTAAAAAAAATTCTAAAAAATATAAAATTTGGTCTCCATGCATATTTTATTATGAAGGTCATGTTGATCAGTTCGGATCGACTGTTCGGACTTTGAAAATGAAGATAAAAGATTGGGTGCAAATGAAAACATAGAATTTTGAGTGCATTGGACCCTCCTCATATATAATTTGTGTTTAGTGTGAACCATAAACAAATTCTAAACTAAATATATTCCCGTAGATGCAGGGGTTAAAATATATGTGTAAATTAAAGACTAAACTGTGCAAAGTTAAATTCTGAGTAGTTGAGCATAACTTTAAAAATCTATCGAATTGACTTCAAATGATGAATTCAACCCGTTAAAATATATGCGTGTCATTGCAAAATTTTGAAAGTTTTAAATTTATGTATGTACACACATCGCTTGTAATGTAGATGCGTTTCAACGGTTCGGATTCGTCATTTGAAGTCAATCCAATAGAGTTTAAAGTTGAGTTCACAAATAGGCTTGACGAACTTAACAATACCCTATTTCTACTCCCGGAGCAAATCTAGTGTGTGTTGTGCTCACCAAGAAGATTTAGTAAGCACAACATCAAAAATCTATCAGATTGACTTCAAATGACGAATCTAAACCATTGAAAACCATATACTTCACCAGTGATGAGTGTAAATGCAAAATTTTGAAAGTTTTAAATTTTTTTATGTAGACGCATTACTCGTAAGGTATATGAGTTTCAACAGTTTAGATTCGTCATTTGAACCCAATCTAATAGATTTTAGAGTTGTGTTCATAAATAAGCTTGATGAACTTAAAAATACCCTAATTCTACTCCTGGAGCAAATCTAGCATATGTTAAGCTCACTAAGAGGGTTTGGTGAGCACAACTCCAAAAACTTATTAGATTGACTTCAAATGACGAATTCAAACTGTGGAATCCATCTACTTCATGAGTGATGTGTGTACATGCAAAATTTTGAAAATTTTCAAATTCATTTAATACAAAGTCAAGCGGTAAAATAAATGAACTTTCTTAATTTTTTTATACATTCATTTTTTCATGATTTTTTAATGCTTGACTTTGTAATAAATAAATTTTAAACTTTTAAAATTTTACATGTACACACGACACATTACTCACGAAGCAGATGGATTTCAGCAATTTAGATTCGTCATTTGAAGTTAGGGGTGGAGCCAGACTTTTAAGGTATGGGGGTCAATCATATAAAAATTTTATACTGCGAATGGAGATCAATTTTATAGTTTTGTAGCATTTTACTCTAAACTATACATAAATTTATGTACAATCATAGAAATTTTAAAAATAAATGGAGTCAATTGACCCCCATTGCTTCTTACTGGATCTGTCTTTGTTTGAAGTCGATCCAATACATTTTTGAAATTGTGCTCACCCAACACAACACACTAACTTTGCTCCTACTCCTGTTAATATATTATGTTCAATATTGATGAAATATATTATGTTCAATATTGATGAAAAAAATAGTATTACTGAAAATTTATGGTGGTGCGTATAAATGTATTGCTAATAAATGGTTTGCATCTTTTGTTTCGTATACGTGTAACTTTGAACAATTTCTAATTCTAACTGTCCATATAATTATGATAATGATATTAAAACTACAAAACTATTAAAACTCACAAAAAAAAATCTTGTCTTTGTATCGGATCATTAATGCACATATATATATAGGACCTAAGCTATATTATATATATTGCCAACTCTAATATTGATATATGCGAAATTAATATGCTAGCAACTAGGGCTACAATACAAACTAATCGAACCGAATTGCACTTAATCCAGTTCGAGTTCAAGTTCAAACTAATTTCGAACCGAGCCGGTTCGAAATTGAAGCAGGATTTTGAACTGAAAAGAAGAGTTCGAGTTCGATTAGGTTCATTAATAGTTTGAATTGAGGCGAATCAGAAGAGTTGGAGGTTTCAGATCGAACAAACCAATTTCAAACTGAGCCAGACCAATTTCTAACAGAGCCAGACCCAGTTCGTGTTTGAGTTCGAACTGAACTGGTTTGATTCATTTCATAATAAACTTCAATCGAACGAATTAATTGCGCATTTCAGAATTGAACTCAATCGAATCACAAACTACGAAATTTTTTGTCGGCCCTACTAGCAACAATAATAACACAAACATTAATTTTCGATAGAAAAATTGAAAATCTTCCTCGTGATCAATTATTGCTTACATATATACGATTTTTATCACACCTAGAGAGAATATATCCGTAATACACCTTATGATACGTACATAATAAAAAAATATATATATTTATTAGCATTGAGTTGGAGCTCATACCAAATATATTCCCAAATGAATTGACAAACTCTAATAAATTATTACCTCCTTTTTTGAATGCAATAGATGCTTTGTAAGACAAAGAATCCATCTCTTCATCAGTGAGCACCGAGTACAACATGTCGACCGGGAGGAGAAAGTAAAGACGGCTCGGTTGGAGCTTTTCGTCTGCCGTCAGACCAGGTACACGCAAACCGACGCCAAGTTCAGCTGAGTCACAAACGAACCATCCTGGGTTCTCAACCATGAGCTCAGATGCTCGAACCGGCTTCTGAAATTTGGTGACGGTTCCATCGGTGATAGAGATGATCTTGATGGATGATGATGCCTTGGTGTAGAGTTTGCATGTCAAGGTTGCATGCCCCATATTTGCTTTCTTCATTGTGTGTCGAGGGAATTAAGTGAATGCTTAGGAGGCGGATGAAGCCCCCTAAGCAATGATGTGAAGTGATATTTATGTATGTATGTATGTATGTAATGTGGTTGTTTTTGTACAAGTGGCTAAGCTAGCATATGTTGGTGTCAAGTTGATAAAGAGCAAACCATGAGAAAGTGAGGGGGTTTTAGGAGAGAGAGAGAGGGATTTGGAGAAGGGTCGCTTTTGAAGGGAAGTAGGCTAATAAGGGGGAATGGCACATGGCTTTGAGACATTGAGAGATTGGGTCTGGTTCATTGGTTGTGCATGGAATAGGACAAACCAATCATGGATGATTGGTTTTGATTGGTTTTGTCTCTTGATCCTTTGTGTCTGTGTTGGAGCTTCAACACATTATTTGTGGGCCTATTTATTACACAATTTTTTTTTCTTTTTTTTTGTCACAAATCAGTATTTTTTTTTTATTATTATAGCCCTTAAGCCTTACACACACGCATTTTTTTTTTCCAGTCTTTAGCATAAAATTTGACATGATTAATTTATGGCATGCATTATTTGATCTGTGTTGAAATTTTTGTGTCTACTTAACAATTTATATTTTTAATTGTACGCAAAAATCACAATATAAATTGAATGATTTAGAAGGAACATCAGACTAAATTTGCTACAATGTCTAGCAGAAACACCACACTTCCGTATATAGAGACTTGGTAAGGAGGGCAGTTGATTTAGTAATTTTTAAATTTGTATATATCAAGATAGAATTTACGAAAATATTAATTGTATGTAAATTCTGGAATGATAATTAAAAAAATAACAATAGAACTATGCAATGATATAACACAACACGAACAAATAATGTTTAGATGACAATATACTTATCTCCCTAGACATTCAGGACAAAAAGATAAAAGATGCAACAAATTCATACTTAACATAACATATATAGTATACTGATATTTTTTTTTTATACCATTAGCAAGGAGATGTATAAATTCTGGTTCTCCTAAGCACTAATAACAACTTCAAAATAAGTTACATATCGAATTGCCAGAGAATATCCACAATAAAAGAACAATGATAGAGATTGACTGGAGAATCAATCAAGGAAGAATCCTCCATATTTTGTTTCTGTTGGGCTGTCACCAAACACCCCTAGCTATTTCAAAACAAAATTTGGTTCATTAATTGTATCTTTCAATTTTTTTAAACTAATACAGGGCCCTTTAGCTTATTTAATTTTATATAGAGGTTCATTGCACCTTGGCCTCCGAATTTTCATTTAAATTTTTGAAATTCAAATTCAAATATATGCTGAGAACCCCAATTAAAATTCAAATAATAAATTTATAAGACTTTATCTCCACCCTCTAAACCCAAATGCTGGTTGTATGCTACTGTTGGCCAATTTTTTCCCACCTTTTTTAGAAAAGAATAAGGAACAATGGGATTATTAATGATCCTTAGTTAGATTAATCAAATAAAGTCAAGTATAGTTTATTGACCACTAATGAATTAATGAGCTATGTCCAGCTTGATTTCATTTCTTAATGAGGTGAAGGACTATGATATAGGTCTCCTGAATTCTCACCAACCAAAAAAAGAGTAATAAATATCAAGGTTCTAAATAGTGCGCTATAGCGTTTTCGGACTATAAAAGCTATGATGCTATCAGTAATATAGCGCATTATTTCGCACTATAGCAGCGTTATTTGGGTATAGCGCTATTTTTTTAGTCATTCCGCTATGACGTGATAAATGCTATTTAAACCGTTGATAAATATATATATCAGACATTCAGACTCATCAATTAATTGTTCCTTCATGCTAGCTATACGTTCTTAAATCTAACATAATGTACGTCGTAGTGATTATTAAAAGTGTACATTAGAATAATGATGTTTTATTGATATAATTAAGCAAGTTAAAATATTATATGTGAATTATCATGGTTTTCATTATTTAAAAATAAATAAAGATGCTTATTTTGCTGTTAACTTTATTCTACTTTTATGCTATGTATTTATTTATCTAATTAATTACTATTGTTGCACATAACTCATAATTAATTGTGTCAATTGAATTTTACATCCTTCAGAATTTTATCCATCCCTGATGAATTTCCATACTACATAAGCAGTGAATCTTGTTGGTACATATTCTGGTTGTACAATGATTATTTCTAATATATAACTCCAAATTAAACTCCAAAGACATATACTTTAATGGTTAGGAGCCTAATCCGGAGTTTAGTAGTTTATGATTGGAAGTTGGAACTTCAAAAGAACAAAGTATATTATATAATTATTATAACAAGACGTTAAAGACGCGTCCATTTTATTTTATTTTATTTTTCTCTGGATTTGCTGTTAATTATCTCACAATCATAGGTCATTTTATTTCGGACTTAATTTGAAAGACAATTTACCTAACTTAATTTAAATATTTCTGAAAATTATAGAACTATTAATTAGCCTAAACTTAAAACCATATGCAAATGAAAGAGTATTAATGTAATTATTATTCGTGATTTCTGAGAGATTTTTTTATAGTAATTATAAGCTATTTTTCAACGACGCATAGGAAGCTATTTTTCAATTTTAGATATAATTAAATTATTCATTTTTGGTAATGATTTTTGGATAACAATTTCAACAATTAAATCTTGGTCCAGACAATCCACTAATGGGCTGAGGCCCAGTGTAGGAGTAGGCAATATTATATTTCTGACAATTATAGATTCTTTATTAGCTTAAAGTTAAAAACAAATGCAAACTAAAGAAGTAATTTAATTATTATTCTCCAAAAACTGTAAAAAAATTATTCAGTATCCCTCCTCTTGTGTCAACTGTAACAAATACTAATTTTACCTCAATAATTTCTAATTCATTTTTTCTTGAAATAAGTGGGCATGTTGACCAAAGTTTTCAAATTCATAGGCCTTATTTTGGAGCTATCACCATTCCACATCGATCTAAAAATGAGATTATATGCATGCTCTGTTGGATGGAAAAAATCCCAAAATATATACTGATTTGGGTCTCTGCATAATTCATATTGCCCGGACCCACATTGTGACATCCCTCTTAGGGTTCCTGATCCACAACATGCACCTAAAGTTTCATTGAACCCTGAAAAAATATAGCATTGGGTTAATTGAAATTGATTTAATTAAAAACAATGGAAGAAATTATGGTAAGCTGAAAGTATATTTAATGCAAAAAATTTAGTTAGAATTAAGCGCTAGTTGATTAAAACATATAAGCCTTTTACCATTAATAAAAACACCTGACATCAATCTTTGTAAGGAAATAATAATCTGACTACATATGAATAAATTTAAAATATATTGTTATAGATGTCACAAATTATTGAACTTACCATATTGCTGAGGATATGTAAGGAAAAGTTCAACCATATCAAAAACATCCGCATAAACCGGTAGCACTCCATCGTACCTGGCTGGTAATTCATTTACCAAGTTCACCAAACCAATATTATAGTTCATCACCATTTCATTCACGCGAGCATTACAATACTCGGTTGAACCATTCGGTAGGATGAGCCTAGCCGGGATGCACCCAACAGGCCCGAGTCCGAAAATCGCTATCCGTCGGGCCCCCAAGTCATAAATGTGTTGTATAACTTGAGTGAATTCTGACAGCATTTGTTTGACAAATTCATCAGGGGACGGCAAGTTGGCCCCCGTGGGGAAGAAGTATGAGAAAACATCGTTCGAGGCTGATTCAAAGACATAAAGTGCTTCTCTGATGGTTTCTTTGTCGATCTTGTTCTGGGTTACAAGCATTTCGAATTGCTGTAGCTGGACTTGCAAAGGCGTGACACCCTGAAATTTGGATAAAGAAAAAGGGATATGAATGGTGATGAAATTTGATAAATATTTTGAAATATAGGAAGTACTTTATACATCCGAAGAAAAATAAAACCATCTTATATGTGCCTGTACACAAAACATTTCATATACAAATTACGAAGGAAGGGTTAATTGGATAAAATGTATGAGATATGAAGAATTAGAAAGCCATATAGGTACATTATATAGGAATACTTCCACTTAGGGATCAATATTTGAAGCTAATAAAAAGAAAAGGTTAACAAACGTTCATTTATTTTTAAAATATTTTTTTTTCCTTTAATTTAATTGTGTTCAATCTAAGAAAGTTTGCGTACCAGTATCTTGTTAGTTTGTCTGAGAACACCACTACCAGCACTAGCAAAGTTGATGCCATTTGCTGGATACTCTTTGAGCACTCCATTTTTCAAAAGCATTTCTATTTCTAGGTAGGGCTTTTGCAAATCCACCCCTAGTTCTTGTGCTACATGTGAAAAGATCAAAAATAAAATAGCAAAAACTAGAACAAATTGTTAATAGTATGGTAGCATATTACGATCTTACTTGTCTTCTCTGCTTCATTTCACCAGATTGAGAACAAATAGTTAATAGTTTGGTAGCATATTACGATCTTACTTGTCTTATCTGCTTCATTTCACCAGATTGATACCAGTATATCTCGATGAAATTAAACATGAATTAGATGGTACCAGTACTGATATACAGGGATCACTTAATCATACTTTTATATACCTTTTGTATAAATATAAATTGAATCACAGAGTTTCTTCTCTTGTTCAATTTTTTTATAAATTCCGAATATAGAGTAGTGTAAAGAAATCAGTATTTGTTGAAAAATATTACAGACCAATAAAATCAGCAACAGTACGGCCATTGGTAAACCGTCCAGTTGGCCGGTGAAAGAAATCCTGACCGTAAGGTGGGAAATTTGCCTGAATGGTGCAATTCTTGTCATAGGCATTGTTACCAGCATCTAAGATAGAGTCTCCAAACAAAAAGACAGTTTTGACCTTGCTAGAGGAGATCAAACATGCATTGAAGAGACAGAGAATTGTGACAAGGTGAAAGAGAGAGGTGACTCTAAACATGGTGTAGCTGTGCATAGAGAGGTGCCCTTGTCTCGGGTATTTAAAATGGGTCAATACATGGAATAAACAATTGCACATCTACTTTAAGTTATTTACCGTTGGTTGATTGGATCATAAGTATTAAGGTAACGGTATATAACGCAACCGAAGTTTTTTTTTTATTTGCTTTTACATTTGTTGAATCTACATGACCTTCAATTCGAACTGCAACTTTCCTAAATCATTGTCTGAAGAAAATCTCAAGTTTCTCAATATGTGGACTAAATTCTCCAAAGTTGAAAAATTACGATTTAATATATAAAATATTCAATATTAAATTTCTAACAGATAAGAATCTCTAATTTTGTAAAATCTGAAATCCACATCTTTTCAAGATTGGAACGGTCCATTTTATAATTAAAATGGACATACTGGCAGAAAAACTGTGCACGAAGCATTCAGGTGTGCACGGGATCCGAGACATAGCCCATTTCACTCATTTCACTCATTTCACTAATTCTAAATATAGTCGTTTCTTGTATGTTTTGGATCTGATTTTACCCGTTTTCGAGCCGTATTTATCCATTCTCTAGAAGACCAAGATATGCTTCATACTTGCAAATGTCATCTCCACATATTTATTTTAATCCAAAGGTTACTGTGGCTAATTAAGTTGGATCAATTTGCTAGAGTCAATAATTTTAAAAAGATGAAAGTCAAGCATTTAAATTCCGTTATTATAACAAATAATTTTTTTCATCCGAATTTAGAACACATGACTTCATATATGAAGACCATGTGTTTTTGTCATTGGATCAAACTAGTTCTTAGCACATTCTAATAGATGGTATAATGGTGTCGATCGGGCATAAACCCTACAAATAATGTGCCCAATCAAGTAAATTTACGAGGTAAGGGCATGGGTGTACCAAAAACAAAAGTCAAACAAAAAAGAAAGCTGCAACGAATTTGAATATTTTTATTTTGTTTTTTGGTTGCTTGTAGAGTTGTAGTAGCAAGTGATTTGTGTGCTTCTGTTATAACAGAAAATAATCTTTTTGCCACGCCATTTTTGTTTTCATTTATGGGTCCACTAACTGCTAATGTAATGAGTGAGGCTACGGACCTACGGTACTATGTATTATGCATCCTGCTGCATATTGGTATGTAATATAGATCAATATCTCTATTATTAAAGTTCAAATAGTTGATCTTAACCGTTTAACATGATGTACATATAAAATTTAATAGTAGATCAAATTTTACATTTTAAAAAAAAATTACTAATTTTTAGATACATAGAAATTCCTAAAAAAAATAATAAAATTAAAAATATATAAAACTTAATTAGCAAGTATATTTGCATATAATGATAATGTTGAATGCTTAATCGATGGTTTGAAATTTGATAAATAAAAAATTCATAGTATAGACTATGTTGTGCATAGTGCGATAGCTCCACTGTACTATGCATTACTGGCAATTTGATCAGGTCAAATTAAGGTCCCTGACAGCAAAATTCATTTATAAAGTGAATTTAGCTTAATCAATTAATTTATATTTTATAATGCAAAATTAGACAACCAATTAATCTAGAGATTGTTTTCAACGTCTACTAGGCCTTTTTTATTGTGGAAATGTTTTACATTTCTTCCCATTTGCAAATGGGAAATTTTACAAATTATTCTATTTTCTAAAATTTTCAATCAAAATGCTGCTCCTCTAAAATAATTAATAAAATGTCTTTGTGGGGTCCCCATTTATCCCCCTCTCCCCCTCTCTATTTCTACTTCCTATTTACTCCCATCAAGTTTACATCAATCTTTCATTAGACTTTAATTTTTCAGTTAAATACTATGTAATTCAAGCAACAATTTTTAATAGACATATAACAAATTTTCAGTCAAATAATATATATATCACATACATATTTTTTTTTTAAGTATTTATACTAATTTGAACCATAATGGAATTATTTATACAATTATACTGGTTGCCACTAGTATCTCTAGCCAACTCATATTGATAAAATTACCAAAAGAAACAATAAAGTTATAAATAAAAACCTGTTTGGTCGAAGTTTTATAAATAGGATCACATATTTGTTATTTTTTTAAGGGCTCATTATAACAATCATATTTTGAGGTATTAAATTTTTTTTATTACTAATGAGCATATATGCAATAATTTGATGCATTGCGATTCAAATTTACAAAAACAAACATGTTCTGAATGCAAGAATTAAACACTAATATATATTCTCATTTCTATCTACTAATTGGACACCATCAGTATCGGAGACAATTATCATTTTCATATAAGTAATGTCTTATATTGTAACAAATAGAGATGAAAATATCTTGGCAATATATAATTTTTGTGTGTGTTAAAATATGGAGATAAATTATTTTTGTATCTCATATTTTGCACTTTTTACTTACATCTCAAAGTATTTATATTTTTTATTTAATGTTGTCACTTTATTTATTTTTTTTGAATAATTATAGGAAAAATTAGATGAAACACTATCAAATAAGTAAAATATAAATTTAAGAGTTTATTTTTCTAATAACATACTATATAATTGTGTAAATAATTTCATCATGATGCAGATTACTATAAAAACTTAATATAAAACATGCATTCGATAAATATTATCTAACTATAAATTTGTTGTATGTTTACAAATTTTTTTTGTTTGAATTACATATTCTTTAAAAAAAATTATGTACTCATTAAAGTCTAATGAAATATATGAAGGTGTCAAATTTGTTGTGAGTAAATATGAGGTAAGGATAGAGTTGGGTAGAGAGGGGTAAATGAGGGTCCCACAAGGATATTGTGTTAATTATTTTAAATGAGGGGTGTTATGTTTATAAATTTTGATATGTTGGATAATTTGTAAAATTTCCTATTTGCAAATTCATGTTAGAAGTTTTGATGTGCATTTCTTAAGAAAATATGTTGCCCAATTCATATTAAAATTTAACAAGCATCATTAAACACATCAGACCAATCTTCCCGTACCCGAACTGACCTCAGCCGTCAGACCGACTGTACTGTACCACAGTGCCACGGTACTACCAAGAAAATTAACCCTACAATCCAGCGGACCCACATCCTCTAAGGTACGGTCCGGGTCCAAACGACCCGAATTCAAAGAAATCTAAAAATGTACCAAACAGGTACACATTGTCGGTGCGAAAACACACAGCATTCATAGAAATTAAATCTAGCATTGTGCCTTTTCAATTAGTTCTAAAAGTTCCTTTTCTCTCCTCTGCTAGAGATATACAACAAAGCCACTGCATCTTCATGCTTTTAAAGCGAGTGGCATTTAAAGCTATAGATGCATATTTACATTAAAATCGAGGGAAATATAAAAATATAGCATTCTTTAGTGTTTCTTCCCTTGCACATTTTATAATTGAAAACTACTCTTTAAGTCTTAACTCCTCCTAGCTCCGCCATGGTGAATTGCTTTTTTCGTCTCTTTGTTTCATTTTTGTAAGGTTTTCTTTTTTAAAACTCTTATCAGGTTATTGGAGTTGAATGGTCCGAAGTTGCAACCGAACTGGATTCGCATCGGTGTTGGTCGAAGTACTAACTTCTCTTGCTTCCTGCTGTTTTCAAACATTCGAGGTCTTTACAACAAGTCCCCAAGAAAGGAAATATTACAACTAAATACCATTATATTGATAAATGTGGTATGAATAAGAACCATGCCATAAAACATGCTCTGCAATTCAATAATTTAATTAATGATTGGTGTTTTGAAAATTATCGGCAATTTCACATGCACCCTTGTAAAATGTGAAATTACCAACCATTACCCTTAAGGAGAAATTACCGACTCCATCAAAACATGGACTATACATAAAGAAGAAAAGGAGATAATTTGGGGCTCTTTGTTTTCTTAATCTTTGTCGAAGAAGCTAACTCATTAATTATTCAATATTTTTATTTTCAAGGAGCAAGATTATTTTTATTTTCAGATTAAAAATATTTTTTTTTATTTTTTTTAGGCATGATAAGAAATTATTCAATAAAGAGAGAAAAACCTGTTGTCTTCTTCTTCGATGAAAAGCTGTCAAAGCTCTCGCCATAACAACAAGAGGAAATATAACTCCAGCAACTCTCAGCACAAGCAGCTTTTGAAAAAAAAATAATAATAAATAAATAAATAACATGTCATGCAGTCATGCCAAAACAATTGTTCAATTAACTGAAATATGTTGCATGTCTACTAATGGAAAGTTCCACAATCGCATATTCAGCTCAGCTGGTTCTCTCAGTACAAGTAGGGTACCATATATGAATTTGCATCCTCTGAGATATCTCAGACTTTGAGTTGATATGTGGAAAATCCAGACAGTTCAAATCCTTTCTGCAGTAATCTCAAAGAAGAATAATATTGAACCCCTGCATTCCGAATAGGCACCGAACAAAATTTGGCTCGGCTTTAGATGAACTGACAATTTGAGATATCTCAGAGAATACAGACTCACCATATACTAGTAAATTAAAGGCCAATTCTGAGAATAAATGGCATTCGGTGGTCCTTAAAAGTAAATAACAAAACTTTGAGGGGCATACACAAGTTTTCCTCTACATTCTTACTGAAAATAAAGCGAAGGAGTACTGCTCAGCACCATCAATCAGTATAGGAAGTGCATGGCGTAGCACAAGTAGAATCATGAACTGTTGCCATTACAAAAAAAAATGTTCAATATTTCAAACTATATACTTCACCATAAGACAGTAAATCTTAATGCTTAGTAACATTTTTCTCGGCCTGGTTATTAAACATGACCAAAACCTAACTCTTACATATTTTGATATTTATTTCTATGATTATAAAATGTACTTGTGCATGTATTGAGTTTAGACCTTCTGAAATTTAATCTCTCTTATTTCAATTCAACCAAACAAACCGAAATTTACTTCGTCTTTTTTTTTTTGGTTCGGTTGTTATTAGGTTGATAAGTTTAATTCGGTTGGTTTGGTTAGAATTTTAAACTGATAAAAGTTTTGGTTCGACTATTTGAACTCGGTTTTAACAAAACCGACCCTTTGAACACCCCTAACCAAGGTACAAGAAAGCGATAACCTAATCAAAGCTTGAAAGCGATTAAAATTTATATAAACTTTGGGGGGGAAATTACAATAATGGCAACAGATCGACAACAAATGGAGCTTGTTGTTCTTGTAGAATACTCGTCATATTCTCCTATGATGTCACGATCCGATGGCACCATTGTAATTACTTGAGAATCCTGGACCTCTTGTCGTGATACCTCCCAATTTCCTCTGTCATTTCCCAAAATAATAGCAACAATTACTTTTCCGTAAAAAAAATAAAAACAATAAATGATAACTGAGAAGCACTTGGTGTCTTTTTTTTTCTTTTTTTTCTATTGAAAACAATTATTAAATTACCTAAAATTCATTGGCAAGCCTCCATAATGAAACAAATGCTGTGGTGCTGCATAGCCTGGCTTGAATTGCTACACAAAATAAACCAACAGAAATAGAAATCAAACTTTAATAAATCAAATTGGGAAAAAATCATTAAAAAAGTTAGTGAAAATAGGAAGGACCTGAAGGCAAATCTCACAAGTAGTGTCCCCCTTTTCATTACACCAGCGCTGTATACACTTTCTATGAGCATACTGCATTTTAAAAAACAATCAAATTAGCAAAATTCAAACATTTTAAATTCTTCGCATTACATTTGAAAAACTACAAGGTGCAAATTGCAATTTTAAGAGGTACCTTCAAACTGCCACAGCATGAACATGGCGCCTCCAAATTCAAATCAAAATCTTCTTCTTGACAAATTCGGCACTCAACCAACTTATGGGCCGGAGCTACCTCACCAAAACCTGATATATTACTGGATTGGGGTTGGCGGGTATCATTACCCGGCAAAGGAGAAATTGGTCCGAATTGTGCTTGTTTTCTACTCTTTATTGCAGCTTCAAGTGTTGACTCAGTCAAAAGGCGATCCACTAGTAATGCCAGGTGGTCCCCCATTCCTTATTTCAAAATTCCAAAATGTTAATGCGAAATTAAGAAAACATATTTAAATTTATATTTTCATTTGGAAGTTTACTGAATGTGACATAAAATAAGGGGCTACAATATGGAATTTCGGTACATAGATAACCATTGATACCAAAATGACTCACTCATGTGCAATATTTGTTATATTGTCCTTCTTTTGTTTTTCATAAGTAATTGCATGAATTATATGTTATGTACAAGGCCAAGTAGACTATGCAATTTTAAAATTTAGAAACACGAAAAAATAACTAGTTATAACAAAATGATAGGAATTTTACAAGGATACAAATTAGATAATAAAAGTTAGATGGTTACCTCCAAAAGAACAAGTGGTTGAGCTGCAATGGAAAATTGAAAGAAAAGGTTAATCAAACTGTCATGAATTTTTTTTTTAAATTGAATTGTTTTACATTGACAAATTTACAACAAAACTTTTCTAACTTTTCTAAAGAAGTAAACACTTCTGACCCCCAACAATTAAATTACAATTAAAAACCAAATAAATAAACAACAACTATGTTTCATTTATTAATCCTAAACCCAAAACCCTTAGTGAACCAATAAAAACAGAGAAAAAGGTGAGCAATTTTCCTTATCATTTGAGTTAAAAAAAACATCCACCAAAACAAAAGATGAAACGCGAAACCTCACAGTGAGCGCCTGAACTGAACCAAATAGGAAAAAAAAATAGATAAAACTAATACTCGAAAAATCACTAATCAAATCAAAATGGTTTCACAAATTGAACCCAATAGCAATGATAAGAAAAACAAGCCAGTCAAGAAGCATTTTTTTACCTTGTGTGTTCAATTTAAATTACACCAAAGATAAATAAAAAATAAAACAAGAAGGAGAGATCTCTTACTTTTAGCGAGAAAGGTAGAATAAACCAATTGCGAAAAGGAGATGCGAGGGATGGAAACTGCGCAAAGGTGGCAACTTTCTAACGGGGATATAGAGAGAGAGAGAAATAAACCTGAGGAGAGGGAAAGTGAGCAGTGCAAGAAGGGTTAAGAGATACTTCCAAGGTGGGGTTTTGAATAACGAAAATGTTCAAGCGAAGGAAGTTCAAGAGAGAGAAACCAAGTTTATAGAGAGAGAGGGGGGAAGAGAAGAAGGAGAAGCAATTTGTGGGGAGAAAGCAAGAGATGGAGTAGAAGAAGAAAGAATGAGAGAAAACCCCAAAACAACCACACGAATTTAAACCGACTTCTAAACTGTTTCTTTAGATCAGAGAGGAGTCAGAGGGGAACCCATTTTTACAGAGCAGTTTTTAGTGCGTACAGAGTTCGAAATTTTGATGGACCAAAATACCTCTAATCATCAGCGTTCCAATTTTACAGAGTAAATCTTCTGCCTTTGATGTAGGGGTATTTTGGTCCATCAAAAATTCAAACTCTGTACGCACTAAAAACTGCTCTGTAAAAATGGATTCCCAGTCAGAGGACTTACTATTTTACAGATCATCCCTCGATAAATATTTATTTGTGAAAGGAGATTCTAAGCAGAAGAGTCTAAGTGAAAGGGAATTAGCTACAGAAGTCGAGTCACGTTTAAAAGGATGGTCGAAATATTAAATTCTATCTGAGACCAAATGTGGCTTAACGGGAAGCATGCGTTTGACACATCCTCCACGCATCATTTTGGTACCCTTTATAACAGGAATTCGCATCCTCTGAGATATCTCAAACTTTACGTGACTTTTTGGAATATATCAATCGTTCAAATACGTTCCGCACGAATCTCAAGGCTCAAATAATACGGGCCCCCTACATTCCCCCGAATAGGCACCGGAAACGTCGGTCACGAAACAATTGAGATATCTCAGAGGATACGCACCCTAATAACAGGACATTGTCCTCTCCATTTTTGAATTCTCTGGAGGAGATTGTTTCATCCTCTACGTTAAATTTTAAATTTGACGGATCAGATCACCAGCTACGAGCACTTCAGTAAAATAGAAAAGAAAAGAAATTGATGTGGTCTCTCAAAAAAAAAAAAAAAAAAAAAGAAACTGATGTGGTGGAACTGCTAAAAAACGGGCATTAAATATCTCAATTGTTAGATAAATTATTAAATTTAGTGGTTGAAAAATATTTAATATTTTACGAATAAATATTTATTTATCAATGTGTGTCAGTATACTTATTTAATACAAAAAAATAATTATTTTAGTATGGATTAACTGGTGAAACTTATATTTTCTAAATTTGTATTCTATTTAGTAATCATAGTAAAAAATAATAACAGTAATGACTAGCTAGATCACAAGATGGTTCAATTATTTTTAAACTTGAATGAGTTACTTAGTTTTGATCAATATTTTTGTATAGGCTTTTTGAGTAAAATTATTTTTTTATATTGTATTTCAGATTTTTGTTAATGTCCGTATATGATTAGATAGAAAATGAAAACTGGATTTTTTTTTTTTTGCATCTAAATATAAAAGCAAATTTTATGCGGATCCTCTCAAATTTTAATTTAGATGTCAACAAATAACAAAAGAATAAATTGGATAATCACACCTTAATATAAGTTCCCAAACTATTTGTAATTGAAACTTAAAAAATAATTAATCAGGTGACACGTCTTGACACCAAAAGTATATAAATCATTTTTACGATTTCAAAATTCAAATAGTCGATCTGAACTGTTCAACATGATCTCCATATTAAAATATGCTTAGACACCAAATATTATATTTTTGTAAATTTATTTACTATTTTTTTAGAATTATTAAAAATAGTTGTTTTTCAATGGTCTATAATTTGTCCAATATAACAATTTTGTATATATCTTGATAAATATTCAAAAAATATAAAATTTTGTCTCCAAGCACATTTTAATATGGAGATCATGTTGAACGATTCGGATCAACTGTTTAGACTTTCAAATTGCAAAAATGACTTGTAAGTATATGGTGTCAAGATTTGTCACTATAAAATGGTGTAATTGGACCCCTCCTCATATATATATATAAGAGAGAGAGAGAGAGTTGAACTACGGTACTTCGCGAAGTAAAGCGAGTATTTTACTTCATGTCTTTAATTTCAATTTCAAAATTCAAAACATCGATCCAAACCATTCAAGTTGATCCTTTGAGACCAAATTCTACAATTTTTAGAAACTTTTTACTATTTTTTTTGGAATTTTTTAAAATCACTGATTTTTTATGATCCATGTTTTTCTGAAAATCAGTGATTTTAAAAATTCCAAAAAAAATATTAATAAATTTCTAAAAATTGTAAAATTTGGTCTCCAAGCAAAGTTTAATATGAAGATCAACTTGAACAGTTCAGAACGACGTTTTGAACTATGAAATTGTAGATATAAACGTGAAGTAAAACACTTGCTTTATTTCACGAAGTACCGTAGCCCAACTCTCTCTCTATATATATATAATTAAAAACCAAACAATTAATCCTACAATTAATTTTTATGTCACGTTTTCTATAAAAATTATATTTTGATGTCACAATTGAGCCGTTAATGCCCATCCACGCTCCCTAGTGGTTGTAATAATTACCCTTTCTCTAGGCAAAACACGAAACTAATCTATAATAAGTATTGATCGATACATAATTTTATATATATGATCTGTTTGAATAGCAATCATCAAACTACAAACCTCTTCTTCAATTGATGCATGTGTCAAGGATTCAAAATTTGAAATGACAATTCCAGATTTGAAAAGAGCATAATTAGTCTAACAGTCACATTTATTTATTTATTTTGGTAGGTAAATTAATATTTTAGTAGATATTCTTAACGTTTACATGCTTAACTCATGCAGTTTTTTTTATTCACCATTTCTTATTTCATAACAGTACTTAATAATAAACAATAGTTTTTTTTTTAATAATGTCAATAAGTAACCGTATGTGGTATAAAACTTGTATATGCATTGATATATATATAGGTTCGAATCCTTGATAATGAAATATATTAACAATCTTAACAATATATTTTCTAATTAAGTGTGACATTAATGAGTCTGGCTAGTATGACATCGGTGTCATATGACACCAACTCCAAAATTAATTGGATATAGTTCAAACAACTAATCCAAATCGTTCAAACCGATTTACTTTATGAGTAATGTATTTACATGTAATTTTTTTTATATTTTCGAATTATTTTAGTATCAAATCAAGCGGTCAAAAATGTTGAAAAATGAATGCATTAAAATTAACTTAAAAACTCACACATTTGACCGCTTGGCTTGATACTAAATAAATTCGAAAAAATATAAAATTTGCATGTAACGCACAACTAATGAAGTAGATCGGTTTGAACGGTTTGGATTCACCATTGGAAGTCGATTTAGTAGATTTTAGAATTGGTGTTATATAGACTGAAATGACACTAATGTCATACTAGCCGGACTCGACATTAATTAATAATCAATTAGATTTAACAGATACTTGGTGAGTTGGTGTAAAGAAAACTAACAGTTCCTTTAATAGGATGTTGATTGGAGATTACCAATTTCCAACTAGTTTGGTTAAGATAGAATTTTTTTTCAAAGAGATCAGTGGCCTAGCTAGTTTAGCTAAGATAGAACCAATTTCCAATTTTGTGTTGTGTTCAATTTGCACAAACTATTGTATATTTTGTATAGCAATGTATTTCTACTATGCAAGTAGCTAAATCAAGTTGAATTTTTGTATTTCCTCTTGGATGCAAAATTCAGCTCAAGGAGCAATTTGGATGGTTGTCTCTATCAACTGTCAACATAATCACTTGTTTTGTGGTTTTGGTTTCTCACTAACTAATGTATATATATAAATATTGGTATAGCTTTTGGTACTTACTCACCTAAGTATTTTGAAGAAAATATTATAGTCATGCATGATGAATATTTTTCTAGATAGTAACCAAATGTATTTCTTTTAATCTCAATTTGGGAAATGTACTTGCATTTGTATGTTATATAATTAATCTCATTAAATCAATATGATTATAACATATAGGACACTTTGATATTAATTCTTAATGGCAACATTCTCCGTTTGATATTTGAATCTCCTGAAGTAATTCAAAATTTGAGTTTGGAATATGAATTGTCTGATCAGAATATGCACAAATATTAAAGGAAAACTGTGAATTGTAACTTGGACCATATTCTGATTAGATGGTCCAGATTCAAACTTATTTTTTTAGCTACTTTAGGGAATCCGAACTCCTTCTTGTGAGAGGTTGCGGTTTCAAAACGAAAAAAAAAAAAAATTCAAACTCAATTATATTTCTCAAAAAGAGAAAAGAAAAAAGAAAAAAACTCAGTGAGCCATTGGTGTTGATACAAGGTGGAAACAAATGGTAGAAAAGAATCAAATACAAATCTTAGATTCTACAATTTTTCAAGTCAAAGTACTTGCATCCTCAACTAATTTCACCTCACCACATTTTCATGAATGCATTTAAGTGAAGGTCAATTAAGATGACCTAATTGAAACAAAAATAAGAGATACTTTTTGTGTTGTGGAAACTGCTCAAACATGCAAATCTGTTACTTACATACTTACATATATACCCCTAAAAAAAATATGATTTTCCGTAAGGATACTTAATTTACAAAGCCTAAAGCATCTGTAACCACATACATATCATAAGCATCAGAAATATCTCTCTCTTTCTCAACTGGATTATATTTTGATGTTTAAAAGAAATATAGACATTAATTTGGTGTTTTGATAGATGATTACTTGAGAGAAATCATTTTAGAACAAAAGTTATATATACAGTTTTGGAATTTGTGAAGTCTATTTTTAGAATTATATATGTAAAAGGGTTGCAATATTTTTCCTAACAAGAAAATAAACTTAAACAAAAAGTTACTGTATATTTTGTTTTGAAAAAATTATTCTGTATGATATTATGTAAAACCCAACAACAGGCACTTTGACCCAACAAAGATATGTTGTTGGATTAGAAGTAATTCCATGACTAGATTTGTATATTATAACTTGCAAGGGTTGAAATGCAAATATTCCTTCCATGCATGTATTAATTTAGGGTTTAGTTTCTTCGGTTGGTTAACCACAAAACCTAGCTACTTGTCTTCTCCGTACCATTGGAGGGTGATGTTACCAAAATTAAATTTTAATCAAATATAATTTGACTTTAAAATGCTTCAATCATATTCATATCTGATTGCTTTCTGTTTGCACAGTGCTTAAAATAAACTTCAATCAACTCCAAGTGTTCTTGTAAACATTTAAATCTTAATTTAATTTAACTTCTCATACTGGATGCTTTCTTTCATGGATTAAAAAGATGTTATTTTAGGTATAACATTTTTTAAAATTAAAAATCAGGCATCTGTTCTCATATTCTAGGACAAGAAATAGTCAATTTGTGCAGTTTTGCTTTTTATAATTCTACTTGTAAAAGACAACTTTGATGCTCCAAAAGATATCCAAGGAAATTTAATGTTTGAAATGGCTTATGTAATTTCGATTGACAGGTGGCAGTTGATAAATAGTCTAGATGCAAAAAGAATAAAATATTTACATTTTAAGAGTAAACCCTGCATGAATTTAAAGAAAAAAAAAAAAAAAAAAAAGGAAAAGAAAGAAACGAGACTTTGACGAATTGTCCTTTTAACAACCCAAATTACGGTTGAAAAAACTTTGATGTCTAACTCCTTTTTTAGAACTTGAAAGGACTCATTCAGAAAACTCAGGTTTATATCACAAGAAAAAAAAAAGTTTATGTAATGTTGTCATTAAGTCTAGGCAGTTAATGTATATTAAATTTATTTTTGGCATGTAACTCTTATAATTAAGAAAAAAAAATGAAATCTTAGGGAGGGGGGGGGGGAGGAATGTCCTTATTCAAGGTTGATTAAGACATAATCAGACTAAGGGTTGCTTATGAGCCGAAGTGAGTCCGAGTTGAGGCAACTTGAATTCAACTCGTAAACTAATGAGCCGAGTTGAGTCCAAGTTGCTAATCCAGTTTCGAGTCAGAAATCTCAACTTGGATTCAACTCACGAACAACTTGAGTTGACTCGTAACTCGTATAACAAAATAAATAGTACATTTTATCAAAATAGTAACTTTACATAATGAAATTGTAGCAAATACATAATTAAATAGTACAAAGTTTGTCAAATTACTAAATAGTACAAAGTCTAACAAAACATTACACAGTTTACTAAATCAATGAGTCAGCCGAGTTGATTCTGAACTGAGTTGGGTGCAACATGGATTCAATTCGTGAGACAACCAAGTCAATAAACTCGAGTCATTTTTTATTCGAGTCAGTTTTAACTCGAGTTGTTGGCGAGTTAAACCCAAATTGATTCCGAACGAGTTATGAGTCATGAGTTTATTTGTGCACCTTAATAAAAATGTGACCTCTCAAGGTCATCTACATCAACTGGGAAACACATGAAGGACCCCAAAATTTGGGACACAAAAGATCTCTGACTAAGATGATCAAGTTTGTTGAGCACACATCTCATATGTTTCTAACAAAACCACATATATTAATATAGTCTCTTTGATTTGGGCCCCTTTCATACTAATTTAAGATTATATTAGTTTTAATTTAGTTAGTATGCTATCATCACCTGTGCCCCAATATTGACTCAAAAGTAATTACTCTAAACTAAACCACTGAATAAAAATCACCAATACCCCCAAAATTACCGAATATATATATGAACAAATAATTGTCTCCTATTAAATTATTTTTCGACTTAGTGCTTGGTGTAATCAGTGGCGGACCTAATTAGCTTATAAAATAAAATTATAATACTGTAATTTATTCAACCTCTTCAATCTCAAATTTCTAGTTTAGTCTTGGATGTAATTACACAAAACTCTAATTGAGCTAGAAATAGAATCCCAATTAATTGTAAACTGTTAAATAAAAAATTGGACCACCAGTAATTTTAGAAAATGCCTAAAATTTAACCTTTGAACATGCTACGATATATAGCGCATGCAAAAGAAACCTAGTAAACTTTTCAAAACTTTATTTCAAGGCCCAATACTTTTCATCTCTTTTCATGCTGTTATTCAAATCATGCATGTGTGATGTGTCTTTAATTCCAAGCTAATCATCCTCCTAATCCTCTAAGCCACTAAATACTAAGGACCACTAAATTTGGTAAACTATAATTAGCATACAATCCATAAAAAAAATAATAAGAGGTCATATTGCTATTTGGGATGGCACATTATTTTGTATATTATTTGCGTTAAGAACAATAGAGTGCAATCTAGTTCCATTTCATTTTCTTAATTATATTTTTTTTAATATCAGTTCCGATTCGAGAACTAGCCTTTGATCTAGTGGCTAAGGCACATGGTCTCTATGTGAGAGGTCATGGGTTCGAAACCCAGATGAGAGAAATCCTTTGTTATAATAACAAAGGTATTAAATAGTTGGTGGCTTGACCTCCAACTTTACTCAAAAAAAAAAAAATATATCAGTTCCAATTCAAGTAGTAATTCTAGTTTCATTACATATCTATCATTATTAATATCTCCAAAGCCACCTCCTTTTGTAGCAAGCAAATGATTGTCTTTTAAAACCATAACTAGTCATAATCCTAATCCTCTAGCCTCTAGGTTATTGTGCAAACTAGCTTGTAAGCACTAAATAACCTTTTTTGACCGGAACTTAAAGAGTTTAGAGACAAATCAATTTATAGTGGAGGTGTTGATGCATGTATGGCACTCAAGGACACTATATATAACTATTAATGAGGATAGTTTTTGTGCCACAAGTTCACAATGTTACTTTTTAATTACATTTTGGGTTTGAAAATCAAACGACGAATTCAGACAATAGATATTGATTTATTTATTTTTCACAAGATATGCTTTTATGTAATTTTTTTTTTTTAAAATTAGGGTTTGTTTGACACTGGATCATAGACTAAGAATTGAATGAATTAAATTGGTTGTGATTGATGAATTTTGAATGCTTTTATTTCTAAATTCTAATTTCTGGATCTAGTATTAAATAAACTCACATAATTATAAAAAAATTGTGGATACATATCTCAGTAATAAGATCAAGATCTGCGTTTTGGAATAATAATTTGAATTTGAACTTTTAAACTTTTAAATAAAAAGAGAGATTAAGATAATTAGTAGTACCAAAACTTGTGACACCGGAACAGTCTTCTATGGCCAATATGGTACAAAATAATCTAAAAAATTACTTAGTGAATATAGTATGTATTTCATTATTAATTTTGATTTCAAGCCAAATAGAACATAACTTCAACATAAAAATCAATTAAGATAGACAAAATTTTCATCCTAGGTTGAGATAAAAATGAAGGTCAATTAAGCCTTCTAATTCTAAATATCTATAAAGAATTCTTCAACCAGATTTTGCCCCTAGATTATTTTTAATTACTAGATTTTACCCTTGTCATAACTTAATCGGTAAAATTTGATTTCTTTTTTCAAGTCAGAACTTTTAATTTGCTCTAATTAGATTGTTGGATTGTCTCTTCATAAAAAGATGGATATTTTACGTGGATATATTGTGGCATCTAAATAAATATTTGCCTGACCTTGTCACTTATTTTGTTAGTGCTCCATTACTTTGGACCGATAGCAAAAAACGGAGTAGCTTCATTAAGACAAATTAGAAGCCTAATAACATGAGAGGTGAACTCAGGGGCTTATTTGTTAACAATTGGAAAAGAGGTGAACTCAGGGGCTTATTTGTTAACAATTGGAAAAGAGATCATCTGCATCCGGGGGGTAGGATTTTCCTGCCCCCAGTGCGACTGACACGTGGGTACAGACGGGTTTAAACATTTAAATATTGGTTTTAGTTTTGCTGCGGGTCCACATGTCAGTGACTCAGGGGTAGGAAAATCCTGCCCCCTGGGGAGGCAGAGGATTAGGTTCCTAACAATTGACAAAGTTTGGTGCCAAAATAAATTTAAAAAAAAGTAATTGAAATTTTTGGGAACGGATCATTTGATCAGGGGAATGAACTTCTGCCTTTTGTAACAATAGTTTCATCTTTTCCAAATATTTGAAAGAATATAGTGCATGCAAACCTGTTTTATAGTAATATATTTTCTTGGATTCTTCAAGTATACTTGAAATTAAGGCGACAGCATGATGACATATTCCCAACTTAATTTCTTAAATAAAAGGTTTGTGCGGACAAAGGAATACCAGAGATGATGAATTGCAGGAATTTCTTCTACCTATCATCACTAGTATCATTTTGTTTGGTCCACAAACTTTTTTTACATAAGCATTTATAAATTTCACTGAAATTATTTGTTGGTATTTCCTCTATGCATTCATATACATTATTTCACCAAATGTAGTTTTGATTGTCATCTACCAAAGCCTTTTTGTATGAAACTGTTGGTTCATAAATAATACTAAACAATACAACAATGGTACTATAGCCAATGATTTGTTCTTAAAAACCAAGCTAATCATTCTCCAATACTCTGCTTCTAAGACATTGATTTACTTATAATATAGGTGCACAAACTTAGTAAGGACCAGTCTTAACTTTCCACTAGGGATTGCTTGGATGAGGTAACTAAGATTAGAAATAAATCTAGTTGAGGAGAAACAACGTAATATATACACTACCTTTTGATCATTTATTTGCAAAAGATCTCCAAGTTTTGACAAAGAAGGCAACAAACTTAAATTCAAAAGATTGCTTTTCGGCAAATCGCATTATGTGGCATTACCCTCTGATCACCAAGTATAAAATTACTGATATCTATAGATACGTAGCGCCGCATTAAATAATCTCATACATTAATAATAGAGAAACCAAAAAGCAAGATAAAATGAAGTCTTTACTCAAAAAAAAAAGAAAGATAAAATGCAGTCAATATATTAATTACCAGTGAACTGTTAAGTTTTCTTGTCATGAGCATTTACTTTTAAGCATACTAATCTTTGAAAGGTATTTCATGTATAAAGTTTTCAAGTATAAGCATTCATAGATAGACACTCAAACTTGGTATATAACTTGGTATGCAAGGCTAAGTAAAGATATGGTAAAATTCAACTTGTCTGCCACTGTCAATTTTTCTCAGTACAATACATTACATGCCCAATTCATAACAAGATTTCCTGCAAAGAATTCATCATAGCTTTGCACTGAATTGAAAGAAAAATACAAGTTGACCTATGGTTTGAAGTTCAAGCATTAATGTCTCTGTAAATTAAGAAAACCATTGTTGCAACAGTTTTCTCTCAGTGTGCAAGTTTGTTAAAAAATCAGAACTTCTCTATTTGCAAAGATACCAGAGAAAGAAGGTTCGGTCTCCTTATTTTTTTGGGCTAAATTGTAAATGACAAGAAAATGTACTTTGACACCAAATTTTATATTTTCATAATGTTTTTACTATTTTTTAGACTGGTAGAAAATCACTATTTTCAAATGGTTCATAATCTTTAGATCGAGTTATTTTTTACCTATCTACAAAAAATATTTAAAAAATGTAAAATTTGGTCTCCATACACATGTTTATATAGAGATCATCTTTGAATGTATCAGATTGGCTAGTTGAACTTGAAAACAAAGACATGAATCTACAGTACATATCAATATTTGCTTTGCAAAGTACCATAACCTCATGACATTTAATATCATTATGTTTATTTCTTTAGGAAAGGATTCAAAATTATTAAAATTCTTCACACACCAAGCATCCAATTAGAATCAATTTTCCTGGGGAAAGAAGAAGAGAAATGAGAACACCTGTAGAGGTCAGAAATAGAATCACAGAGGCAGATAATGTGGGGCCAAGGAAGTCAGTTTCAAAAACAGATTTTAAACAAAGGAAATATATCAAATGATGCATATCAAGTCAAAAACTAACCCTCAAAATAGAAAGAAAGGATCAACTTTCAGCAATTAAAAGTGGGGAAAGCTTCATGTGCAAGTGAAAAGGATATAAAACAGTGTACCCCCACCATAAACATGTCATTATTATACGTCTTGCCTGTAGATCCAGCATAGGGAAATTGCTGTGCATTGGTACGAAGGATAAACCATGATAGAGAAAGAGAGGGAGGGGTTTTGAATTGTCTGTTAAAAGAATTTTGAATGTTTGGCATATTCATTTTCTTACAAGAAGTTCGGATATAGTGGTGTCAATGACAACATTTTATCCTTGTACCCGACCCGTACAACCCGTATTGTATTCAATAAGAAAGAGAAAGATATGGATAAAGTTTACTTATTCTTGGGTTACGAATATTGATATAGTTTTATTTTTGTTAACAAATACGAATATGAAGATGCTTCTTACCGGTTGCAACCCTAAATCGGATATCTTCATGCTTGTGAAATAGTATACAAAGAGTGGGCTAGAAATAACAACATATAGTGGTCCCTTACACATGGGCTTTTCTAATGTCTTGGGCCGACGACTGTGTTCATTTTTAGGCCTGCCTACTAAAGACCCATCTCTAATTAGTAATACTGTGATAAAATACCAAAAAGGCAATCCACCGACAACATCACCAAAGTAACAAACCGCTCCATTTTGTAATTGACACAAATGTATGAAAGGCAAAAATTGTAAGGAGAGAGGAGCAACTTTGACATTATTTCATTAAGCATGGCTATAGCCTCATATGTTTACTTTACATGCACAATGAAATCACTTATTGCTCTCTAGTATAATCTAATTTTACAAGGGCTAACAAAGAGGTATATAATCACGCATGTCTCATGGAACAAACTCCTCCACCCTTCGGGGGCGGTTTGCATAGAAAACCCACAAGACAAGGCACAACAAGACACCAGTCGAAATTAGGGCTAAACCGGCACACACTAACCTAAGATGACTTTCTAAATTGGGGCAGTATTGCGTCGTGATAGTACTAAATGTATCACGCACAAATTTGCAATCTTGTAAATTGAGAAGGAGAGGCGTGTAGTAGTACAGTGCATAGCTCACATTGGCAGCCATTTCTAGTTGATTGTATATTATAGGATTTATTGTGCTACGATTGTATGTGCATGTGCTTGCACTGGCATCTGTGCATGTATAGTTTTGCCACACCTTCATGCAAAAAAAATTAAAATTAACACAATTTCATAGTAAAAAAAAATATAATCATAGATAATGTAACCATTAGCACTAAATATCATAGGCAATTTACTTGTATGCAGTTGTTATGGTTTTTTATCTATTTATGCATTGATTGGTAAGAAATACGGGCATTAGTATTCAGAAATTTCCTAAGAAAGAAATAACAAAGTCAGAATCACTGTGCATTTGTGATATCATTAGGCAATGTACTTGTAAGCAGTTGTTATGGTTTTCAGTTTTCTCTATTCTTGCATAGAAAGGTAAGAAATGTGGGCATTTGAAAAAAAAAAATTGCGTGTACCTTACCACCAAAAAAATATTACTAAGAAAACTATGCACTAGGAGCACGTACCAAGGATGCGTTACCAAGAGGCACCTCTCTCGATTTGCATTCCCTGTCATGGAGATCAGTATCGTAAGGGGAACAGAGGTAAGGCAAAGGAGGCTTGTATTTTCTCCTGTAGTGGGACCCACCACTACCACTCTGGTTCTGCCTTCTCCCAATAGAGGATATGACCCGGTTGACGATTTTGACCATTTGAACCACAACTTCCTTACTCTGGTATAGAGTTTGGTTAGTGGTACGCTCGTCTACACAAGGGAGAAGGTTACTTAGAGCGGTTTCGGCTTGAGGGTATCGCACCCATTCATCCATGGCAGTACATGTATCTCCGGCCGCACTGTCATATGTGATATGTTAGAATAATTACTTCCATTTCAAAAGGCCATTTCTATATAAAGTATATAATGCTCTCAACTATTTTTTTTAAAAGGAAAGTCATTTTATTTTTACCTTTGTATAATGACAAACACACCAAACAGCATAAAGGTTATCGCCACAAGAAACCAACCACTAATCACAAATCTGAAAATTTAATTAATTAATCAATTAATTAGCAGGAAAAGAAAACGATGTCAAATTCAGAAAAAAAGAACCTCCATAATAATGTGAAATTTCAAAATTAAGGAGCTAGACTTACATGTAAATTGCATGCCTGTGGCCACATACTGAAAATGCTGCACAAAAATCAAAACAAAAATAACGAGTCATTAAAATATATAAGAATAGAAATTTTAGTATGTTTTTCCTACTACTTAAAAAAGAAAATTTAGTGTGGAGAGCACAATCGGAACATTACAAAACTGAAAAGAGTACGTACTAAATCCAAGCAAAGCGAGGACAAGCATCAAGGAGGCCACCACAATAAGCATGTGTCTCCTGAAAATAAATGCAAACTTTTTAGGTAAAATCTAAAGGGTACGTGTAATAAATGCAAGACTTCATATTAGGAATTCGCAAAAGAAATACATGAAAATAGAGAATCATACACATCTCCAATAACGAGCCTGATCTTTCTATAATTCTCCTGTGTCTTTTGAGATATGGTCCCTCCCGCATCAGTCAAGTCTCCTTTGACTTTGTCAATCTGCTGTTGCACATCAGAAGGAAGGTAGACTGGACCCACATTGATTGTACGTGCAAAAGAGAGGAAGTCGGTCACATTTCTTAGGATTTGAACTGTGAAATCTGACTGGTTCGCCACAAAATTTAACGTTGATATGGCTTCAGCGTTGAATTCGTTTTGACCAACTGTTAGTAGGATGCATCCAATGCTGCTCCAAAGAGGATAAGTTAGAATAAGTCTACACTGCCTGACTCATACTATTTCAAACAAGTAAAATCAGACAATGCTTAGTTACAGTTGGCACAAGGCAGTTCATATCTGTAGCTATTGTACCAAATTGAGATTTCTGGGTACTGTGCTTAAAAAAATATGGGTGCAAGTGCACCAGTACCACTTTCTTCTATTAGAAGAAACACCAGTTATCACAACAGGAAGCAACAACAGCATCACTCCATCCCCCCTATCTAAACGGGTCCGGATACCCAAAGTAACCAAAATTTTGAGTATGGATCCGGACCATCCGATCAGAATTTGGACCAATCCGGCCTGAGGTGGAATAGACAGGGCCCCTTTAATATCCGGATCCAAACTCAAAATTGGGTTACTTCAGGGCATCAGAATTACTATCTAAACCCACAAAAACCTAAAGGATGGATACTGTGTGACATGTAATTTAAATATAAAAGAAAAAAAGTAAGTATTCAGAACGATAATCTTTCAAAAAGGTATAAAACATACAAATACAAGGTTCAATGTGACTTACGAGGCAGCGCAGGTGAAGAATATTAGTAGGGCAAGCCACGCACTGGATGGTTCTCGCTGTTTGGCCTTTCCTCTCCATTTGCAGCAGAAATGGAGAGAAAGTGCGACACCAAATGAGAGAAACCAAATGGTCGCAAGTAGAAATCCAGTGACACCAGTGAATGCAACTGACTGCAACAAAGCATTTTGTCAGATTGAGCCTAGAAATAAAGTATAACAATGCATGTGAATAAAACAATATAGAAGCAAACTAGAATCACACAACTGGTACTGGTACGTACCGACCAATAGTGCTCGTTGGTAATATTCCAGCCATCCACATAAAACCTCAATTTGTCGAGAAAATCAGGCCTCTTTGTTCTTTCTTCGGCCAAAATTAGGGGAAATTTCGCAACAGGTTCCATTGCTAAAGGGCCAGAAGCATCCTGTGGAATGTTCTTTAATAAACCCTTGGCCCATTGCCCCAAATTATTTGCCTCTGAAAATTATGCACAAAAAAACTCCCAACATTCAGGAAAATTAAGACAAACCACCTTTAAAAAGTAAGTTTGGTAACAACACCAAAAGGATTTATTAATTTTTTGCGGTGGTGTATTATTGGAAATCACATCAGCAGATCTTAAATAGCAATTCTGGAATTCCTGAGAGATAGGTGCTAAGAGATTTAGCACATAAAAATAATTATAAATTGAGGAGTTTAAGAGGACCAATGAACAAATGAGAAAACCAGCGTAGTTGATGTTGATCTATGCACAAGAAGAGATCTTTCTGACCATATATCGTTCAGAAAATATGTATGCCGCGTGGACACCTTCAAATGCTACCACGTCATCTTACGCCGATTAACAGGTCAGAAATAATTACTGATGTGAATGTGTTGCGCGATCAAGCTCGAGGACATCTCCAATTCAACAGGAATGATCCGATTGGACAGAATGGAGAGGATCACGACTCCCATAACACACATACATACACAAAATTGAGAGATTATCAGATCACATACCAGGTACGATCGCTTTCCCTTCAAACTCCTCGGTTTCTCCTCCGATACTCTCCTGCCCGGCCACTACTTCAGAGATGGCGACAATGACAAGGACAAGCAGCAAAATCGAGATCGTAACTCGGCGTGAAGCCATGGGAGGCAACAAATCAGAAAGCGGGAAAGCACAGTCGCCACTCCCGCCACATGCATACGCACCTAGGGTTTCAGTCGCATATCGATCGTTACAGTTCGACTCAATTAGCAGAAAAAATGGAAGGAGATACTGGTACTAATAAAGTACTAATAGAGAAAAAGATGGCGCGCTGTGTGAATAGAAGAACTGGGAAGGGAAGTGTTGGACAAGTAATAAGTGCGCTTTGTCATTGACTCATTGTCTGATATCCCTAAAGTAACTCAAATTTTGTCTTTCAATCAGGACCGTACAATCAGAATTCAGGCCAATCCGGATAAGCCTGTAACGCAAGGCACTCCTTATTTCGTGCGGATTCTTATCGAACGGTCTAGATATATACTCAAAATTTGAGTTACTTTAGAGAATATAAATTCCGTTTTTATGGGTGAGATTGTAGAATTCATATCACCATTCACCTAAGTTATCTCAAATTTTGAATTTATATCCGGACCGTCAGATCTGTGTTGTCACGAATATTAAAGGAAACCTGTGCATTGCATCGGGTCTGGATTATGATCGGACGGACGATATCTAAACATAAAATTTGATTTACTTCGGGGATCTGAATTTAGATTCTAGAGACGAGAAGTGTCGAGCGTTGTGTTGCTAAAAAGCGTGCTCCTTGGTCGGTACCCATAAAAGGGGCCATGCAATATTGACTGCTCCTGGCGTACAAGTTCTGGTGCTACACTACCGTCTGGGAACTAGAATTTGGTTCACTTGATTAATGTCCTACCTTAAAACTATGCTTATTTGCTTTTTTAGGGACAAGATCATAGTAGTTCGCTAGTAATTATAATAAATTATCTATATAGAATTCAAGAGAAATTATAAATATGCACGGTGAATATTAATGGCAAAGGCTGAGAGTGTTCACTACATTTAATATGTGTAAGTTCAAAATATTTAGAAATTTCATTATTGTATAATAATGTTTATTCATGTCTTTAATGAAGTAAAATGAATGTAGCCAATTTTGATATAATAATATTAAATAATAATTATTATTGACCTTCCGATCTAGATACCTGTAAAAATGTATTTGAAAAGTGACAATTGACGAGTCTATTTTCAACCAATTAGCACTAAAAAATAATGCTCTTCGGATATATTATTGTTAAAAATATAAATTTGACCCAAAAAAAATAAGAGATCTTTGGTAAAACCACAGTAGAATAATTTTATTATATTACTTAATCACTATAATCAACAACTCACAGGTTCTTATCTGCACTTGGTGCATCTGTAACTACGAGCTAGTTCTATTTATTTTATTCTTACATTTATTAATTATTTGTTCAAAATAGGAATGATTTGGGAGCAAATTTAAGGACAACAAACCCCTAATAAAAATTGCCAAAATAATTTTTTGTACTAAAATCGAAAGTTGTTTATTTTTATTATCATTTTGAAAATTATAGTAGAATTTATATGAAAAGCCCACAAAAATTATTGGTATATTAATGCTATTTTGTTACTAACATAAAAATACAAATAATGAAACAATGACTACTTAAAAGTACTATTTACTATATTTTAAATATATTAACTATTATTCCTTGTTATTTCTACAAAAGCTAGGGAGTAAAACATCCAATACAACAAACACAATACCTAAGCAATAGCTTTGAATGATTAATTTGCATAATTGTAGAAAATCAATCAGTTCATTCGAGTGTCCTTATTTAGAGAAGAAAGTGAATTGGATCTGAAGTTTTACAAATACATATAAGAAAATGATTTTAAATTTTAAAAACATATTGTATAGCTAATTATCCGTACTAGTATATATTTATTTTGAATACGAATAAATTTTGTTTTAATATCTGAGTTATATTTGTATTCATTTAATCTCTGATTTCTATTAGTTTATTTTTATTTAAAAATAAAAATAAAAAGGAATACAGACGGGTCCATATTGCATTCCTGGATGCAATTAATGCATTGGAAAGACTGCAGTGCTTCAGGGTCTTTGCACTACTGATACACCAAGTGCATCGAATCTTTCCAATTAACGACACGTCGCTTTTATTGCGGGATTAAAGCTCTAGATCCGCAAATAACAAATCTCGTCCGAGTCCAGGAAATAAATATCGCACATGGATATTCTATTACGATTCCCAACGCATTACGTGGCACAATCTACCGCGTTGGTCCCGTCGGAATGTGGCGTGTGGATCCCACCGAGTCAAAAAGTAGTACGACTCTTGAGTGGGTTTAGGAGCGCCGAATCTTTCGGCTGGGGTGCGGACTGCGTAGCTTAGCTAATCCCTTTTTGGTAGATAACGGATCAGGATTTTATTAATGGCCCATTAAAGAGAAAATATTATCGAGATAGCCATTGTGGTTAGTTAATTTGTTTGTTCTCTGGCTCTCTGCCGATAGTCAATGTTCGGATTCGGTGGAATTGAGATTTGAGAGTGATAGGCTGATTGCTACCACCGTTATATTGGGGGACTTTTAAGGGGCATTTTAGTCATGTAATTAGGCGGGAAGCGCTATCAGAGTACGTGCAAATTGTGCAAATGTTTTTCCGATAATTTTATTCGAGATCTGTTGTGACGCCTTTGATGCAGCCATTTCTATTGCATTTCAGTATGTAGCAAGTAGTAACAACCACAGTGACAAATCAATTATTCGAGTTCGGTTCGGCGAGGTAAAAAATTCGTGATTCGGAAATAATTCGGATATAATTCGTGAATGATTCGGTATTATTCAGATCAAAGATTTCAGTTATATAAGAGAGCAAAAACAAAAAATAACCAAAAAAAAAATTCTGGGAAAAAATCGTTAAAATTCGGGAATTATTTGGTCAAAGTTCGGTCAACCGAATAATTCGGCATTCGGTTCGGCATTATCAGAAAATCGAACAATTCGCGAATCTTGTCACTATGATAACAACTAACACTATAGAATAATTTGACAAAGTTTAAAATTTGCGATGTATAACACTGCTATAATTTGAAAGTAATTCCTTATTTCGTGGTGCAAAATATTTGACAAATTTATTGATTTGTTGACGAAACAAACAAAATGTTCGTGTACAACGTATTAACGTATTGTTCATATAATTCATTAAATTCAAAATAATTTATATACACAATATTGGACAAAAAAAATTCAGCTATAATATAAAATTCATTCAAAGCCCTTGTTATTATCCTAGGTAATAAGTATGCGATGGCTGACAACTATTGAAAATTGATTAAAATCAATAGACTACTTAACCAACTTGTTCTTTATTCAAATTCTTTTTCATATCTCGTAAAAAAAAAAAAGGTTCAGCTTGTCGGCAAGATGATGCATGTCAATATCTTTTACTTTTTTTTAAGAATAAAGTGCAAATATATATTATTTTTGTTAAAATTTTGGGATTAATTTTTTTTTGCATTGATTCAAAAAATAATATGTATTTCATCGACAACATAATTTTCGTACATGGAAAAGAGGAAATTGACAGTTATCTTGCATTTTTTTTTAATATAAAGTTGGCGAGACTGGTGAATTAACAAGTCAGATAAAATAAAAGCACTTTTTTTGATGCACCCACCAACTTTTTAGTTATCTAAAAGGCAACCTACTTCCATTAGACAATAAAGCTAACAAAGATCGGTCATCCAAAATACTGGCGAAAATGACATCACTATTTGCCATCGTAGAAAAATCTTTTGAGTACCCAAAAGAGCACAACATAATGTAAGCATGAGCAAATTTTTTTATTTTAGAAGTGGTATTTATTGTTTGAAGTTTTTCGGTCTTCAATTATCATAATTCAATGGATGAACTTGAGACGTATAACAAGATATTCATAATTTTTTTTGTCAAGTAAAAGATCAAGCGTGAATATTATATGAATTTCTATTGAGTGTGAATAAAGATGAATGATAATATCACTTGTTTTATTTAGTTGATAACTTGAGATGAAAATACTCCTAATGATTCTAATAATATTTAAGTAAGCAACATAAAAGGCATCACCTAACAAATAAACACATGTTGATAATTTGTTGCTTACAAAGTCAAGGATAATCTAAAATTATAGGTGAAAGATAATTAGGCTTATAAATAAACATGATACATCTGAATTAAATGTTTGCATAAATATAAATGGTTTCAAGGGTGCATTTCAATTATGTGCTACTTCCGTTTGATATTTTTAAAACTATTATTCAAACTAAAAAAAATAAAATTATGAATGTTTTTATCATATTATAATATGGCATGTATAGTTTGCCAATTTGAAGTTGTTTAACCTTCAGTAAAATAAAAGTATTTTTAATAGTCGAGTTTAATGGTTTTTTATGTATGACCAATCAAAATTCAAATGGGCTTAAATTTTAATACATATCGTATCTAAATGATTGATGATAAATTTATAAAAAAAATTTAGTTTGAACAGTATATTACAAAAATACAAGTTAAAGGTGCCACAAGAATTTTATGGACCATAAAATTACAAAAATACAAAAA
The DNA here is from genome assembly GCA_024447775.1 of Carex cristatella. NCBI lineage: Eukaryota > Viridiplantae > Streptophyta > Magnoliopsida > Poales > Cyperaceae > Carex > Carex cristatella. Next base: position 2,530,917 of record JAJHPF010000016.1, read on the forward strand.
GCATAATCATCAAGTTTTAAATAAAATTAATGGTAATATTTCATGAGGACTTAAAAACGTAAATATTGTATCGCCAGCACTCTTTTATTATCATCACAGCTCATCTTTTGGTACCTCAAGCAATATTCATTCACCCAAAAAGTGAATCCTTCATTATCAACTCCATAGAGATTAATGCATTACATGTGGAATGTGACCTAGACAAAAATGTCATTTTGCAAAAACCCATTAGCTACATGTTATTGAGCAAAAGACCAAATCCCGGAATCACTACTGAGTACTGACGTAATTCATATTTTTTGGATCTGGTCAGGTAAGGTATATCATGTAATACATCATATAAAATTAAAAAAGGGAACTAGTAGCTTGTGGAAAAGCGTTACCTAAGTTGATTTGGGGTGGGTATATATTATTGGGTGATTGACTAAGCAAACGCGTATCAAAAGTACTTTATATTGTGATAGATACATGGAGGACTTTATACGTTCATGTTTCAACCGATGCACACTTTTTATTTTAAGTTTTGTTAAAACTTGTTATGTTAAAATGAAAAATTGGCAGGGCATCACACAGACACGACACACGAATTCGTCTAATCACGACACAACACGGTATGTAGTTATGCATGTTCTGCATGATTAGAATTGTTAGATCTCGATCAAATAGTAAATTTTGAACAATCTAATTTAGATTACGAAAATACGTAGTTTGGATATGATACGCGTGGTCATGACTTGATTAACGTGCCGTGATAGTTTCTTCAAATTTGATCACAATACAACACATAAAAGACTAACTTAACCACAGTATGTAGAGCTGCTAATGATTAAAGTTCGGCTCAAACTCGGCTCGGCTCAATGAGAGAAGCAAAGTGATTCGGCTCTAACTCGGCTCGTTTTTGAAAGAAAAAAAACTTGGTTCAGCTTGGGCCATGTAAACACCTGGCTCGACTCGGCTCAGTTTTTTTCATGTTTAAAGAGATTACAATATAAAAAAAAATTATCCAATATTTTATTGAATTACATATGTATTTGGAAAATGATATATCTTAATTACTGGATTGATATATATAAATCATGTATGTTTGTATTTTATTATCTTAGAATTTGTTATAACAATACAATACGATTCGGCTCGGCTCGTGAGCCGGTTCATGTAATAAAAATTTCAAAGTTTTTTCAAATTTCAATTTTTTTTTCAAATTTGAAATTTGTAAAAAATTTATAATTTGGATCTTGTCTGCACGATTTTTAAAGCGCATCGGATGGACCAAATTGAGAGGAGAGGTCGGGGTTTTTGAAATTAAAATCAAATTTAATTTTGAAATTTGAAATTTGAAAAAAATTGAAGTTCGAAACAATTTGAAAAGCAAGTTTTTTTCTTCAAAAGCGAGCCAAGTTAAATTTGGACTTTTTTCAGTTTCAAGTCCAATTCATTATGAAATATTGAGCCGCTCAACTCATTAAATCGCGAGCCGGCTCGACTCATTAGCAGCTCTAACAATATGACACTAACACATGACCCAAATCATAACACAACAAGTTATTGACATGATACGCCGCGAATTTACATCGTAAATAGCTATATGGTATTGGGCAAAACACTAAATCCTGGAATCACTACTAACATAATGCATATTCTTTGGATCTGGTCAAGGAACATCATATAATATATCATATAAAAGAAAAAGGAAAACTTGTAGTTTGTAGAAAAGCGTTGCCTAACATAATTTGTGGTGACATTATATTATATTCTTGGGTAATTAACTGATTAAGTAAACGCGTATGATTATGCAACAAAAGTACTTTATATTGTGATAGATAAATGTAGCACATGTGGGATGTTGCCATTGTGATTTGACCATGGACTTTATGAAGATGAATATATTATTTATGAAGATGAATAAACTTTTGAAGAAAATTTTAACTTGCTAAGAATAGAAACACATTAGAAGAAAAAAGATGAGGCCGTCTGTTTTAAATTCCAGTATATTGTAATCACAATTTTTTTTGTTCTGATCATTTATCAAATTTGTTCCAATTTGAAATAGGTTTTGCAAAAAAAAAAAAAGTTTCTTTCAAATAACTTTCGTGATATCTAGAAACAAATTACACAATTAACTGAGTTAAAGAAAAAAAAATGCTATGTACGCAACTATTCATGCAATTAAGAGCCATTCGCCTGATAAAACAAATATTATATAGACAATAAACATATTTGACAACTAAAAATATATATATAACAATTCATGTAAAATATTTTTACCAAATAATATATCAAGTACTTGTAGGATATACAAATGTAATTTTCCCTATTAAGTAAACAAAAATATATTCACAGTTTGAACCAAATAAAAATATAGTTCGGAAACAAACTTCATCGAAAAGAAAAAACAGTAAAAGAAAAATAAAACAGGCAGCTTATTTGATGGCATGAGTAGCCCACAAATTAAATTTTGTGCCAAAGGGACAGAGAGACTCATCTCTCGTTCAAGCTTTTCCCAATGTACTAGTACCAAGTGGCACAGTACCAGCATACCATGCCACAAGATTTCCGTCACGGATGGAAAATCAGGTAATTATTTGTTTATACGGGACTGTTTTAAGAGATTGCCTTTGACAGTACCAATTTACCAGTACCAAGTGGCAACAGTACCAGTTCATTTGTCTGGCTTATGTATATGCTTGCATATAATAGCTATATTTTGTACGGATGACGCATTATTAGAACCGAGACAATAGAATACATAAATTTGGAGAAATAATTTACCAGTTACCATTTACCAGAAACCAATAAATAACCAGAATTATTTTTGAAAACCACAAAAAATTGGCTACTATTATGGAAAAAGTTGCACTGATTAGTCCATTTAACATCTCCAGTGGCTACTAAAATAAACCGTATTCCAATAAACAACCACAAAAACTTGAATACCAGGGTAGGCTTTCAAAGCAACTGCTGTTATCCCTTTCTTAGATTTGGAGAGAAAGACCCAGATCAAAAAGATCATGAGATGAAAATGTTCTAAAAAAAATGCCATGGGGCTGGTTAAGCATTTGAAAAACCAAGCAATTCTCAGTTTTCATAAACCAAAGTCGAACACTCGAACAGGTGTATATTCTGTCATTTAGAAGTTTACAAATATTACCACCCTTTACTTTTATATTTGTATATGAATAAGAAAGAGGATTGAGGTACCAGCGTAACCAGCCACCTTTGCACCTCATCAGTTGGTACCAATACCAACCTATCCAGTAACAGTAGGTACAGGCAGGCCCGTACCAGTACTAGATAGCATGGTTCTCCTTCTTTACTAAAATTTCAAGCACAGTCATCTTACCGTTATTCCTTAAAAGTTAAAACTAAAGTAGTTTCCTTTTTAATTAATATAAGAATAATAGAATAACAATATAACATGATATCGCATACGAGAAACCAGTGCATCCAATAGAAACCAAACAAACAGCTAGAATATATAATATTTAAATAAAATAAAAAATTAAGATGAGGAAAACAAAATTTCCCCTTCAGGATTTCAAAAATGAAACAATAACCATCCGAACAGAGATATATATTATTGCCACTACCAGATAGATAAAACCAACAAAACCCATTATCCCCCAATTTGTCTCTCCTCTCTCTCCCTACTTGTTGAAAATCACGAGCGATCCATCTTTCTTTGCCATAACAACATTTGTTGCCATGTCAAGAAACATGCCGTGTTCAATTACCCCAGTGAGTCTAAGCAACCTATCACTTACCTTATTCAAATCACCACTCACTCCTTTCTCAAAAAACATTTCTATGATGTAATTCTCATTATCTGTCTTGAAAGGCTTATTATCCTGATCAACTCTAAGCCTCGCACTAAACCCAATTTCATTTTCAAACAATTTCTGAATTTTCAACAGTGTATAATTCCAACTAAATGGAACTATCTCGACCGGTACAGATAAACCGCTACCACCCAGACATCCAACCATTTTGGTCTCATCTACTATTACCACAAATTTACGACTAGCCCCCTCAATCATTTTTTCCCTAAAGAGAGACCCGCCTCTTCCCTTCACCAAATTATATTTTGGGTCAACCTCATCTGCACCGTCAATTGATATATCCACAATTGGATGTGAATCGAGGGTGGATAACGGTATACCGGCCTTGATCGCATGTTTCTCGGTTTGTTTGGATGTTGGTATTCCAATTATGCCCGTTAGAGACCCGTTAAGCATTAACTCTGCGAGTCGGTCTATGAAATGAGCAGCGGTTGAACCGGTGCCAAGACCCACTACCATGCCAGACCCCACCATGTCAGCGGCCCGGTAAGCCGCGACCCGTTTCATCTCTTCTTGTGTTAGTTGGATTGAGTCAGGTTTGTGGGGCAGAAGGTGGGGAGATGAAGGGAGAGGGTTGCTTAGGGTTTGTGTGCATGCCATGGGGGTTCTCATTTTGTAATAGATGCTAAATTCAGAACAAAAATCGTACTAAAATTGTTTCTAATGGAGATTTGAAGAAGGCCGAATTGGTATCTGACTAATTTTTGTGTGATGAAAAGAAACAGCTATAAATTATGACAATTTATAGCAGGTAAGCGTTGAAGTCTAAAATTAAATTAATGCAAACCTGCGAAAATTCATCCTCTTGCGAGGAGGAGACCACCGGTAAGGGGAGGAGATATTTAATAAGAAAGAAATCGGAAAAAATCGAATAAAGATTATTCTTTCGAGAAAGCGAGCGAAAGATTAGAGGTAGGGTTAGGGTTAGGGTTTGATTGTTGCGTGTGAAGAGACGGCGGAGAGAGAAAAGAAAAAAGGAAAAAGGGAGGGAAAAGAGTGGAGGCGGGAGGGATGGGGTTGATAAGGTTTGTACAAAATCTTGAATTTCTAATGGAACACCAAACAGCTTTCTTCGACTAATATTTTTCCGAGACGTGTATATATTGTTTATGGCTAATTATTAATTAAAGTAAATTTGTCCTATGTCACAATGTAAAATAAAAAATAGTAATTTTAAATATTAAACTATATTAAAATATTTTAAAAATGATTTGAAATTGCTATAGCAATGGTGATTGGTAAATGCAAATGTGACAAAACACATTTTGTGCATCAATTATATTATGTATTATCTTATTTTCAAAGCATAGCAGCTGATCTGAACTGTTCAAAATAATATTCATATTAAAATATACTTGAATTTTTTTACTATTTCTTTTGGATATATACAAAATTATTGTTTTTAAAAGATATTTTAATATGAAATAGTAAAAGAATAGATAAACGATTCATCTAAGTATTTGTACCCAACTATGTGGTGAACTATCCATTTTATATCTTCTAATATTCATTAAACTATAAGCTAGTGTAAACAACTTCCATAAGTTTTGAATATATTAATAGTCCGATGTATATTTTTTTAGAATTAGTGATTGGGTCAAGCCACCAATATATTTTATTATTCATAAGAAATTTTCTGTAACTTGCAAACCTCCCATACATAAAACATTATTATCTTCTGCCACATGACCAAAAGACTTTCTTTAATATACATCCAAATTTCATCCAGGGGCAGATTTACATTTACCCATACGGGTGCTAAGCCACCCTATGATTTTAAATTGTAGTTATATATATTGAAATTTAATTGAAAGTTATTATTTAAAAAAAAATTATATACTCTAGCCCCGCTCATAAAATATCACATGTGCACTTGTGATCTAGTGGTTAGAGCTTATCTTATTATTGTGGAGAACCTAGGTTCAATTCCTACTAACTACATAATTTGCTTTTAAATTTTAGCACCCTCTATTATGATTTTCTACTTCTGCCTCTGATTTCATCAGTATCGCCCACACCGTAATTATACCAGTCGTTCCTTTTTGTGAGTCACAGTTTCAAGAGGCTTATAATTGAACCATGATAAACGACGCTAGAGATACCTAGCATATATACACAGATTTTGTTTCTAATATTGATTGTACAAATTATTTTGTTTAGTATGGTCATTGTTTATAAAGAAAACTTGAGGAGCTCTTTGCTTATATGTGTGGCCCTGTGGGACGTGTATATTAATTGGTATGTTATCATGAAGTTAAGGAAATTACTTTTTTTGAAATAACAATGAGGGTCTAGCCCACAGTTAAGGAAATTACTTGATAATTCTTTATTTTAAAAATCTTATCAACTTTAGAAAAAAAGTTTAAATTTAAATCCAATATTATAAATATGTTCTATATTTTAGATATAATATGCTAAGATTTGATGTCAACGGTTAGAAATTAATGGTTTTTGATGCATCATCAAACAATACTTCAATTGCATAAAATTCAATATAAGGCTATCTATATGTCCAATAACATATCTACAAAATTATTTGTAAATTTTAAATTTTATATTGAATTTTTAAAAATTAATTGTCAAGATTGTTAAAAAATAATCATGATCAAGTTGATCCGTCTAATTTATAATAAAAAATATATATAGTTCTATGTTTAAACCACCAGGAGATACAATGGAAATATATACTTTTTTAATAGGTGAGTTATATTTATCTGTCCTCTTACATAAAAACAACACTGGTCATAAGGTTACATTTATTAATTTGTCTTCTATACTTGGAAACAGCACTACTCATCACGTCACATTTTATGTCTTCTTTCTTCACTTGGAGAAAACACTAGTGAATGGTGATAAAGCTGAGGTCGCCTTTTCATTTCTATGATAAGAATCCCATGTTAATGCACTGTAAAAGTCTGTAATATTTTACAAAAGATCATAAACTTTACAATAGCCCTGGCTGTAGAAATGTATAGTGTTGCTTCTGTTTTTACATAAAAAATACAGATCATAATATTAGATACAAGATCTAATATTATGTCTTAGATTCCATATTTCCATGCCATAAAAACTACATGGAAACTGGAAAACCGTATATATACATCACTATTAACTTGATATAATTGATAGCTTCATTATGCATGTATACAGACATACATTATATATACTTTATCCTTGAGGAAAATAAAAGGTAACTGAGGTAAACTGTAAATATATTGTCACCAAAATGTTTTTCACTATAACACAGACACACACGCACGCACACACATGCACGGACACAGAGAAGCACTGTCAGCAATATATGGGGATACTTACTGACCACCTGAAGAGCATGTTACATTGTTCTTCATCTAACTGGTGCTGAGAGAGAGAGAGAGAGAGAAGAAAATGCGTTCTTTACAAGCTTTTGTGTTTTCTTTTGTAGTGATTTACACACTCTCAGGGCCAGTGGAAAGTTGCATCAAGCAAGAAAGAGAAGCGCTGCTGAAATTCAAGGCCGGTGTGAGCGATCCAAGCAATCGCTTAGCTTCATGGAACAGCAACAATTGCTGCAACTGGGCTGGGATCAGATGCAGCAACCAAACAGGTCATGTTACTGAGCTTGACCTTTCAAATCCATATTCTTACCTGAAATACCGCGGTTATGAGAGCCATACCTTGAGAGGTATGATCAGCCCATCTATACTAGCTCTGAGTGGTTTAGAGTACCTCGATCTCAGTTGGAACAATTTTGGTGAAGTTACTGGAGTTCCGAATTTCATTGGTACATTTGAAAATTTGAAATATCTTAACCTGTCTAATGTGGGTTTCTCTGGTACAATACCTCCCCAATTAGGAAACCTGTCCAGACTACAGTACCTTGACCTGAGCAACAACTATGAGTTAATGGCTTCAGCCGATATATCGTGGTTATCTCATCTTCAATCTCTGAGGCATCTTGACATGTCTCAAGTTAACCTCCAGGATTCAAAAGAATGGGTACAATCTTTGAACAAACAATCCGCACTCGAGGTGCTGATTTTGGACAATAACAGTCTTACCCATATTCCTCAATCGCTCCCTTTTGTGAACTTAACCTCCCTAAGAGTACTCCATATTTCCAATCAGAATTTCAGCACTACCATACCTGATTGGATATTCAGTTTGCATAGTCTTACAGATCTCAATCTTGACGAGTGTCGATTTGTGGGTTCATTTCCTGTTGCTTTAGGAAATTTAACATCTCTCAGTAAACTTGTGCTGGGTTGCAGTGCATTGGAAGGGAAAATACCCCCACTCAATAACCTGACCAAACTAACCTATGCAGATTTATCGTGTATTCTAAGGGGAGAACCTATCGACATTGCAGAAGTATTAAGTAAATTTTCTTGTGAGGCTAGGAGGAAATTGGAAGGGTTGGTACTCTTTGATACCCATTTGACAGGAAATTTAACGGGATTGGCGAGGGAGATGCCCAACTTAAAGTATCTCGACTTCTCCGCGAACATACTCAGTGGTCCTATACCCGACAGTTTTTGGAACCTCACCAACCTTGTTGAAGTGGATCTTTCTAGAAATTCTTTCACAGGTTCTTTAGACGATGCCCGTTTAGATCATTTGCGAAAACTTGAGGTTTTTATGTTGGGGTGTAACCAGCTTGGAGGAAAAGTTCCAACTCCACCATATAGCATCTCTTATTTTGATCTTTCTAATAACCAAATTGCACAATTCCCAGATTCATTTGAAGCACCGCAACTACAGGAACTCTATCTGTCAAACAATAACATTAGTGGTACAATAAAATTTCCTCTTTGCAGATTCACTTCTTTGAGAAAACTTGACTTCTCAAGCAATAACATATCTGATTTTATTTCAAATTGCATACCAGATAACACCCAAGCAATAGATTGTGTAAATAATAATCCCTCTGGTGCGACACCGAGCTCCCTGAATTGTTCAAATTTCCTATGGAAGATTTATCTCTACAATAATAGTTTGACAGGAGAGTTTCCTTCTTCATTGCAATTTTGCAGAGGATTAGTTTATCTCGATCTTAGTGAGAACAATTTACATGGGGAAATACCACAATGGATAGGTGAGAACTTGAGTAAATTGATGTATCTAAGGATGGGTTCCAATTTATTTTCGGGTAAGATCCCCTCAAAATTGGCAATGCTTAACAAACTTCGTGTCCTAGATCTCGCTGACAACAATCTCTCAGGGTCACTCCCAGAAAACTTGGGTAGCTTTAGTGGTATGAGTTCATTGAAATACGATGCAGTTGTACCCTCAGATCCTTTGATCGAGAGAACAGAGGATCTCTATCTCGAGTTTGAGTCTTCGTATCTAGATTTCCTGACAAGTATTGATTTATCAAATAACTACCTAACGGGCAAGATACCGAGGAACATAATAGCTCTGATAGGATTAGTTAATCTGAACTTATCTCACAACCACTTCATAGGAGAGATCCCGGCAGAAATCGGGAAGATGAGATCTCTTCAGTCTCTTGACCTTCACTTGAATAATCTGTCAGGAACAATCCCACAAAGCATCTCTGATATAAATTCTTTAAAAGTAATCGACCTTTCTTACAATAACCTATCTGGAAGTATACCAACCGGGCATCAGATGCATACACTCGGTGTCCCGTACATCTACATCGGCAACCCATATCTATGTGGTCCACCACTAGAGAACAGCTGCTTCGACAGTGTGAAATCTGCTGACAACAACAACAAATCAAGGCAAGTGAGTCATAGGGAGAAGTGGCGGTTGTACTTGTTCATTGAGTTTGGTTTAGTGGTTGGATGCTTTGTGGTGTTCTTGGTCCTGTTGTTCGTCTTGGCAACATCTACATTCAAGCGATATGGGAAACAATGATATCTTGGAGACATGAAAGGGGAGGTATTATAGTGGTAATTATAGTGTAATAAATGTGCTTATCCATATTAGTTTTCCATTTGTATTTGTGTTTTTTCTTTGGGTTTTGCTATTTTAATGTTTTTAATTGTGTGAATGATATTGCTATAAAATGCTTGTGTTTGTGCCTAAACAAAAAACCCTGTTGATGTAGTTTGCTAATTTTACTTTGGTTTGTGTATGTACATCTTTGAATTAAGGAAACCTTATTCACTTATTCTATGCATTAATGCGATGTACTTGAGCATGTTTTGCAGAAGCAAGTTGGTATCGGGTCTATACAGATATGTGAAGCTATAACATTGCCCCTTATATAACAGAAAAGAAGAACCAATTTAAGATCCAGGTTACAATACCTATTGTGGTTGATTGAACTTGGGTTGTGCCAGTTTGAGGGGCAACTTGATAAGAAATCCTACGGGGGATATGCAGTATGCACGCAGACCTCAGCCGCTCAGATCTCGCACATCTATGGTGGTCATCTTCTCAATTATCTCTTCACCTTTTAGCCTTTTCAAAAAACAAGCTTCCATGTACTTTACGGAGTAGACGAGCCAACATTAGTCATTTGGGATTTTCATCGAACACCTTGAGTGCAAACAGTTTTTGGTACCAATAGCAGTAAACCAGCTAACACTAGTCACAACCAAATTACATAAGACGGGGCACGCCCTTTTTAGAATCGAGCACATGAAGCGTTATTTGTCATCTGGCAGGCCCGAATAATAATAATCAGTATAACTTGGTTTCATTTTTTTTACTTGTCTTTCTCTAATTTAATTACCTGATCAGAAATATTTCCGAGTCGGCCCAGGGATCGCTGGTTTTGGTAGACCGTACACAACAGGACAGGAGAGGGCAAGGGTAAATCAGGAATTTAAGAATACATGCTTCGATACTTGTCTTTCTATAATTTTTTGACCAATTCCAATACCTTATTAACTCTTTTTTTATAAGTCGTGTGATTTTCTAAGTATTTATTTACACAAGTTTGGGTTGGAATACCGAATACATGTGTTCATTGACTTCATTCCAAATTTCCAATAGCATACACATGCATGATGTGAAAATACATGCTTCGATGAACATATAATATTAATATATATCTACTTCATCCAGTTGAAATGAAATTATGAAAACTTAAACCATTTTAGAATAACGACCTGAATTTTATGATATTATTATATTAAGAAAGATAAAAGTGATATCTTAAATACATTTTAGAACAACGACCATCTAATATTTTAATTTGAGGCGTATCAACCGTTACAACTTAAATAATTTATATTTTACTTAGTCCAATGATAATTTAGCATTAATATTAAAGAATATTTTCCTGTGTTAAAATTGTTTGTAATTACAATTAAATGTATAATTCGTTTGAAGGTACTTTACTATTTTAATATATACAAATTTGTATATTTGCTTGTCATTATAATTGATGTATCAAAAACTCAAAATCAACCAGTCGGTTGCCCTTCGTTCATTCTATATAATCCAATCCAACCTTTTCCCCTCTTCTTGTTTTTTACTTTGATTTCGAATCGGCATAAAACTACCTACTCCACTTAAAAACAAAATAACGGAGAATCAAAGAAAGACAGATAACAGGTCGCAGAGGACAGTCAGAAACTCAGAATGCATCAGTCATCAGGCGTGGAACGTCTTCTTCAAACAAAACAAATTAAACCATTCGAAATTGCTGCTATATATATATCAAGCTACAGTGCCATCTTCTTCAAACTTCAAATTTTATCTCTTCTCCATTTCCTTTTTACCTAACTTTCATAAAACCATGGTTGACAACCAGTATGCAGACAACGCAATCCAACAAGAAATTGTGGATCCCCATGACAATCAAAGGTTTGTCATGTTTCTATATTTCATGGTACTCTCCGTGGAACGAATTCTCCAGTTTCCCAACAAAATGAAGGTTTTCTGCAGTGGTGTCTCTTTAGGTTGTATGCTAACAATTGCATAAATGATGTTAAGAAACTGGTTTTCTAACAACCCCCGGATTCATCTTGGGGTGCGCAATGTTCTCAGGTTCACGGCTGTGCTCATTGTCGTCAACATGATCATCGCACTCAGCTCACGCATCTGACCAAGTAAGCGGTCTCCGGCAGCCTCATTCTGGTTTTCTTTTTCTTTTATATTTTGTAGCTGTTGTTTTAATTAGGAGAAATGCTGCTTTTTTATTATCTAGTTTTTTTTTTTTTTTTTTAGTTAGCTGCTGTTTTTTTTGTCATTTATGTTTTAGCTTTTTGTGTGGAGATGTTATCAACTTTTGCTGGTAAATTTTGTTTATTTGTTCTCATTAGATTGTCTGATCAATTATGTGGCTCCATGAAAAGTTACCTTTTTCATGACCGCATTGAACAAGAAGAAACAAATTTAACTTTTAATATTACTTTAATGTTATTTTCTAGCGAATGACGGTAAAATTCATCTTTCTCTTTTACAATTTTTTTGAGGAAACTTTTATTTTTTTTTTAATATTATTTTCAAGCGAATGATTGTAGAAGGAAAAAAAAAATTGAGCAGGTGCCTAGGCGGTCACATCATTTAGGGCATGCTCGGCAACCATTGAAAATAGGCATGTGCGTGGGAATTGAACTAAAAATTACTGTTCACGTGAGAAAACTCTGAAATTTTTAGTTCAATTTTCGCGTCTATGCTCATTCCCAATGATCCGCCGAAAATACATTACTTTCTTTCATTTCACAAAAACATCCTTAAACTGGGGGTTTGAATCTTTGATATTTTACAATTAAATTTTATGCACAAGAGAATAATCAATCATAAACAAACAAATACCGAAATACGACACGAACAAACTATCATCGGTATACGAGGAACATAAACATTTCATCTTAATTTTTATATTGCAATTTCGATACAAATATCCTAATTGAAATTAGTACAAACTACTAATTTTTATAAATCTAAAGCAAGGCTCTACAATTAGTACAAAACGAAGAGGAGCTGAATTCAGGATTTAATAGCTATATAAGTTCCTTATCGAGTACAAAATGAGACGTGATCCGGTACATATATTCATGCAAATTTAAAGGATGAATATTCGGAAATACGTATTGTAATATCATACAGTATTAAGATTAGGAAAAAGGTAAAACTAAATGAATAATTAATTTTAACTAGCTAGATGTCATCGTGTTGCCTTGCCTTTACTATATATGTTGTTATTTTTTTACTAACTAAATTTATGATGTATTTGTATTATAATAAGTGTTTAATTACATTGTTGGAGTTCGATATATATATTTTCTTAATAAATTTTTTTTTGAAAGAAGTAGACTCTTCTACCGATTTTCCATTAACAAAAAAATACACCACCTTGCCCTCTTTATTAATTTTAAATTTCAAAGCAGATTTTATACCATAAATTAACAAAATTATCATATTCTAACATTTGTTTCGTTCTATACGGACTACAAAAGAAAAGAAAGCTATGTACATGTATTATTGAGTTCGGCTAGTATAATATTAGTGTCATTTTAAACTAAATAACACTACATCTTAAACCATTAGATCTGCTTTAATATGTGGTGCTATTTAGTCTAAAATGACACTAGGAATTTTCAAGATGAGTTACTCATTTTGGCCAGAGTGTTATAGATTAACCAAAAACTACAAAGTAATAGGAATTTCTTAAAAAAATGTGCCAAGAAAAATTGGAAACAATTTATCAATTTTATAGAATATTTTTTGCTACATAAAGTATTAATTAGAATCGTGTAAAATAAATTACCATAATTTATGAATATAGTTAAGAGAAAGAAAACTTGTATAATTATACTTGAGACTCTCATTAGTAAATTATCAATTCTTTAAACCATTGATTGGAATCTGGTCAGAGCCAGAAAATCTTTCTTCGTGACCTACAAGGGATTTGATGGAACGAATCAAATATTCAAATGGCATGTCAATAGTTATGAGAATGGAAATAATAAATCTGCTGTTATTCTTCCCGTTGCCCTTTGATTTTGGTTGAGTCGCGCATTAAAAGCTTTATCGTTGAGATTCGCGCAAAGTAAAATATGAACCGTTGGGATAGAAATAACACGTTCTGGTTCTGTTATTCCTCGAGAATAACAGCAGGTTTATTTCCTTACCATAATAAGACACCTGACATAGAAAAGAAATCAGAAAAAATAATCCTAAATCTGTTGGTTACTCAAAAATGGAAAGTAATTTCTTTGCAGATTTAAAAAAAAACATAAAAAATAAATGAGAAAGAAATAATGTAAAAGAAAATAGACGTACACTGTTTGAATTTCGATGGATTAGTCTCACTATAAAAAATAGTCATGCATCCTTGCTACACAGCCTACAGTTTCATCTTCTTCAATTTTAAACTCTTCGCTTCCTTAGTCCTTGTCTTATTTTCTCAAAAACCATGGCTGAAAATTGCCCAAACAGAATCCATTTACAACCCCAAGATGCAATGATGGAGCAAGGCGATGGACATGCCTACTTGAGCGAAGGTCAGCGGTACAATCTTATGTTTGCCTTGGCGGATACTTTTATGACACTTGTTGCTGCTGAATTTGCTCTCCAAAAGCCTAACAAATGGCGTTTTGGCCGGGATATATTTGTTTGTTGTTTTTTGACAAGTTTATTGATGTTCCTCACGGCCTTCTTTTCTAAATCTCCTCAAATTTGTCTTCGCATCCGCAATGTTCTCATTTTCACTGCTGTAGTCATTGTGGTGAATGGGATCATTGCACTGATCTTACGTATCTAAGCGTTTTGGGATTTTTTTTTATTTGTAGCTGTTGTTTTGGGAGAAATTTTGTTTCTTTAGTTTGGTACTTCTGTTGTTTTCTTTTGGCTAACCTGTTGTTTAGGGTAATATTTTGTCATTTTATGTTTTAGTATATTGTATGAGCTTTTGTTGGTGATATCTGTTTTTTTTTTAATTGTTTGATCAATTATTACGCAATTTCATGAAAAGTTATTCTAATTTCTGCCTATATTTTCTATTAAATCATTATTGGTATGTACTCCGATCGAACAACTTTGATATATGTTATTGAAAACATATTGGTTTTAACTAGATACGCTTCACATACTGGACGTAATTACCTTAATTGGTAATTTTTGTTTGATTTAATTTATTCGTGATATTGACAGTAAATTAAATATACGCCATACACGTCACAATTGGAGTACCTTCGATTCGTTATTATTGAACATGAAGAAATATGTAACATTATATATCAATAGAACATAATTAATATAATACATCATATCACTCGTAAGTCACAATTTTATAATTAGCTGGAAGAAAAAGATAGAACACTGTAGGAGTCTACCTACATTATTATTGTACAGTTTTGACCTGTCTCATAAAATATTAAATTTGTATTTGAAGCTTAAAAGTTATAAAATCATCTGTGATTGTGGAAGCTTGTATTTAAATTCCAGTAACTATACATTCTTATGTATTTAAAATATTATGCATTTTAAGTTCCAGTTCCTCCAATTCAAATTTTTCTAGCTCCGTCTGTACCTAAGTAGTCTTCTATGATAGGTTTGCGACAGGAAACAGATTAATTGTTGTGGAATGTAAAGTTATGCTTATCAATCTATCTATGAAAAACGAATGCATGTAGGAACTAGGAAGTGCTAGGGCTGCTAATGGGCGGGCTTTAGCCCAGAGCCCTGTCCAGTCCAATATAATTGAGAAACGATGATGGCATCTTGGCAGTTACAAGTGTAAGATCCGCTTGTAAAAGGTACCCGGCCTCAAATTCAGTCAGCATAACGGGCCTCAATTGATTATTATTAGCCTCGACTAGGCTTTGCTAACGTTCAGTTAAGATGCCTGAAATTTATCCATCATAACGGTCCAGGTCTGTTCCCGGTTTCGCACATGATTCGGTTACCTCCAACGAGATCCTGTATGTGTTAGTGTTAGAAAGAAACCGTCTGTTCGAAATGGGTAATTGCAATTATTCCCTGGAATGTTTCAAAAATGCCATCGAAAGATCGAAAGGTGTTTGTGGGTTTTTCAGCTCATGAAAAGATTCGGGGTTGCAATGTGGTTTTCGAGACCTTCAACTGTTTGTTGGAAAAGTTGGCCTAACAAGGAGGCACGTAAGCTGTTTGACAAAATGTCTAGTATGAACATACGTACATCCCTGATTTTAAAACTTATACAGGGGTGTCCATACATCTCTAATATTAAAAAAATTGTATTTATGTATGATTTTCTATATAATTTAGAACAAAATATCATGGGTATTGTAAAATTGATTTCATTCTCATAATGGAAATCTTACGTAGTCGATCCTCTATTCACATTTGAGTCTCGTAGTTTGAAAGTCTGACCCCATTGGGGATAACCGAAGGTAATGTTTAGTTTCACAGTTGAGCATGTTGTGGTTTAATTGTAGAATTGAGGCATTAATTGTGATTCTTGGTAAAGCAGTGGGTTTTTTACCAGTCTAATCTCTGAATGTATCAGAGAAAAATTCCTTGCATTGGCAAGAATATAAATCCTTGAATTTCAGTTAGGCATATCAAAATTGCTAGTTCATTTTGTCCAAAGTGATGTTTAATAGCTAAATAATATACTAAAAATTGACAAGTGATATATTATGCTCTACATTCTAAAGCGAAATGCATGTATAATTGTATACAGGTCATATGCATTGGCAGGTCCGGTGTATGAGGCGAGACTCGACCGGTAGTAGAGGAACCAAGCAACCCTGTCAAGTCTGAATTAGAATACAAAGAGAGTCAAGACGAAGTGTTGCCAAGTGTCAACCTGATATTCAATGGAGCAGAGCTGTGCCCATTTAATATCGGGTTTGTTTGCAAGCCCGCCAACCCGTTTTGTTGGTTGCTGAGGCATCGGCTGCTTCATTCTCTGTGCTTACGATAACAAAGTCTCTTGATGTGATTATTGTTCTTTTGTTTAGTTTTATTTATTTGATATAGTTTTTTGTAAATTTAACTGCAGGTTATTGTGATCTTCTCTGATATGACAAATTTGTGTGTGTGTGTGTGTGTGTGTCTATATTTTTCATTTCCCTAATGTAAGAATTCATTCATGTTAATTGTGAACTTGAGTTTCTTTTTTTTATCGTACTCCTGTCTTCTAGAAACGGTATAAACAGAGATTTAGTTTTCTCAATTGTGAACTAATAATGGACCTAATGGTACAGGCTGGGGTTTAGTTTTCTCAATTTCCAAATACCCAAATCCGTTTGTTTACTGTTGTCCATCAAAACCCTTCTTTCACTGGGTTTCTCCTTCAAAGGCCCATTGGGCCTAGAAGGTACATTTGGTCATCCCGGAAAAATAAATTAATGATGTCAAGTCATTATATAAAACTTAGGTAATGGTGTTAGCATTGGTATTACTATTAGTAGTACAGTGTTGTAAATAACGGTATGCGGTCGTCGGACGGACAGAGTTCGGCCAAGTGATTAATCGGTAATCTGAATTATACGGACAATTTAATGTTTTTATTAAATTTATGTATATATATCATAATTTATGAAAAATAACTTATTTAACTCATTAAACTTATCAAATAAACTTAATTTAAGTTAGTTTTGTTATTATAACATGACACTACGCTTATTTTTTCTTAATACATAAGCATTTTGCATGTGTAAGTAACAAATTTATTTCATGAAAAATAAATTTGAAAATTAAGCTTTTTCAAATACTAATAACAAATAACATATTATTTGAAAGGAAACATTCCAACATAAAATCACTAAATTTAATTTATGATAATAACTTAATTTCATAAATAAACATGTCATACTAATTGAAAAAATTACATCAATAAGTAAGAAAAAATATATGGTATATAAATAATAAAAGAATTAATCAATTTCAAAGTAAGTAAGAAGAAAAAAAAATATAAAAAATATTGGATGTATATTCAAGCACAAATAAAACTACAATACATGATTTATAAACCTTATTATCACACACTATCATTGGGAAAAAAAAAAAAGCAATGTGAAAAATAAATATTCACTGGAATAAACGGAAAAAAGGGGAATAAACGGAAATAAACGTGAATAAACGGGAATAAACGGACAATTAAATGGTAAAACGGCCGATTAATCGTTTTTATCAGCTAACAGGCATCTGTTAAGCATATTCATAACGATTTGACCGCCGTTTAATCGGCCGTTAACACCGTTTTTTACAACACTGAGTAGTAAAGGGTCATTGGTCAAAATATAGTACCACTGTTGTTGTATGCGTTAGCAATAAATATATTGATTTTAGCAATTTTCGAAAATAGTTATATTGTGTGCAGCTGTTAGGGGTGAAAAAGAGACGGATAATGGTAAAATCATATTTATATTTTTTTTCGGATACAAATATGGAGCAGATATTAAACATATCAGACGGATATAGATATGGGTTCGGATCAGATTGGATGTTTATTAAAATGATATTAAAAAATATTAAAGTTCATAATATTTATCTAATTATAATGGTGAATGACATAAATTTTTCATAATATATATTAAAATACTATTCGGATACAGATAATTAAAATGTAAAACCATGTCAGTATCCTTATCCACGCGGATATTTGAATATCGGATATTCACGTTTAAGTTTTCGAATACGGATCGGATATTATCCATACCGTTTTCTAACCCTAGCAGCTGTGCTATATAGAATTCTGGATTGATATATAAAATGTGTATTTTACTTGATTAAGGATAAGATTCAAATTTACAGTTTCTATTCATCACATAAAAGTCTAGTATCAATATTTTTTTCTTCACTTTAGTTGCTATAAGAAAACAAAGGTGATCAAGAAATATAAAGTATGGTGGTTAAGAAACATAAAGACGTCACAATTAAAAGGTAAATGAAAACTAATATTAAAGCAAAATATGACGCCAATTATGTAGTTCTAGAATATCATAATGATTATGGTATGGAGATCAAATTTAAGAGATAAAGATACAAGAGTGAGACTATGGTACTATGCATAGTGTGGATTGGTTCGTACTACAGATCAATATTTTTGTTTTAAAAATTCTAACGATCAATCTAAATCGTTCAACATGGTCTCCATATGAATTATGCACTTGCAAACTAAATTTACATTTTTTGGAATTCTTTTGCTATCTTTTTTGATGGATAGCAAAATAATAGTAAAAGAATTCTAAAAACTATAAAATTTAATTTACCTGTAGGTATTCATATGAAGACCGTATTGAACGGTTCGAATCGACCGACTTTGAAAATAAAAATATTAATTTATATTACGGACCAATTTGCGTTGTACATAGTAGCATAGCCTGTCACTCAAAATACAATTATACTTGGATTAAATAAAGACGAAGGTAATATAAAGCTTACTCTATTCTGGTTACATAGATAGTTAGCAGATTGCACCTTAAAGTGTGTACGTCCGCCATAGTTTTCAGATTGTTAATTTGCTACCAATTCTAATTTTTTTAGTTGTTGAAAATTTGAAATACACTGAAAAATACACATATTTTTATAGACAATTGATAGGAACATATTTGTTAGAAAGGAGTAAACTTTCAATAATTTTCAGTATTTTATGCTCAATTTTACAAAAGAAGATGTGATAAGATGGAGATGGTCATCACATAAAAAAGTTCTGTTCATTGATTTTATACTCACTACAGCAGAAAAGGGTATCAGCGACAAATGTGATCGCCGGTCGCTGATGCCCATTTTTCTTAAAAAAAAAGATTACAAAAAAATCAGGCGACTTGGCACCATTACCGGTCGCTAAAGGTAATTATTTTTTAAAAATTTGGTTAAAATTTGGTAAAGTTCATAGCGTAGAATTTGATAATATTTAAATGAAATAGATTTTTGACTCAAGATGATCATTTGAAAAGAAGACGGCAGGGTAATTTTACTTGCCTTTTCTATGATGAAGTCGTCAATCATTTTCTTTGCGACATGTTCTTTTGCATTTGATAGTTTCCTAAAATGATTTTGTTTGAAATGCAATTCCACATAGGATTTATAGTTTATCGATGCACAACATTTCTCTAGAATTCTGGTTGAATTAATAAGAGGTGTTGTGGTTAGAGCAATTTGCTTAAAACGTAATAATTTATATTTTATAATGAGATTTGTAATGTCTTTTTTAATCTGTCACAAATTTCAAAACGGACCTCCAATTTTCCTATAGTCTAAATAGACACTGAAAGTACTAAGAATTACTTTACATGGTAGAGTATCGCGGAGAATACTGATCCAAAAATTATGGCTATAACTTCTTTTCGGTGCAAAACTAAATGGTGTGTTCATAGGGGCGGATCCAGGATTTTCGCCGGGAGGAGGCAATAGCTAATCGGATTTAAATCCATTAACTAATTGAGTATTTGATAAAAAAAAAATAATGCTTTAACTTATATTTATAATGTTCTGAATTGTAATATCTGATATTCCGACTTATAATTATAATTACCAATCATAATTCAAGAAATTTATTTTAATTTTAACTATAAATTTAACCTGAATTGCCAATTAAACATTTAGATGGAGGTAAAAAAAAATTTAGGAGGGCATTTTTATGACTCATTGGAAAATAAGGATCTGCTTCTGGTTGCAGGTATTTTTAGCTGTTTGTGATATTTTGTAATAGCCGAAAACAGCCACCACTGCATGGGGTAGTTGGTAAAGGCATAGTCCCCTACAAGAGGGACACGGGATCGATTCTGCTTGGGAGCAGAATTGAGGCCTACGGGCTATATTCAAAAACAAAAAAAAGCCGAAAACATACTATGTATCACCCTTTAATCCTCTGTGCTGTAAACTAGGACAGACTCGAGTCTTAATTATGAATTTCGATTGACCAATTTTAACAATTGAATTCATAAATGCACACAAGTCAAATTTTCAAACAATAACATTAATATTTTATATTTCATTTGATTTTACGTACAGGTAGAAACTATAAAGTTTTATTTCTTTATATTTCATTTCATTTTAATTAACAGCAGTTTAAATGTTAATAGTTCATTAGATGTTTTAATTTCTTTATATTTTTGCAGTTCATTATTTATGGTCCTACATGGAAAATTACAAATAAATTATAGATTACTTCAAAGATAATTTTGAACAAAATATCAATTTTACAACTTAAGTTAATAAATATTTTCCATTTCTATGATTCGTATCTTGAATACAACTAAGGTGTTATTAAACTCACTAAATATTTTTATGAACTTAAATACTTAACTTCTAAACCTATTGAATTGACTTCAAATAACGAGTCTATCTTTAAAACTAAGGTACTTCACATGTAATACGTTTACTTACAAAAGTTTTAAATTATGAATTAATTAAATAAAAGATTAAGTGATAAAAAATAATAAAAAATAAATGTATTAAAATTAACTTATAAATCTTTTTTTTAATTACCTCATTGTGTATTAATTTAATTCCAAATTTATAAATTTTAAACGTAAATGTATTATTCGTCGAAGTTCAATTTATAATTTTAAGTCATCAATTTTTTTTGCGATTTTGGCAGAGGAGAAATAGTACAGTATGTGCAGAGGGAGGAAGAGGTCGCGGACCGACTCAGACCGTTGCTAGAGACGAGCCTAGCATGGTTTTTTAGCTGGTTTTTTCCACTAGACCCTAACTAGACTGGATAGTTCTTGACAAAACCGAACCGAACAAAACTGTGGCAAAACTGGACCGGACAAAACCGTGGCAACCCGGACCAAACCCGCTGGAATTTTTAGAAAATTCTAAACTTCAAAATTTTAAAAATAACGACTAGGTTTCCTCAAAATTGAATTAGAAGTGCGAATGATAAAAAAAATTGGACCGAACTAGAATGATAAATAATTTGGTTTTTTAAACAATTGATAAAAAAAAGAATCGGTTTGGACTAGTGTTTTGAAAAAAACCGGAGGTTTAAGAACCGGACTATGAGAACCGTGGACTGCAACCGTACCGAACCGGACCGGACCGGGCCGATTAAATTTAAGGTTCTAAGAAGGTTTTTAGCTAATATTTCGGACTAGAACCGAATTAAACCGGACCCTATTAAACCGTGAACCTTGCAAACCGGAACCGTGACAAAACCGGACCGAACCGGACCTAATCCGTGCTAAACCGGACCAAGCCCGGAATAAAGGAGGAGGGTAACTTTGAAATAATATTTCGGTCTTTTATTTTTAATTTGATACTGTAAAATAAGTTTCACAATTGTTTAGTTGCACAATTGATAAAACAATTGTTTTCAAATCATATGCCTACTGGTGGGGAATAAACTCCTATATAGTGTATTTATGATTTTTGTATTTGAACTTGGTTTTGATCGTAAATAGTGATAAATGAACCGGACCTAGCTGGACCTAGTTGCACAATTTATTTTTCAGTCTTTTGTTTTCTAATCATAAACAATTTATTTTTTACCGGGGTTCAAAAAAAAAAAAAGAACCATAGACCGGACCGTGTGAAAATTGGACCATGGTTCTAGCAAGGTTTTGAGCCAACTATTTCAAGTTGGAACTGCCGGAACCGAACCGTGTAGAACCTTGGACCGTGAGAACCGTGACCCGTACGTAACCGTGAACTGGCCGAATATGGACCGGACCGGACCGTTTGGTTAACACTAGTTTGGACCACCCCAGATCGGACCAACCTGTGGGTCTGGACCATAGTCCTTAGCACATGTTTGAGCCATCCCCTCCAAATTTAGACCACCTAATTCGGACCGTGCAGATTCGTAGACCGGAATGTTTTGGATCGGACCGGATCGGACCGACCCATTTGCATAACACTATTCTCGTATATTCTATACGAGGAGGGTTCAAATGCACCATCATTTTGTACTCCAATATGCTCTACATCATTTATCTTTATTTTCAAAGTCCGAACAGTCGGTCCGAACCGCTTAACGTGATAGTTCAGAATATCAATATTATCTTTATATTTTTGTTAGATTTTTTTGCTATTTTTTACACATGCACAATATCACTTTATCGGATAGTTCAGAATCTTCTTAAAACAGTAATTTGTAACTAAGTAAAAAAATAGTAAATAAAATATAAAAATGATAAAAATTTTATCTGTAAGCATATTTTATTATGATGAAGATTATGTTAAACAGTTTGGATAAACTGATTAGATTTTAAAAACAAAAATAAAAAATATAAATCATATTAAAATACAAAAATGATGATACATTTGAACACTCCTCAGTTCTATGCATGTTCCTCTGCCTCTTAATAAAATTTCTAACTATACCACTGGCCACACAGCAGTACTGCACTAAATTCGTAAGATTCTCGTAAATTTTAGAATTAAATTTGTCAAATAAATTTTTGAGGAACATTAAAATAACATATTCTATTTCAGTATTCAATACACTCTCAGTATTTAATATACAATGGAAATACAGAAGCAGACTCCATCATATGATACTGTGTTCCGAAGTGTTGTGCCGAGAGAGAAACGACGACAAGAAGACCAAGCGACATAACCACGGGGGAGCGTGCTCCCAACGGCGCATCGGAATCCTCCAAATTAAATTGCATTGCAATTTGCAACAACGAAAAACAACAAACAGAGCTATGAAACCCTAACCCTAGTTCTCTACTTCTAGTTTTAGTTGTCTTTTAATCTAAAACAAACAGAACCAAACAATGACCCATCATCATAGGTAGGCCCCTCTTTGGGTTGACTAGTCAAACGTGTGGGGGTACGAGTCTGAGATGAGATCTAACCTTGGATCCTGTCCTTGTCTGTCACCTGACCTCCGCGCACGTTAGCTCTCATGGCGCACTGCACCATTGTCTCCTGCATTTCATTGCGTGCTCCTGGTCCACCAAAAACCCCTCTAGTCCTTACCTAAATTATCAAATGCCGTTCAAGTGAGGTTACTTTATTAGGGTGCGTATCCTCTGAGTTATCTCAATTTTTGCGTGACCGGCGTGTCCGGACGTAGAGGGCAGTATTATTTGTGCTTTGAGATTCGTGCAGTACGTATTTGAACGATTGAGATATTCCAAAAAGTCACGCAAAGTTTGAGATATCTCAGAGGATGCGAATTCACGGTATTATGCATGTTCTTTAATTTGGTTGATGCACCTGGAGCAAATGGCAATACTGGTGAATGCTTTTGTTTTGTTCGGAAGGCTCCGGTGTTGTCTAGTCCTTATCAAACTGCTTTCAAGTAAGAAATTGAATTAGTTAGGTTTTTCTTTTTTCCTTTTGCAACGCATCATTTTTAAAATTGTAGATTTTTGTCAATTAGTCCATTGAAGGGGATGTAGAAATGAAGAAAAGAAAAGCAGGTTATGTTTGCTCCTTTTTCCTGTTTAGTCTCTTTCCTCATCTCACTTTTTAACGATATTTAGAATTTTTTTAATACAAAGAATGCTTGCTGCTTAGACACACACACAAACATATTCCCATAATTCATTCTGCTCTAAATTAATATAATATGTTATTTCTTTTAGTATGAGAGTGCGAAAATAAACTTATCATTGATGGCATTATATTTCAAAATTGAGACAAATTCATCTGTCAGTTAATATTTTTGCACGAATATATTAGCAATAATAATATTTTACCGGGTGGCAAGCACGGCTCCACCCCAGTTCCATTCCGACGGCTTATCGAGTTCCTCCAACTGCTGGAGGAACATGATCGGGACTGAGTCGCTGCTGGAATCGACGAACATCGTGCTACCACATAAGTTAAGCACGAATGCTCTAACGTACCTACAGTTTTAAGAAAACGTAAAAAACTGTGTATTTTTAAGTAATAATTTTAATCTCATGCATTTTGATCTTACCTCTTGACGCGCTCCGGGTCAGCCGTCTGGGGGGTAATGGCAATCTCAGTGGCATACTGCCGGAGAGCCCTAAGACTAATGCAATAACTGAAGAAATGCTCCACTCCCCCTTCATCCCTCAGCTTGAGCTTCTTGGCCACTGTCTCCACATGCGTCCCCAACAGTTCTTGGATCAATTGCTTGAGGTTCTTATGATTCGAGACACCTCCGACCGGATCGCTATCGATCCGGAGACCCCATAAGGCACTGACATCCTGTAGGGTCACTGTCATCTCCCCCACGGGAAGATGGAATGAATGCGTCTCAGGCCTCCATCTCTCCACGAGTCCCCACATAAGTGCCTGGTCAATTCTCCTTGGTTGTTCCAATGTGCCTAGCTGGTACAACCCGAGGTTCATCCTTCAGTCAACCTCACTAATTATTTGGGATGAGGCGCCAATGAATCATAGATATTGTTTCGAAGCTCTTGATCGAACACTCCGTGACATTATGGCAGCCAATTCTCCAAGTAATCGTACTAAAATATTTGGAGGGCTAACTTATATCTCAATATATCACATATACCACATATACCACACAACAATATTCCAGATTTCATCATATACCACACAACAATATTCCAACTAATTAAATTTTCCATATTTTAATAAATTTGAAAACCTAACCGGATTTTGGAGAGCAGTGCAGCAGAGAAGATAAGGGGAAGCCACCACCGACCAAGTACCAACGTAGAGAAGAAGAGAAGCAGTAGAAGAAGAGGGGTTGAGCGGCGACCAAGTACCAAGGAGGAGAGAGGCGACCACTACTCTCGCCCGGCGCCGGTGTAGGAGGGATTGAGCAGAAACCCTAGACGAGAGACACTTGAATGGATCGATCGGAAATCCTAGATGACAGAGGCAAGCACACTAGGGCGGAGTGAGGCGGAGTGAGGGAGAAAATGGCAGACTGAGAGAGAGAGGCCGGGATTTGAACAAAAAATTTCTAAGTTAGAAATTTAAAACTATGGGAAGGAGGAGGGAAAACCCGAAATTTTGTATCGGTTCATTAGTAATAACCAATACAATTTACTATTTTGTGTCGGTTATTTACAATGAACCAATACAAAAAAGTATTTGTGTCGGTTATTACCAATGAACCGATACAAATTCTTTTTTTGTATCGGTTATTACCAATGAACCGATATCAATTCTTTTTTGTATCGGTTCATTGTAAATAACCGACACAACTAGATTTTTGTATCGCCTCTTTTTTATTAACCGAAACAAACTCTCCTTACTACTTACAAAATAATACACAAATGAATAAATTTTAAAAAATATTCATACTAAAACTTAAAAAATATTCATACTAAAACATATAAAGTATTCATAATTAACTTTCAAAGTATCATTACTATAAAATATTCACATTGCAAAGTATTCATACTGAAGCATATAAAATATTCTTACTAAAATAATGTAAGTATATACCTTTGTCTGATATCTCAATAGGGATTCTAAATCTTGAATGAGCTGTTGTACCACCATCTAAAAGCAATGCAGCGAGACCCGAAGAAGCCACTGGAAGTACTATTTTACCCGAAGACCTTATAGAAGCGATAATTGCTTTCCAAAGAAAAGTTTTACCGGTACCACCATGCCCATAGGACATTAGACCTACTCTTTTATGAAATTATTCCCTGTATAGGCAAGTTTGTTTTCTAAATAATTTGAAATAGCAAAATGACTCTTTATTGAGTAAGTATTAATATTTGACAACGTATTAATATTTGCTCGTTGAGGTATGAATAGTTGCATGCCAAGATATCAATACTTCAACGACGAAGAACCCGAAAGTACTTCATTATGGATCTCATTTGAAAGAGAAAATTACGTAGAAAATATTCGTGGTTTTAGATTTGCAAAATTTATCGCGGATCGTTAGAAATATTGATTAGATTAAAAGGAAAAAGAAAAACCACTTCTAAAAACATATAAAAGGTGTGTGACTAAAGAGAAAAGAAAGTTAATTAGATTTTGCAACTGACTTGCCCTTATCCGGTTTGTTCTGTTGCGTGGAGATTGCAGCTTTAGTATCCTTAGAGTTGTCTGGTTTCTTGCGCTTGACTCCACCCTTAGTCTTAGAGGTAGTAGCAACATGAATATTTTCTGTCTTATCCTGTTTCAGCCTCTCCTCTTCCTCCACACGTGTGGCCCTGAAGGGCCTGCACCCAATTCTGGATTTTGTTATTTCATCTTGTTGAGTTTGAGTTTCAATAATGCTTTCGTCCGGAATGGTGTTTTGAGTAAAACTCGGATCTATATCCACAAAACTCGCAACACCTGATGGAATATTTGCATGTTCTTCTTCGAAAACAATTAGAATCCAACAATTAGTATCGGTTATCCACAAAAAGTAGCATATCTCACGGAAAGCCAGGGATACCTGGTGCTCGCGGTGGGGTATCCATAAGAGAGGGCTGAAGTGCTCGGTACTGGTAGGCTCAACCTGTGGTGCACGTCCGGGCCGTCCTCTACCTCTACCTCCAGCCATTCTAATTTCATAAAGTATGGTTAGTTAAATTAATTTATTATTAAATTGCACTAAACTAATACTAAATTGTGCTAAACTGCACTCAAATACATTTAAACGCGCTTAAAATGCGCACAAACATGTTTAAACGAGCTTAAATTGTGTAAAAATACATTAAAATTCGCTAAAATGCGCTAATATACGTTAATATACTAATTTATGCTGATTATACTATTTTATGCTAATTATTTTCAAATTTTGCTAAGTTATATAACTATACTAAATTATACAAAATTTTAGCAAGTTAGATAACTAAATTAAATTATACCCTAATTTATAACAAACCATAATTTATACCCTAATTTATACCTAATTTATAACTATACTAAATTACCTAATTTATATTTTTTTTTGAACATTTCTAATGAATTGGTAGCAATTTATAACAATTTCTAACAAACGGTAGCAATTTCTTCCTAATTTATAAATTTTTTTGAAATATTTGTAATGAATTGGTAGCAATTTATAACATTTTTAACAAACAGTAACAATTTTTAATAAATTTATAACAATTTATAACAATTGGTAGCAATTTCTAATAAATTTATAACAATTGGTACCAATTTCTAATCAATTTTAAAAATTTCTAACAAACGGTAGTAATTTACCACTATTTTGGCCTACTTAAAAATATAAAATAAAATATAGGGACTTACTTGCAAAAATAGAAAGAGTAGGAGAAATCTGGGAAAAAGAGAGAATACGAGGAGAGATAGTGTGAAATTTGATGAAATGAATTGTGAGAAAATTTCAGAACAGTGCATCCTTATAAATAACTTAATTCTTTGGAGCGACCGGCGGTATAGTAACCGGTTCCTAATTTATATTAGGAACCGGCAGTGTAGTAGTCGGTTTCTAATAAAAATTAGGAACTAGCGGTATAGTGGCTTGTTTGGGCATGTTTGATAAAATTTGAGTTTCATGGACAGAGTTGGCGAAATTCATGAAAATTTGAGCATGAATAAAAATGATGGATCACATTTACTTGCCGTTCAAACTAAGACCCAAAAAAAAATCGGATTCACATCTGCTGTGATTCTAAAAAGCAAACAGTAACTCTAAAATTCATGCTTTTTCAGATTTGACCGTCCAATAATTTTGTGCACGTATTTCAAAGCAGATGATTTTTTTTTGCACGAATCTCAAAATAATTTAACAGTTGGATTTGGAAAAACAGTTGTTTATGAGACAAGAATCGCAGCAGATGCGGATCCAAAAAAATCAAAACGATGACAAAAGAAAGAAAAAGGTTGCAATGAAAAGGATAAGTAACAATAAACCGTACACAAGTCGTATCACCAACTTAATTTAAACAAATATCATCTGTGATCCTTTCTCTCAAACAAATTCTAATTGCGTGTTCATTCTCTCTCTCTCTCTCTCACGCACAAATAATATTACTATATGATTTGAAATAATACAGTCACCTTATATAATATTACTATCATAATTTATATATTGTAAACTCAAAAAGGGTATAAATCTTTCAATAAGGATTTTTCATATTTGGTGAAATATTTTTTTAAGGCCAGTTTTATCCAGCTGTACTGATTCAATTCAATCATATTAATGTCTCTTACACCAATCAATGAAATTATTTGTTTCCAAAGTTAACAACACGGTGAGCTGTCTCTTTACCAAAAAAATCAATCGTTAGTAATTAATACGTGGCGATTTATTTCCATTCATTCAAAATTATATATTTTGGGTATATGTGTAGACTGTAGACTGTTGTAGAAGAGGAGGAAAGAGAATAGACACACATGTGAGTGGTCAGAAAGTGCAGAGAATCTATTCAATCCTCTTGTCTTCCCGAAACCTCGCCTTCTCTCTCTCTCTCTCTCGTCAAAACCTACCATTTATTTCTCCAAACCCTAACCCTAACCCCCCCCCCCCTCCTCCCACTCTTTTCTCTTCTATAAAAACTACCATTTCATAATCCCCCTTCCCTCACGTCTCGGCATCAGCCGTAAATTTCTCTTTAATCTTTTTTATTCTATAAATCTAAATAAATTGAAATGAAACTTGTTCCTTTTCAAAATTAGGGTTTGATGGATGGAGCTCCTTGAGGTCCAAACAAGGTTCATGGAGAGGCGTATTACAGCTGCTTGGTTATGGTTACCACTATCCCATCTCATTTCTAATTGATAGATGCATCTGTTTTCATTGTGAGAGAGGAGAGATTTATGAGATGGGTTTGTGGCTTGCATAACCTCGGAGCTGTATCAGCCTTTTCTGATCTTTCTTTGGATTGAAGGGAGCTCTATCTCTCTAACCATTTTTCCAACTTTTTTGTTCTTATCAAAACTTTTTGGTACTGTTTGATTAGCATCTATCCATGAAGTGATTCCTAATGCACCACCCCAGGTGCACTGGGCTTCATATTTTTTGGTGATGATAGAAAGCATATTGAAACAGCTGGTATTGGGTCCTGTTTTGTTTAGATGCCTTTTCTGATTATCTGTGATATTTGTTTAATCCCTGATAGATATGGAATAAAGCTTCCTTTTTTTTGTATTGTTTAACACCTAATAGTTATGAGGTATAAGCATTTTTTATAGATTCGTACCATTTGTTAACCGTTTTTTATAATCTCAGTGCGGTTTATTCAAAATATCTCTCCTTGTAATTGCCATCTGGGGAATTAGAAAAGTATCCTTTGATTTTTTTAGTTATATGTAACTTTCATCCTTGTGTAGTTCTATTGTTTTAGACTTTTAGTGATGATTTTGTTGTGTAGATCCTGGCTAATCATATTTTATTCTCACAAATGAGGATAATGTAAGTTTAATGCTGGTGGTATTAAATCAGTCATTAATAATGACAGTTAACATAATGTAGTTCCTGTATTAGTGGTTTGACGTTGATTGTGATTTATGAACCTGTGAAATGCATCTACTGCTGTAAAGAGGGTGCTTTGTAACATTTAGTTTTTTAATAAGTAACTTTGGAACCATTTTTTTTCTGTCAAATGGATTTGATACAATTTCTTTCATGAAAATGCCTTGTTATCTGTATGCAAGTCCTGACTGCCAGAATATTATCGTTATCTATTTTTATATTGTCCATCGAACGGATTTATCAACGTTTAACTGTGCTGTTTTTTCAGAGCACAACACCTAAGAGATTGTAGAGAAATTTTTGTAGTTTGTTGTCGATATAACTCATACTTGGAAAACAGCATTTAAATGTACAAAGGTATTCTTTGGACGTTAACGGTGATATTGAGTTTTTTTTTGGTACCCATGAAAAGAATCACTTTGTAGATTTTGATGGATTTGTTGATTTTTTTTTCCAAGTTTTAAAATTTCAAAATTTTATATATCAATTTCTGCCAGTATTATTTGTGAAGCAGCCCTTGCTCTGTGAGGAAGTCTAGCGTCGATTAGTGTCCTAATATTCTTGTGTACGGTTTGTTTGATGCGGCTATTTCAAATGGAACCTATTGCAGTTATGCCAGATGAATCTTAGGGGGAATCACATCCTCTGTGAGTTTTTACCTGCAGAGCTGTGCTTTTTTTTTTAATCTCATCTGTTCGTTTTGATCGGACAGACCAAATAAGATTATAGCACGAAATTCAAAATTAATACTCACTAGTTGAAATTAAATCTGGGCCGACCGATCAACTCCGCACAGCTCCGCAGAGGATAGTAGTCCAATCATAGGGGTGTAAACCGATTGCATACGGGTTGTATAGTTTTAAAATTATATTTGTATCTATTTTTATTTTTTAGATACAGATACGGATTGGATGTTCGAAGGATATGTACATATATGAATCGGATATCACATATACGTAATTGTTCTGATCTGTCAATGACTGAGATTGGAAGACGAATATTAGAATTTAATATTAACTCTCCGATTAAATAATGTCTTTTTTTGATTAAATATAACTGTGTTGTGTGTATATTCTAAATTTAATTAAAAATATACTTGTGATATATATTGCTATATGTTTATCACAATTAAAATTAAATGAATCTCGTAGTTATCTGTTTTTTTATTTCTTTTTAAAATTATCTTTAATTTTTATAATTAAATAATTTCTTCATTTTCTCATTTTCATGCTAATATTCTATTTGGAGAACTAATAAAATTACGTGGGATGAAAATAATAAAATCATGATGAAGAAGATTTGTGTCTTCAGAGAATTTTTAAAATAGCAAGAATAAAATATTTTGCTATCAAATTAACATTGGATTTTAAAATTTTAAACTTGTATCATTTTTTCATGTATAAAATTTAGTATAATTTACAAATAAGTTTGATATTATATTATTTTTTTGGTTGAAAATATTAATACTAAAATTTAAAATATATTTTTGTTCATTATTTATATATCTCATGCATAAAATTTTGTGTAATTTACGAAAAAATTTGATATTACATTTTTGTTTTGCTGAAAAAGTCTTTTTGTGTACAATTTTAGTAGTCCAAGAAAACTTATAGAGTTTAGAGGTTTCATATTGTATTATTAAAACTTATATTTTAAGATTTCGAATTGCTACATAATAATGTAGAGAATAAAAAATATACAACTTTTTTAAATTTGTAGAGAAAATTGCTTTTTTTTTATATGCTATATTTATCATGACAAGAGAAGAAATATTTTTTTATTAAAATTATTGTATTTTTTTGTGAATAGATAAAGAGTAGATTTTTTTTTCTTATTGAAACAATTATATATTTCCAATCCGGAGAGAAAAATAAAAAATATCTAAAACTTTCGTGTAGATAAATGATCAATAGAGAAATTTTAATTAATAAAATAATTTCCATCAATAATATATATGTAGAAAAAAATCCTTATTTAAACGATTTAATCATATATTTTCCAATTTTATCTGTTTCCAGATCATTACTCATCTAAATATTAGAATCATTTATTGGCCTATATTTGTATGTGGAGAAAATTAGATATTAAATCGTATTATATTTAATTTTTTAACTCCATGCTTAACATAAGACAATAAGCATTGTGCAGTAAAACTTATAAGTTTAATTTATTAATTTTTGAATTGGAACGACACCAATTTCGTCGTTGCTTACTGGTACATGTTTTTGATGTAAGAGGAGATTATTTGAAAATTAGTTTAAACTATGAGTCTTGATAAGGAATGAATCATGATAATTTAATATTTATAATTTTATTATTTTATTATATATTTTCAATTTGAACAATTATGATCTACTTTTCATATTTTGTTTGTTTATTTTCGAAAATGCTGGATTACACCATAGAGGGTCACACTGATAATGATACTTTAAGAACTTTTTTTGTATTATATTTGATCATTTTTTTCATATGTTGTTGTTTTTTTTTATTGTTATTTATTATTTAGACCTCTGTTTTTTTCATCTATATCTCTTATTTTGATCTAAATATATATATAGAGGTTGGCTAATATCAAATCAGTTGTTCCTGAGGTCCCGTGCAACCAAGTCGTTTTTCAATTTTCGAAGTCAAAAATATCGATCCAAACAGTTATATGTGTTCTCTATATTAAAATGTGGTTGGAGACCAAATTTTACATTTTTCGAATTTTTTTACTATTTATCAAGTCACTTTCAAAATCGCTGATCCAACGGTGGCTTAACCAAATAGTAAAACAAGAAGCCATCTTTGGATCAGCGATTTTCAAAGTGGCGTCATAAATAGTAAAAAAATTCAAAAAAATATAAAATTTGGTCTCCAAGCACATTTTAATATAGAGAACACATCTAACGGTTTGGATCAAAGTTTTGGATTTTGAAAATTGAAAAACGACTTGGTTGCACGGGACCTCAGGAACAACTGATTTGATATTAGCCAACCTCTCTTTTTTTTGTGTGTGTGTGTTGTTTTTTTTGTGTGTGTGTGTGTGTGTGTGTATATATATATATATAATTTTGTGTGAATGTCAAACAAAAAGGTTTCTTCATATTCTATTTAATCTTATAATATCTTTGTTGCAACGCACGGCCACGATACTAGTATGCATAAATGTTTTCATAATATATACTGAAATTATATGGTATGTATTAACTATTCAGATATGGATAATTAAAATTCAAAACCATATCCGCATCCGTATAGATATTTGGATATCGGATATCCGTATCTAATTTTTGGATACGGTCGGATATTATCCGACCCATTTGCACCCCTACAAATTAACCTAAGGTCCTTAATTTTTGTTAATACCCCAATTGCATGACATTTTTCGTCTTGCCGAATAATATGATGTCTACCGTGCTCCAGCGATTGCATTCAGATGTAACTAGAAATTTTAATTTAAATCTGGATCATTTATTTTTAAGCTGACAATATTTTTAAAACAGTCGATCTTGTAGAAAAGTTGGTATGAATTTATTCGAAATTTGATGGGATGGCCCGACGAATTCAACATTAAAGTTATTTAAAAGAGAATTAGTGATGTTGTTGCTATTTCATCATGTTACATGTGCCGAGTATGTGTGTATTTGCTATGTCACGTGACTCGCGTATCGTCTGACGTGTATAATCGTGCAATGTATCTATCTTCTTTTAAAATAGCACATTGTCGAGTGATTAATTTTTTTTGTGTTAGTTTCTGTGATTTAAATTTTGAAAAAATAATAATTAAACACAATCAGTCACATTATGTCACACATGTCATTCCGTGATTGTATTTCATTATTTTAATTTCTTCATTTTATGTCTAGTAGTAATCACTTTTTGTGACGTGACTAAGTCATAGATGCGGTAAAGTTTCTCCTAAACTAACATAGTTCTTTGGATGTGATAAGTCGATATTACATCTCTCATATTTAGAAAAATGGATTATCACTTTCTGTGATTTAAAATTTGAAAAAAAAAATAAACATAATCAGTCACACATGTGATCAAGTGATTGTATTTCACTATTTTATTTCGTTATACCATGTCTAGTAGTAATCACTTTTTGTGACGTGACTAAGTCATAGTCACGGTCAAGTTTTTCGTAAATTAACACACTTCTTTGAATGTGATAATGTCGATAGTACATCTCTCATCTTTAGAAAAATGAATTATCACTTTTTGTTATTTAAAATTAAAAAAAAATTAAACATAATCAGTCATATCATGTGACACATGTAATCACATAATTGTATTTCACTATTTTAATTTTATGTACCATGTCTAGTAGTGATCACTTTTTATGACGTCACGGTCATATTTTTCCTAAATTAACATAGTTTTTTGAATGTGGTAAGTCCGGTAGTACATCTCTCATCTTTAAAAAATGAATTATCTTTTTCTGTCCAGAAAGAAAAAGAAAGATCGAGCAACAAAAAGATATAAAATGAAAAAGAAGAGCCAGTGATTTGGCAGTATTCATGTATATAATTGTAATTTATGGAGGAAAGGCCGGAAAGAAAAGTTGAATTTTGAAAAAAATTATATTCAAATTTTTTTTTTGTAGATAACTAAAAAGTAAAAAACAATGCCATGAAACAATTATGTTTCTTGCTTAAATAAAAATCTAAACTATTGGATCAAAAGCCCATAACCAGGCCTAGAATTGATTTATCAACATTTTAAGAGGTTAAGCCCATGCAGTTGTCCAAATGTTTTTAAATTGTTTCTAGAAAGACAAATGTTAGTGTCCTAAAGTACCAACTGTACTTTATATCTCATATTTGCCTCAAAAGAATATTAATAGGTGCACTAGCCACTAACCCTGACACACCCACCAACCCAAGACACAAATTTCAAACTCTAATCATCAATATTTCTAAACCACTTTAATTATTGGTGTTTATCAATTATCTTTTTTAAAGAACCACCACCCAATGTTTTTTCACTGTACAACTGTATGGAAAGATTTTGATATTTGTTTGGAGTAAGAGTTCGAAAAAAAAAACTTTTTGGAACCTCAAAAGTTAGTGGAATAAAGAAATTTAGCTTAATAGCAGTTAGCAATTACTGTATTTCTATTCTATAAAAACCACAGATTTTTAAACATGATTGTTATTGTGGAGAAATGAAAAATCAGATTGGAATCAAAATCTCTAGTTCCTAAAATTCGTCGTCGTCTAATCGATCGGATTAGCAATAGAAATAACTTGCTATCAACTTTTTTCGACACTACAGTCTTTTTTTAGCATTTATGCGATGACACAGTAGTCGCTGTTTAGAATCTTAACAAAACTTAATTGATAGAGATAATTGAGCACATTGCATGCTTACCGAAACATGGAATAAACTAAATAATAAAATAACTAAGGATATCATACCATTAATTTTGAACGAAATAATTAAATAATAATTGAATCAAGCACATTTAGGTTGTATATTAAATATACAAGGAAATAATTAAGTTTTAGAAATATGGAATAAATCAAAGATTAATCCAATTTGGTCACATATTATTATTGTCATTATTATTATAATCAAACAATAACTAACAAACGCAACCGTTGTCAGCTTTTGCCAAGTTCTTAAAAAAAAAAAAAGCAACGCAACGCAACGCAAGTACGCAACTCGGGGTAATTGCCAGGAAAATAGCCGTTTGATCGAGTGTGTATCCTCTGAGATATCTCAACTTTTGCGTGACTGACGTGTCCGGTGCCTATTCGGGGATAGCCCAAGGGCAATATTATTTGTGCTTCGAGATTCGTGCAGAACGTATTTAAACGGTTAAGATTTTTCATAAAGTCACGCAAAATTTGAGATATCTCAGAGGACACAAATTCCGTTTGATCACCCTTCACCAGCAACCTTTTTCTCTCTGATTGTAATGGTAAAGTGTACGTGTGGCTGGAACACGTATCCCTAATTTTTTTGAGTTAATGCATCTCGATCTAGTTAACACGAATCTTAAAGCAGATCGGATCGTCCAGACGCATTAACTCAAAAAAATTTCTTTTGAGTTAATGCAGAGGATACGAATTCCGTGTGGCAGGGTGTTAGACGTGCGGAGTCCCGTATCCTCTGAGAAATCTCAATTTTTGCGTGACCGACGTGTCCGGTGCCTATTCGGGGAAACATAGGGGGCCAATTTTATTTGAGCTTTGAGATTCGTGCAAAAGTTATTTGAACTATTGTGATGTTCCAAAAGGTCACGCAAAGTTTGAGATATCTCAGAGGATGCGAATCCAGACGTGTGAGCCGGATAAGAACCGTGCACATGTGGCAATCAAAGTGGAATCCTGATCAAAAGATGCCTTTTGACCTGTAAAAAAAAAAAAGGCGGCAGCGACACATACATTGTCTGAGCGCGTAGATGTCCAAGATAACCGTGGTTCTGAAATTTATATTGAAAAGTTAAATCTTTCCCTCAAAAATATATAAAATTTAAATTCAATACACACACACACACACACACAAAAGTGGGATACCATATACCCACCAATATCATATTGAAATTCTAAATCAGGTATAATATATTTAAGGCAATTAAGATACTAAAATAAATTAAATAATTGTCATAACTGTTAAATCAATTATATTATGAATGGATAAGATTCACTTACAGCTCAAATTAAATTTACTTAATCCTTGTGATATTTAGATTGGTCAGTAATTTTTTCTTAATAAGTTTTTTGGTTCCATTCTCACGAAATTGATAGGATATCCGTCTAAGTTATACTTATTTTCTTATTATCTTATATATATTAATGAATTTTAGACGTTGCTTTTTTGTTCCTGATTGTTTGTAATTGGTGCTAATTATGATGCGGCATTATAAAACGAAACAGGAGTAGGTCCGATGGGCATCGGACCTACTTTTAGGTTCAATTAGCTCTATCACCGTTCGATTAACATCAAAATTTGTGTGTACGGAAATTGGAAACAGATTAGCACGGATTTTAATGTATTTTGCACGGATATTGATGCAATTGAATGGTTATTACATCCATCGAACCAAAGTAGGTCGATAGGCATCCGACCTACTCTGAATTCTTTACATTTTAAATGTCACGTAGTTTTACATTTTCTTTAACAAAATATATTTACATTAATTATGTACCTCAATAAAAATATATATATATATATTACCCTATCTCCTCTATCAACTTAAAAAATTCAGATGACAAAATACGAAACTCCATATATCAATCAACAACCGAACCGCCAAAATTGTGGAGGTAGAAACGCTGATGATGAACAAACCCATGATCCCTAGAGCCAAACTAGGTCTTGTGTTGATCAACAACCCCTGCAAAATCCCCATCAGCTCGAAAACATCTGTCCCGTATTGCATGTGGTACCGCTTCTCCCAGTCCATCCATTCCGTCGGGGGCTCGTAGTTGCGCTCCGCTTGCTTCATCTCATTCATCCGCTTTCTCAGCGTGATCATGCTCTCGTCAACCAACTGCCGGTTATTTCCGAAATGCTGGCTGTCTGTTTTCCTCCCGTAGACACGGCAGATCATCGTTGATCCTTTTACCGGCATCTGTGCCTGAGATTTGGCCATGAGGAATGTTGGGAAGATGGAACGAATTGCACAACTTGTTGCTGCCATGGATAGTACTATATAATACCTTCTATTGATAAGTGAAACTTTCTTGTAATGTGAATTGTTGAGATTTAATGAAAAATATTTTGGTGTTTGATGTGCTTCAGCCTTCATCAACAGAGGTTTAAATAGATTTCAAAGGGGGATGGAGACGAGTGGGATGGCATCTTACCTCCTAAGGCAAACTTTGAAAGCGCGTTGGAGCGGGTTGTTTTCTGTGTGGCCAATCATGAAACGGGTCACAAAGTATTGAACAAATTGTTAAGCATAAACAAATGATACGGAAGTGTTATCTCTTTGTGGGTCAAGGAACCGGGATATTATGATGGGATCTGATCAAATTTGGAACGATATTCGATAAAACAACGAATATAAGTTGTTTGATATGTATCAAAATTTCTACATACAACTTATATTAAAATTTAAAATCTATTCCATTGCGCGTAAATTTTGGCATGGATCAAATTTGGTCGCGATGCCCATAGGACCAGGATCCGACTCCTGCTCGCCGAACAGAAGAGCAGGACCCTGCTTGTCTAAATCTAGTCGTTTATTTTTTTATGCACGAATCTCAACACAGATGAATAGTTCGATTTTGACAAGCAGAGTCCTGCTCTCCTGTTTGACGAGCAGCGGAGTTGGTTCCCATAGGACGACCCACTTTACCCTGGTCAAGGATCAAGTAGTAAGTCAACACATGGAAGGCCACACGAAGTGTACCACATGGAGTGGCCATATCCAATGATGGAGAAGTAGCATAATGGAAATATAAAGTAAATGAAAGGGAGGTGATATTCTAAGAGCAATAGTTTCAATAATGAGAGCTGAGAGAAAACTTAATATACTAATATCCAATTTGTCCTTTCTTTTTAATACCTGTAATCAGGGGATAACTCATAAGGAAATTATTCAAATCTAAAATCTCTTTTCCCTTTTAGTACGTATAGAAATGGAATCAATCCTTCTTTTCTAGTATATATATCTGTCATGTCTTTGAAAAAATGATTTCATATTATAGAGTACAAAAAACATTAAGTTTATATTAGTTGTTATTTACAAATGTAGAAAAGACTAAAACATATGGATATGTTCATTGATTCTGTTTGGATATATGCACTCTAAAGTGAGTTATATTTAAATTGATTTTACATGAAGTATAGCAGCTAATTTCAAACATAAAAAAATATATTAGATAAATTTCTATACAATGAAACATTATATGTACAAAAGATTGCATCGTCATCTTTTAACAAAAAAAAAAAATATTTGTAATGAGGTCCTTAATTAAATTGAAAGAATTATATACTGCGTACAAAAATAAAAGATTGATACCTGCTGAGGAAGCAAGGATTAATTTCTATTTTATATGTACAAAAAGAAAATAAAAGATATTTGAAATTTAAATAATATCTCTTGTTAGTTATGCATTGATTACATATTAAGATATGATATTAAAGAAGAAGGGCAAATTGGATATTGGTATATTAAATTTTCTCTCAGCTCTCATTATTGAAACTATTGCTCTTAGAATAGAACCTCCCTAAATGAAAAGGGCGGCACGCCGGTACAGCGTATGTTAAGTTGTTAACTGCTAAGATTAATTGTATGTATTCTCAGATCTCAAGAGGAAAATATAGTATGCCTAGTAAACTACTACGGATTTTCTATGGCAGGCTTATATATTGGGATTTTGCACTTCTCTTAGTTTTCTAAATAGACTTCAATCAGAAATGGACATTTCAAATTTTATTGGAACGGTCAAATGAAATATGTATTCTCTATGGTCTTGTTCAATGGGAGGTTAATTTTGTGTGGTTGTACAGACAAGTGCACAAGTTGGTTTGTCAAATTTAGCCATAGAGAATCCGAATCCAGATTAATTATTACTTAATTTGATCCAATTGACTTAGTCGCAGAAATTGGGTATGATCGACTTAAAATAATATTTTTTGGTAACAGAACATTACACTCCCTATAGACCACTTATAAATGTCAAAATGTCATTAAAGAGAGGCCAAGTCAACAAAAATATGTAATGAACTCATCTAATTCTGACCAGTTTATCAACAAAAATATAATAGCTACCAGTTATCAATTAATAATTATTGATAAAATAACATTTTTCGCAATTATTGATGATTATCTTGCCGGAAGAAAGATTTATGACTGAAGGAGTCAAAGACGCTCGCCGGCCGGCTCCACTTGAAAAGGCTCCGGAGTCCGGATATATATAAAATAAAATTTCATTAGTTTAAAAGTTTCTAGACAATTTTTTAAAATAATGATTTTTTATCCATCTAAAAATAGTATAAAATTTGGTTTCCGCATACATTTTTATAAGGAGATTGTATTGAGAAATTTGGGTCAATTGTTTTAACTTTAGAAACGGAGTATGAATGTAAAATTAAACATGGTCCTTCACAAAACATATTAGTTCATATGTGTGTGTGTGTTTTAAATCATATATTCCGTATATAGGTACTGAATTTGTCACGGAGAAAAACATTTATAATTAAAGCCGCGTGTTATCTATTTCATTGGTTTTGTACCTCGCCTATTTCAGTTGCAAAAATTATCTCTTGATTATCTCTTTTATCCTAAAATAAAAAACAGTTATCTCTTTCTTACTTTTGAATTAATGCAATAGTTTGCATTTTTGCTTTGGACACGTCTTGATCAGCACATTAATTAATGCAATTAAAAAAAGTCACCTCTCCGCTGAACAAATTCATCAAATCCGCTCAAGTAATTTGAAGAGTTCAACTCAATTTAGCAATTAAGCTTATATGATCTTCTAGAAAATCAATAATGTATGGTCTGAATATCATCATGAAAATATTTTTTAAGCATGACATGAACTAAAATCTTTAAATTATTTTTAATATAGACATTTAAGTTCGGAATTATATATATTTTTTTAGCTTTTCAAAGGATTTTAGTTACATGTTTTGATTTGATTAGTTGGCACTAATCATATTAGTACATGTTCTTAAATAAATGATGACCAATATATTTCTCTCATATCACATATCTACATTACTAATTATCTACATCCTGCCACAAATTCAACAATCTATAAAACAAGCTACGTACATTAATGACAAATTCCACCCAAATGTAAAAAAACCATAATCACAGAAGCCGGTACACTCGACATGAACAATATCAGCATAGTGATCGCCACGCTAGGTCGGCTGTTCATCAGCAATAACTGTACCAATCCGACAAAACCACACACGCCGGAGCAGTATTTATCGTAACATTCTCTCTCCCACTCCATCCAACATTTTTTCGCTTCTAGTTTCGACTCAGCCATCTCCATCTCATGCATCCTTCTTCTAAGCAAAAACATGTCCTTGTCTACCATTGCACCGCCGAAATCTCCACCATGAATATCTTTCTTCGCACTTAATCGGATGGCTCGTGATCGCTTCTGCAAGCGGGGTCCAATGCGCTGGTGCAACTCAATGGATTTTAACGGAAATAGTGGAGAATTGCTACCATAAAAGGAAGGTTTATTTGACAGAATAGTAGTTTCCATAATTAGATGTCAATTTCAAGATAATTGCAAGGAAATTAGATTGAAATGCTGAGGTTAATGTTTTGCTTACGAAGTCTTTCTCCTACTTATACAGGCTTTGGGTATGAGAGAGACGACGGTGGGGAAACCGTGTGGCCAGAGAATAACGCTGGACACGTGGCAGTTACGTAGGAGAATTATTCAACTGGGGTAATTAAAAAATATTGTCCCAATTGGAAGTTGACAGTTATATACGCCTATAACTGGGGCGGTGGAATAATACAACTATATATAACATGTTTATTCCTCCTTTTGGAATCAATCCTCTTTTATAATATTTTCTGTACAGATTTAAAATAAGTACAACACAGGGGATCACCTGATTCGTGTATTATTGTGTTAACCCATCAATACAGTTTCTTTATTTCGATTGATGCAATCGGCAGTTTAATTTCACGATTGATTGCTAGTATAATCTGGGTGTATTTTTGTTTAAATTGATGGTCCTTATTCCTTAATTAGTAATAGGGGAAAAAAATGAACAATAATTTAATCCATGTAACTTCTTGAATTAATTTGCTGGTTACTGATACTACCAACCAATTCTTTTTAAAAAAAAATAGAAATGATGATGCATCATTTACAAATCCACATTTTTTTCTGCAAAAGAAATGGTCAACTACAACAAATACTAGCAAAACAACCTTTGATGAGATGGTATATTTTTATTTTCCAATTATTTTACACCCCACTTTTGACAGTATTAATATAATTTTTTTAAAGGAACGGGACCTTTTCATTAATAAGTATATACTTCCGGTCTATTTTCTGAAATTTTGATTTCTTAGTTCAGCAACGGAATTTCTAAAAATGGCAACTTTATTTTCGCAGAATAACTTCGAAATAACAAACCAGAATAAGCATACTTGTATCACCACCTAAGTAGCTAACAAATATCAATGCCATGATACCAAGTACCGAGTTATTAGAAACCGAGACAATATATAAAGACTGGCCTAGAACCAAATTTCTAACAAAAATATGCCTTAATTATGACATTAAATTTACTCGGAGAGAATTTGTTGCGACTGATCAGGGCAATCAGGGTTGGTTGGAGCAGAGGGGGGAGGTAGGAGAGGCGACTGATCAGGGCAATCAGGGTTGGTTGGAGATGAGGGGGGAGGTAGGAGAGGCGACTGATCAGGGAAATCAGGGTTGGTTGGAGCAGAGGGGGGAGGTAGAAGAGGTTGGTACTTGGGTTTGTTTTTCTTGAGCAAGAGGTACGTGGTACAGTACCAAAACATCAGTATGCGACCCTGTGCAACTATCGTATCCTTTATATGGTTTCCTCCAAACGATAGCCTCTCCAATACCTAAGTTTTATTAGATAAAGCAAAAAAAACCAAAAGATAGTAAAGAAGATGATAATAAAAATCTGGTGCAAGTGAGGATTACTGTATTATTACTGTATAGGTTTCATTCAGTTATGGATATCAGGATATGCCGCCTGT
This sequence comes from Carex cristatella, assembly GCA_024447775.1. Lineage (NCBI taxonomy): Eukaryota > Viridiplantae > Streptophyta > Magnoliopsida > Poales > Cyperaceae > Carex > Carex cristatella. The sequence goes on from JAJHPF010000016.1 coordinate 2,573,545, forward strand.
GAAACCAAAACTTTTTTTTGTCCCGATATATTTTCCCGATTTTTTATCGGTAGCATAAACAAATAACAAATTACATCCTTACCATCGATTTCGGACAATTTCGTTTTATACCCCAACCGATGAATTATTGAGCGGTTAAAATCTGTGTTATGTGAATGCCGGTTTCAACACGCATATTTCAACAGCTAAATTATTCAAAGGTTGTGGTCTAAAACAAAATTGTCCGAAATCGATGGTATATCTTTAATTTGATTATTGTTTTTAGCTACAGATAAAAGAATTGGCCTTTTTTCTCTGTCAATCCCTGTAATTTGTTTTTTTTTTTTTTTTTTTTTTTTTGTGTGAGTTGTGGATTTGGGTGTGCACTTTTTTTTTTCTTTTTTACTTTTAATGCGTGTGGAGTGGGGTGCTTCATTGTGACCTGTGTATGGCTTAAGTATACAAGGCAAGCTGATGATATAGTTATTACCACACCAAAAAAAAATAATATACTCAATAGTTGGAACTTTCAAGCACCTGCTCTCCAGTTCGGACGTCATAAGACTGTTTCTGTTCAAACTCGAGTCCAGTGAATTCATTAATGCAAAGCCCTTGAAAGGCCCTAAATAATCCAAGGAAAAGGCAATTATTATATCATTAATTGGTAACTTGAAATTATTCCGACCTTAGTTCACATATGGAGTAATGATCTATGAAATCACGAGTCCTGACATTAGTGCTTTATATTAACCCATTAACTTATTATTGTATAACTTTTTGTATGCTTTGTAATAGTTAAGATCTACAGTTAAATTTATATTTATAAGTGCATCTCTGACATAGTTTGTTCTACCACCTTTCAAAGCAGCCAACTTTTGCAATTTCATAAGATCACGGGCTATGGTACTATGCATAGCGCATACTGGTCCTTACTACGGGTCAATATCCTCACTCATTTCATAACAACAAATTAGCAGAACACGCCTCATAAGAGAAAGTACATACCATCTGATGAGAGAGGCTCGAGGGATCCACCGAAAGATGACAGGGGTATTGTCAGAATTTACATAATACCCCCCAAAGACTATGAAAACCGTCATAAGGGATGGCCCGAGAGCCATTGCAGCCTCTGTTGTTGGCACCATGGCCCCCACTGTCAGACCCATTGCTGATGCAGCAAATGACTCCACCGTCACAATCCCACAAAACTTAGCAAATCTGAAATAAAAAAAATAAGAGGAAAAATCATACTTTATTTTATTATCAGACTAAGTATATTGTTAAGCATTCATGCACAAAGTACCATCAAAGTTTTTCAAACTTAATGGATACAAACTCACCCAAAATGGGACTCCAAAAAATTATTTACAAGTGAAAATTAAAAATTGGTAACTATCCCATATATCACAAATCTATATGAAGAAATGAGAAGAGATAGCAGGTAGTCTTCAGTATTTTTCAAATGAAAACAGAAGAGGTCTAGACTGCTATCTCCAACTTCTAAAGATTTGTTCATATTTTTCATTGGAGATGCAATTTTGAGATTAACTAGGGATGCACACAAAATTTTAAATAAATGTGTGAGGTCTTGAACATGTTATAATTTAAGGCACACAAATTTTTAAAGGTACAGAGAACAATAATTTTGAACATTTAAGCCCTTCCATATGTATGCATATTGATTTTTTGTTTAACATAATAAGCTTCTCCTTATTTTACAAATAAATAGAGAAGAAAAGAAGACCTGGTGATGGTAGGATGAAGGCGAGACATAGGGTAGAGAATTGTGCCAAACAAAAGTGGGAAAGAGGCGCTAACAGGGATTTCGGCTAGTAATTTTGATAAAAGATAGGGGCCTAATTGATAAGAACCCTTTGCACGTTCTCTGTCAACTATGGCCCGCTCCTTGGGGAAAACACCAACTGTCTTTGTCAAAGCTGCCATTGCTGTGTTAATAGCTGCAACCTTTCAGAAATAATGAATTCATTTAATTACTTATGGTAGAGGAGAATAATTTAGGCACGTTTTGAAATTTTATAGTACTCCTTATTTTGAGGATTATGCATGATGTTTTGACATTTGCAAGGATACATGAAATCCAATTACAAAAAGTTATGAAAAAAGTCCACATGTAGTTCCTTTAGAACATGTCATTTTTTGGTATTTGTTTGTAGTGAATTGAATTAAAAAGCAAAACTTCAAATTATGAAATATCATCAACAGCATACTTGGAGAAGTCCCAAGCGATCCTGAATGGAAGTCTGGCTTCTTCCCATTCTCCAGAAAACCGACCCGAATATGATTGCTGAAGCAACCGACATGCGAGCCCTGACCTTATTTGTGGGTCCATCTCGAAAAGCCTATATATAGTACAATCAGTATACATTTCAGGTTAAAAAGGAACATCAAGAATACTATACAGAATTTAGGGACATCTTTGATGTTTGTTGTGCATTTATTGAGCTTACTTTACACACATTTAAGCCCATATGGAATTACGTTGGGTTAAATAATGCTTGATTGATACATGTTTCACCGGGGAGAGCTAATTATGCAAAATTAAGTTATACAAGTGGTGCTTAAATAATCAAGGCATTAACACCTGAGGGCACAATCAAGGCATTAACTGAGGTCATATTTTGTTAAATTGACACTTAATTCGACAGTCGTTTATTAACCATCAAGTCCTAAATCACTTTATCAGGCATTAATTTCAAGTTTCTGACAATGCAGGCATTATTTTCAACAAAATAAGTATACAAGCAGGAGTGAGGCTATGGTACTATGCATATCGAGGATTAATCCATATTATATATCAATATCTTCGTTTTCAAAGTTCAAATAGCAGATCTGAACCTTTCAACATGATTTCCAAATGAAAATGTACTCGAAGACAAAATTTTACATTTTTAGAATTTTTTTACTATTTTTTAGAAATGTAGGAAAATCACTACTTTTGAATGGTCTAGAATTTTAGATCAAGTGATTTTCTGCCTATCTAAAAAATAGTTACAAAATTGTAAAAAAAGTAAAATTTGATCTACAAATACATTTTCATATGCAGTTCATGTTGAACGGTTTAGGTCGACGTTTTGGACTTTGAAAGCAGAGATATTGATTCATAGTACAGACCATTCTGCGCTATGCATAGTACCATAGCCTCACTCTACAAGCAGAAAAAAGGAAAAAAAAAAAAAAACCTGCATCCATGCTCGTTTAAGAAGCAACCGGAACTGCCGCCACCATCCAAGCGGCCCAATTCTCTTCTTGACCACAAATTTCCCAACTACTTTTGCACGGGAATCAAGGCCATGCAATTTCGGGACTGGACTGGTACAGTCAGTGATTGGTATTTTAGTAGCAAACACCTCTATGAGTTCATCTATTCTTTTTCGAGAAGAGAAGACACTTGAAGTTGAGCTATAATCTACTGATATAAGGTCAGCTAAGAACTCTGCAGGATTAACATGCTCTGGGCATTTGTACCTACAACAAATGTCAACAGATCTGTGATATTTATGCTTTTTTTTTTAACAGAACATTAAAACTAAATGTTTTATCATACTACATATGATTAAAAATGACGATTCCAGATGAACTCATATCCAATTAGAAAAGAAAAGGCAAAAGGCTACAAAAATAAGAGTGAGGATATGGTACTATGCATAGCGCAGATTGGTCTGTCCTACAAATCAATATTTTAGTTTTCCAAGTCCAAATTCGATCTGAACCATTCAACAAGATTTTCATTTGAAAATGTACTTGCCGACTAAATTTTACATTTTTTAGAATTTTTTTACTATTTTTTTAGAAAGGTAGAAAATCACTAATTTTGAATGGTCTAGAATCTAAAGATCAAGTGATATTCTGCCTATCTAAAAACATAGTAAAAAAATTCTTATAAAGGTAAAATTTGATCTGCAAGTATATATTCATATGGAGTCATATGGAGATCCTGTTGAACAGTTCAGATCGATTATTTCAAATTTGAAAATTGAAATATTGATCCACAGTACGGACCAATATGTGCTTTGCATAGTACCGTAGCCTCACTCCAAAAATAATATAACAGAGAGGTACATAACGTACAACAGCTATACAAATGGCACCACGTAGGCTGTCCGTCATGATAATTTTGGCTTGAGAAAATATAGTAACAAAGTATAGAAGTGTTCATGAACAAATTACAAACCCAAATGTAGCAAAGTAAGATAAAGGTTCCTCCTTTGCGGCTCCCGCATACACCACCAACCCCTCTGACAACAGAATGATGTCATCAAACTTTGCATAGACTGAGCTCCTCGGCTGGTGAATAGAACAGATGACAGTGTGGCCATCCTCCGCCAATTGCCGGAGTGTCTCCATTACTTTCTCCGCTTGAAATGCATCAAGACCTAAGTATTACAATTCACCAAATCAACAAAAAAGGACCAGAGAGGGAATTAAGGTGAAAGCATTTTGTACTGTCACCAGTTCGTGACATATAACTAAGCCCGTACCATGACTTTGAGTTGAAAACAAAATCATATCTGTAGCTATCAAGGTACAATACTTTGCAGATTTAGAATAAAAACCAAGCCAACAAGTTAGAGAAATTCTTTGCAAAAGTTCTAGAAAAGAGTTGTGCATTTTTAGTAATTTAAAAAAAGGTTTTTCATTGTTGAAGAAACTAAAAGTTTTGTTTGCCTTTAAGAATGTCAAATTAGAGCTAATAAAGAGTAAATGAAAAAGACCACAACTGGAATGCTTCATATAACCACTTCAATTACCAAACTCAGAAGATGTATCTATAAATATCACCACGGGTCAAGAATTAAAGTAATAGTGCACCCATTGGTCTTAAATAGGTGATTTCTTATTCTTGGAAGAATAATTCCATGATACCAAATAGTTAACAGAATGTTAGGCATTATACTAGCAGTGTAAAAGTCTAAAACCTATTTATCAGGGTTATTTCAAATGTCTCAATAATGCAGGGGCACTTTTGGAAATTTTGAGAAGGTAGGGCCTTTTGCAACTTTTTACAATAGAGGGGAATTTTGCACGTTGCTCTAATTAAAAATTTAATATTACCTGTTGTTGGTTCATCCGCAAATATAACAGATGGGCTAGCAATCAATTCACAAGCGAGAGAGAGGCGCTTCTTCTCGCCGCCACTTATGCCCCTTACTTTTGCATCACCCACAATTGAATCAGCACAATTCACCTTTTTAAAAAGGTATAACAAAAAAAAGTTAACTATGATTATTTGAGAATTAAGCATTATTGTATAAAAATTACAAGCAACTTACCAAACCGAGTTTGAACAAAAGGTTGTTGATGTATTTGTCTTTACTTTCAGGTGACAAGCTATTTGGAAGTTGCAGTTCAGAAGCAAGTGAAAGTGTTTCACGCACTGTCAGTTGTGAGAAAAACAAATCTTCTTGCCTCACATATGCACTCCTGAATAGAAAAAATAAAAAATATATATGTGTGTGAAAAAGAACAAAGAAATAAGGGTATTCCCAGAATATATAATATGAAAAATCATGCTGTAGAATGGTTCTTTGGTTGCATGTGATGAGTACAAAACACCAGGTACTTGTGCGACTCAACTTGTATGTAATTATATATTGTCATTTTTTAATGATGGAATTCTACTTAAATACGATTACTAAATTACTCGTGAGAAAATTCAAAGGGAAGGAGTTCTTCAGATTGCGTTTGAAGGGCAGATTTAAGTGTAGGGAATGTCCTCCATTCTTTTTTTAATCATATATGTATATATTATTTTTTTGTGGTACATATGTAATTTTTAAGAAAAAAATTATATTTCAACCCCATAAAATTTAGATAATCATCCTATTATTGACCCCCACACTAACAATTTACGTTTTTTAATTGATCATTATATTGATACTAATATTTGATATGATACTTGAACCCCATTTCAAAATTTTCTGGCTCCGGTCATTGCTGATAAAAAATCCAGATTTAATTAAAAATCAAACATGCCTTCATGCGCTTATTCTAATTAATTGTTAGTTTGTATAATTCTATTTCAGCAGCTAGGTTGTACCGGCATTAGTACTTACTTGTAACCACCTCTAGACATAGGTAGGCCGTTAATATCCAGATGACCAGAGAGGCGCAACTTAGGAGAGGCTGCCATCTGTCCTGCTAGTACATTGAGTAGAGTTGTCTTGCCAGAACCAGATGGACCCATGATAGCCAGTAGCCTCCCTGGTTTTGCCTCGCCACTCACATTTGTCAAAAGAAATCTCACCTTTTTGATGAAAAAATCATCCTCTAAACTTCAATTTGAAATATTGAAATAACATTATTGTATTTAAATAGGCAGTAGTGGTTTATGTGTATACTATATCAGACCCTATGCAACAAATTGAACAGACATAAAAAAATCCAAATGAAGCACCAAAATGAGATATCCAAAATTTCAGGGGCCAAAACAGGAATTTCATGCTGGTGCATTGCACTTTGCACCTTTGCACCAGTCTACTTGCGGAGAAGGGAGAACTAAGTACATACCGTGGTCCCGTGCTTGTCCGAGAGAGAACAGGTGATACGATTCCAGCGGATGGTGACAGGTGGGACCCCTCCGCCATTACCGGCCGTAGATTCCTCATCTCCGGCGTCCTCCGTCACCTCCTCTGGTGGAGCTAAGGCGGGTCCCACTCCGGTAATGATTCGCACGAAGAGAGCCGCTGCCACCGCCGCCAGCAGCTGCCCCAGCCCTTTCACTTCTATCCCCATCTCTCTCTCTCAATATCTCTCTGATGAACAGATGCTGCACTGTCTATACTCTGTACTGGCGCTTTGCTTTCTCTCCCGCGACGAATACAAAGAGCGTCATTCCCCTCCTGTCAGTGACAATGAGGCAATTCGTAATAGGTAAGAAGTGTGTGGACGATAATAAGTGAGGGGATAATTTGGGCCTACTCAATTTTAGGCCGTCTGTTAAGGAATAAATGGGCCTGTTGATCCTATTTTAAGTTCTTCCCTATCAAAGTACTCGACCTTTTTGCTCATTAAAATGTGTATATAAACTCGAGTAACCGAATCAGGTTCCTTCTGGTGCATTAAAAATAAAACTATGACAAATATTTAATATATTTAAAAAGTATGAATTGGCGGTACCACGCAGTACGGCTTGCCTAAAATATTGACTATAGAATCAACTAAATTAAATAAGAGAGCATAAATAAATAAAGCAAGAGTGTGTGGATTCTAGAATGAGAGAACCAATAATCATTCATGCATGTCTGATCAAGGATCATCATTCCTTGTTCATTTGATTTTGACCTTTATTATCTTTTGCACGAATTTAAATTTTGATTTGAGGCTTGATCGGTACATGATGCTAATAATTGACTATTCATTAGAAATAATTAATTAACCGTTATCCTATTCAACAAAACTGGTATTTGACTTAATCGTTGCCAACTGTGATAGCAAATTGTTGGCTAGTTATTTTTTTTTTATAGTATTACCGAATTCTCTGCCTTCTAAGGAATATGATTTTCCTGTCCTGAGTCACTGACACGTGGACTTACACCAAAACTAAAAACTAATATTTAAATTTATAAACCCGTCTGAATTCACATGTTAGTCTCACCGAAGGCAGGAAAATCCTGCTCCTGAGGAGCAAGTGATTTCTTTCCTTGAATTAGACTAATTGCATGCTGTAATCATTTTTGTAGTGTAAAATAAATGCTTACCAAATATAATCGTTTAATATTTTGTTGTAATGTAAAATAAACTATTCGTAATTGTTTATGCAGACTTTTACTTTTAATCAAGTTCTTGCAAAACCGTTGTAACTGTTTTTGTAGTACAAAATAAATAGTTAGTAACAGTTCATGCAATATTCCTAATTTTGACTAAAGCTATGATCTTTCTGGTTTTGTATAATTTTCAATAATTTGACTAAACAATAGTTAGCCCTAAATTCACCATCTACGACTTCTTAGACCAACTTTAGAATATTGTCTATTCAAAATTCTTGCTTTTGACCGAGTTCTTGCAAAATCATATCGTAGTAACTGATTGTGTAGTACAAAGTATATTGTTAATGACCATTATAATCGTTAGAGCATCTCTAATGGAGAAATTGAATAGAATTCAACATTAGCCGTAAAGCACAATTTAGAAATTAAGTAAATTTTAAATTTTAAAGTCCTGCAATCGTAAAACTAAAGTTTTGAAAAGAGAGACAGGAAAAAAAAACAGAGGGTTATTTTTTTACAGCAAATAATTTTGTTTTGTTCTGCCAACTTGTTCAAAAGAGATGATTTTATTTATAAGCAAATTTACTTTATTAGTAATTGATCCACACCTCCAACAATTCAAATAAAATTTGCCATATAGAATTAACAACTGTAAAACAATTACCAATGTAGATGCTCTTATAATTTTTCCTATAGCACAAAACCAACAATTAGTAATTATTTACACAATTTAAAGTTTTTACTAAGTTCTTGCAAAATAAATCGTTGGTAACAGTTTATGCAATATTCCTAGCTCGTTTTGATAAAGTTGTCCTTGAACTTTCTGATTTTGTTCAATTTTAAATAATTTGACCAAGTAGTATTTACCCCTAAATTCACCATCTATGAGTTTCTTAGACCAACTTTAAAAGTTGGTGAAGATTTGTTCTTTAAAATTTGTTAGACTAATTAATATGATATTGTTTTGAGATCGTCAAATCAAATTAAAGTTCGTTTAAAACAACATTAATCTATTATTTATGGCTTAATACATGAGAAGATGCATTAACTTATTTTAATGTCAATTTGATCTTGTATACAAATTTTTACTTCATCACTTGACCTCAACTTATTAAAAATGAAATGAATTAATTATTAATCTTTCAAACACTAGGCTAAAGTAATATTTCACATGAATTACAATTTAAATATCGCTGAAAATCATTTGAAATTTTTTAAAAGTCATTAGTAGAACTTGGGTATTCTAAGCTTATCAAATTCATTGTTGTGAGTTTAACTCTAAAATTAATCAGATTGATTTTAAAGACAATTTAAATCATTAAAACTAATCTATTTCACAAGTGATAAACTACACGTAATATATATAAATTTATAAATTAATTTAGTATAAAAGTAAGCGATACAAAAATAAAGAAACATAAACACGTTTTTAATTAGCTTGTAATTTTTTTTACCACTTCATGATATACTAAATTAAGTCTAAATTTTATAAATTTGGTATGTAGACGCATCACTTGTGAATTAGATCGGTTTCAACAATTTGAATTTATTATTTGAAGTTATTTCGATAGGTTTTAAAATTATTTGAATAAACACATTAAAATTAACTTATGAATATTTTTTTTTACCACTTCACTTTATACTAAATTAAGTCAAAATTTTATAAATTTGATATGTAGACGCATCACTCGTGAAGTAGAACGGTTTCAATGATTTGAATTTATTATTTAAAGTCATTCCAATAGATTTTAAAATTATACTCACTGAATGATAACCCATATCTACCTTGAACAATATTTTTTAATTGCAATCCTCAATATATTACAAAAGGTGAGGAAAAAAAAACTAAAATGAAAAGGATTTTCCGTTGCCAAGTCAAACCAATTAAACAATCTCAAACGGAATATTCACAATGAATAAAAAAACTTGTCAGGTATTTATATCAAAATTGTAATCTTTATGAAAGCGAGAGGTTATTGGTTTTTATTATTATCTCAAATTCAGAACGTTTCTACTTTCTTGTTACATTTTTTATTATATCTGTGTCTTCAATACAAAAATGTAATACATTTAATTATGAGGAGTGCTATTCTACATACAAGAATTGTAATATCTAGCGCTGAGAGAATATTTTTTTCCTTAATACCTGTTTTACCCTTCCAATACTCTCTTTCTTCCATTGACTCGATTAGTTGTTAATTTTCTCTCTATTAGAATAACTCAATTAAAGGAAGTAATGCAGACTTTTCCTCTGTTTGACGAGAATGGAAATAAATCAATCCATTCGGCTGGTCAGACAAAAAAAAAATAACCTAGAAAAAACATGATTGACTGTTATCTTGAACCAGAAGTACTTATACAAAGGCCAACATTAGAAATCACTCCAAAAAAATTTGGTAGAGCCCTGAATATGAGAGAGGGGGGTGTCCGATGCCCATCGGACCAGAACAGTGTTCGATGAATGTCCGATACCATTCGATCTACTTCAAGATCTGTGCGCATGTATATTAAAGCAAACAACACGGATATTAAAGTGATGCGCACAGATTTTGAAGTGAATCGGACAATATCGGACACCCATTGAATAGACTCTGATCCGATGAGCATCGGACACCCTCCTCTCCCCCTGAATATGGGGTTGCATAATGACAGCCATGCTTAACAGAATGAAGAAAGCTATAGTTGAATGAAATAAGTTACAAAATGAAACACAACAAGATTTCATCACAGAGAGGGAGGAGGATAGAGACTTATTGTGCTTACATGTCAATTTGTACTTTTTTTTCTTTTTCCGTTATAAACTGGTACCTATTATCAATTGATGCTCAATTGTGCACAAATTTTTTAAATGCTTGTTTCTCTTGATGTATTTAAATTGTGCTAGTCTCCTGTGTTACAAAAAATTGAGAAAAAAGTTGGAATTTCCTTTTGTGTTTTTTTAAAGTACAATTTTAACCTGAAAATAATGTTGGGATAGGAAATGATCACACCATCTTTTGTTTGATAGATCTGCACGGATTTTAATGTAGACCTGCATGGATTTTAATGTAGTTTGCACGAATCTTGTTGCAGATTGAATGGTCATTACACCCATCGAACCAAAGTAGATCCGATGGGCATCATACTCTGAATTCTCCAATCCATATTATACTATGAAGAATGCATAAGGGCTCGCTTATTAATACATCCATTATGCTTCAATGACTACAAGAAGCATCAACAGTTACAGTCAATTTACATTTTTTGTATGGTACAGTCTCTACCGGTACAACATGTACCAACATAAACTTTGCTCGTCCATAGTTTGCTATCAGCATACCTACTGGATTGATTTATTTTCGTCTTCTTTTTTGAGGAAAGATTTATTTCCATTCTCGTAGATGAAGAATCGAACATCAGATTTGGAGGAGAGAGTCTACGTTACTTCCTTTAATTGAGACAATCCAAGAGAGAGAAAATATGCATTAATTGAGTCCATCAAAGAGAGAAGGTATTAGAAGAGCAAAATAGGTATTAAGAGAAAAATAATCCTCTTAGCGCTAGATATTACAATTCTTGCATGTAGAATAGCACTCCCCTTTAATTATTGCTTCCATTTCACAATTTCACATCACCAGGAAAAAGTAAGACATTTAATACAAAATGTAAGACATTTAATTCATTATTGGAAAGTGTGATTGTTTCTTTTCTTTCTTTTTTCCGTGAAAGTTGAATATTTAAGCATTTGTGAGAATTGATGAACTTCCTTTTTCTCTGTAAGGCAATTAACACCTTGTTTGGATGGAGAGTAGACAAAGGAAGGGGATGAGAAGAATAAAAAGGAATGTAATGAAATAGAAAGTGAGATTAACATATTTAACTTTTTTATGTTTGGATGATTAATGAGGGAAAATAAATTTAATTTTCTTTTCCATCTTATTTCTTGTTTGGTTGATTAAAATTTAGAAGGTTAATGAAAAATTCGGTAGCTGTTGTAGATTTGTGACAAAAAAACTTGTATAAGAATTATATAAGTAAGATGTAGAGGTGAGCATTTGTGTTATTTTTTCTAACAATATTTGTAACAAAATTTCTTTCCGTCCGTTACACTCCAAATTGGGAGGAAAACCGTTTCTATTAATTTTAATGACACAAGGTTAAACTTTTCACCTTCTCTACCCTTCACCTCCGACATAATTTTGTCAACCAAACACTATTCGACGGAAAATTTTATTTTCTTTCCATTCCCTCCCTTCCTCTACTCTCCATCCAAACAAAATTTTTTATCACATTTTGCAAATATATGAAACATTTCTTTTATTTGGATTTCAGTCCCAACATTTGTTTTTCAATTATTTGCAAATAATATTGAAGTGTTCTCGTGTTTGTAATAAAACCAAGAGGTGAGTTTTATACTTATTAATTGCCTTAAAAATGTATTGATTAATAGAAATCAAATGTAGAGAAAAAGTTTTATCTGATTAATTTTCTCCCGGAAAAGATATAAATTTGAAATATGATGGTAAATAACTTTTCTATTTATCAAAAATCAATAGCTGTTATGTTATTCAAAGAATCAAAATACATAAGTAGTATCTTAAGCGCGACAAAGACACTTTTAAATGAAGATAGATGCAAAACATGTAATGAATCCTCTGATCAAGAAATATGGAAAGAGAAAAAAGATCAAACGGTAAGTATTGAGTGAGATGTGACATGACTAAAACATTTAAAAAAATCAACTATTTTTATGAAGTATAAATTATTATAATTATACTGCATCACCATTTTCCTAGAGGCGTCTAATCAAAGTTCAATTAGATAGGGACGGAGGAAAGATGGCTAAGTTTCTCTATCAAATATAAATTGAAATCTTTCATTTTTACGCTTTGAAAATTTTAATTTCTGAAAGATTTGATATTATTTGGCTCTCTCAAAAAATAAAATTATAAAATATTTATTTATTCAGTCATCTAATTTGAACATTGTCACTCCACTTCTGCAGTTGGAATATAAATTTAAAACCTGACACGAGGGTGAATATAAAGCCTTTTAAAATTTTAAATTCTATCTGTTAGATATTCAAATATGAGTCGTTTCTGTGTGCAAGTATATGTAGTTTTTGGCCATCAAGAACTTATGAATTTAAATTTAAAGTATAGTAAAATAAATAAATAAATAAAGAATAATAAAATTAATAGATAGAGTTAGAGAAAGTGATACAGGAGTTGATAACGGAGTTTGACCAACTTAAGAACATACGTCTCCATAACAACGCAACCGAAATTTGGCACACCTTTCTTATTACTCAGCGACGAAAGAAACACAAGTTCGAACCGGTGAGATCACACTCCAATGATCCAAATAACAATAAAGAGCACCCACGGTCTAAAAGCAAGCACAACAGCTTAGAGTACGCGAACAACTTAAAGCTTTAAGTCCAGACAACCCCAGATCTACTTTATCATATTTTTAGACATAAATTAAAATTGACAAAATAAAAATGGCAAAGCATGATGTTGATCTTTATGATCTTCGTGATCTTCGTGATTCAACATCCCGTTAGTATCTGTCCAATTATTTTGTACAACTTGTTATGTGAACTTGTCGTGATAGATATCTTTGACTTTCTTTGACCTTCAGACACAACAATTAAACTGTACATATCTCAAACAAAAAAATTGTAAAATTCAATGTTTATATGTTTTGCAATTAGTCAAACAACGCAGAAAATTGCTTACAACAACTAAAATAAATACATATAGCAGTAAAATCATATTTATATCTGCTTTTATTTTTTTAATACATATATGAATAAGATATTGAACATAAACAAATACAAATCAAATATCTGTTTCTCAATACTGTTTTTTATTAACAAATATTATTAAAAATATCAAGATTCATAATATTTATCTAGTTATAACAGTAAATAACATTAATTTTTTTTTTATAATATATATTAGTTTAAAACCATATCGTATCGTATCCTTGAATATGTAATTCATATCTAATTTTCAAATACAGATTCAGATTCAAATGGATAATATGCAGTGCGTTTGCACCCATAAGTCGGACTAAACCTAACGACAGAGAATGCATAACGGTCACTGAACCATCACCGAGTCCATATAAAACTATAATAGTAGAACTAGGGTGCTCCTAACTTCATCAAATCTCTTGTGAACTTGACTCTAAAATATATCGAATCGACTTTAAACGATGAATCCAAACCGTTGAAACCCTTCTACCTAATGAGTGATGCGTCTACATGTGAAAATTTTAAAGTGTCAAATTAATTTAATATAGAGTCAAGTGGTCAAAAGTTTAAGGTTTATAAATTAATTTTAATGCATTCATTTTTTGGACTCTTTTGACCACTTGACTCTATATTAAATTAATTCGAAACTTTAAAATTTTCACATGTAGACGCATTAATCATTAGGTAGAAGAATTTCAACGGTTTGAATTTATCGTTTAAAGTCGATTCGATATATTTTAGAGTCAAATTCACAAGAAATTAGAGTCAAATTCACAAGAAATTGGGTGAACTTAGTACCACCCTAGTTCTACTCAAACTATAAAGTATTATTCTTGTTCAAAATTATGGGAATTTTCAATTTAGCCCGTCCGATTAAATACAAATCTGTCAGATACTCAGATTGACCCACAGGCGGCAATAATAGAAGTTGGCAGTTGATGATGTGATTGTATCCATTTAATAGGTTGTTTTAGGTCAGATAATCAAAACTGAAAAGAAGCTTTCCGGATCGATACGCTGAAATTCAAAATTCATGAACAATAATTCTGAAATTCTTGATCCAGTTGTTTAATTTTTTCTGTGCACGCATCTCAAAATAGCTGATTTTTTGTACACGCATCTCGAAACAATTTAATGGCTGGATCTCAGATTTCAAAAATTTTAGAGTTATTGTTCATGACTATGGATTTCAGCAGATTTGGATCCATCTACAATAAGTTGGGACCTTATGGGATATACATGGAGTCGTGAATTAATATAGCCTCAAAATTTTATAAATGGATATATTTTTCAATTAATGATATTGAATTTTAATTATATTTTTGAACTTAAGCGAAACAAATTAATAAATAGAAACTTTTATCCATGCTGCTGATCGATTATATTGATTTTGTATTAAATATTATGCAGTGGAATATCATTTGATATTCAATAAATATTGTGTTAATACAACTGTTGCGAAATTTAAGCATTAAAGTAACGATAGAATTTGTATCAAATTTTATAATGGTTCTTGTACACGATATAAAAATATTGCAAATTTATATTCTAATTGTTAGATTTTACAATTAAAAATTATTATAGCGATTGTGAAACTTGTCAAATTAATTCATTATCAATAGACTCCAACCCAATTAAACTTTACAAGACATCAATTTTTTTAACTCATAACTTTTAGATTGAGAAATTAGGTTATTGAAATGGATGTTTTTCATAATATTTAAGATAATCTCTCTATTGTTATTTTTAAGTTATTAAAAATGTTTTATTCCACCGTATAATTTATCAGACCGTCTAGCTAACTTTTGGCTAGACCTTTCTCTAGTGAGACAAGATGGAATCACATTCTTTGCGCCTGCCTGCGGTTCTTTTAATCTGGTCTGTTCGTTTTGATCGGACATGCCAAATAAGATTTTGGCACAAATCTCAAAGCAAAATTAATACTGCCCCCCTCCATCATCCCGAACACTCACCGGCTGAGAGTAAATATGGACCGTCCGATCAACTCTGCACTGCAAAACTCCGCAGATGATAGTCGCCCGAGACAAGATAGGGTTATAATAACAAATTTCTCAAGCAATTATCCACATAATACTGCGTTATTTTTTTCTTTTTCCATTCCAATGAATAGACGAACTAAGCGGATATTTGTGAATATACGTATTATTTCAAATGTCAAATAATATCCATATTATTAGCGATTTATGTCCAAATTATTTGTGGAATTTATATATATTGTATCATTTACCTTAATAATAAAAAAAAGAGCGAGGCTTTGGTACTATGCATGGTGCATATTAACTTGCGCTATGGACTCAAATTGTGTTTTCAGAGTCCTAATAGTTGATATGAACCGTTATGATCCCCATATAATATGTACTTGTGAACTAAATTTTATATTTTTAGAATTTTTTAAATGGATAGAAAATAACTTTATCCGAAAATTTTGGATCATCCAAAAACAACAATTTTCTATTAAAAAATTAATAGTAAAAAAAATTATAAAAAAATGTAAAATTAGTTGACAAGTATATATTCATATAGAGACCATATTGAACAGTTCGGATGGACCGTCAGAATTATGAAAACAAAAATATTAATCCTTAGTAGCAGTGGCGGATTCGTCGAGGGGGGGAATTTTTTTCAAACATCCAGGGGGGCAAAAAACAGCAGCGAACCCAAAATTTTCGATCGAAACGTTCCAATCTCCACTAAAGCTCAAAATTCAAGAGATGCACATGGGTCCACCCCTGCTTAGTACGGACCAATCAGCACTATGCATAATATCATAGCCTCACTCATAAAAAAAATATCTAAAATCCCATCTATACAATTAATAATTATTTCTAGACAGCTGATTTTTCAAATTCCTTAATAATCATGTACGGATTATAATTACTAGAAGAAGACTTAACGAGTCAATTATTTAAATAAAAAATAGGGGTCATGCCCATTAGTTGGATTCACGGGTTCGGGCTTATCATAATGCATTCGGGTTTGTTTTGTTGTTGGCCCAGTGGCTATTTAATTATTTATGTGCGCCAATATTTGTTTGTTAGGTGAGTTGTCTCTCTTGCGGGACTTTCGTGAATTTAAAGTTTCCACATTTCTTACCTACTTGATTTAATTATTTTTATTGTTATTTATGTATTAGAGAATATTTTCATAGATGGTTAATTAGCACAAGAATAAAAAAGGAATGAGAGAGAGTGAGAGATATGCACAAACTAAATAGTATTACAATTTGAAAAAAAAATCTCGGCAATTATATGAGATATTAGGATAATTTTTAAATTCGATCGGTTGTCTAGACTGTATAAACGAATGAATTCTCTATCTTTCGTAACGATCGGAAAATTGCGAGAATCATAAATTTTACACTTGTTTATTTACTATTGACATGATAACTAGCACATGTGATGTGTATGATCAATAGACTACCTCTAAAAGGCACCATTGGATTTGTGTGAAATTTGATATGCAATATGGATTTTTATTAAACAAATTTGATTTAATCTAAAAGAATTGAAAAAGAATATTTAACAATTTTTTTAATTATTGCCAACCAACAATTTTAATAAACAATTACATAAATTTGAAAATAAAAAATAAGTACAATAAATCATCGTCTACGTAATACTAATCAAAATTCTATCAAATATCAGAGCACAAATTAACTTAGCAACAAAAGAATATGCATCCCTTGCAATTATTTACTCGTCTATTTTATATAATTGTGACAAATAATATTTTTATAGTGCAAAAATTATTAAGCTAAGAGTATCGAGTTGAGTCTCACAAGATAAAATAAGATTTCAATATATAAATATTTTTTTTATATATGCGTTGTAGCTAGAAGCGGAATTAGATTTTTAAACTCTGGAAATTAAATTTACATTGAAAAATTAATTATATATAATTTTCATAATACTCAAGATCAATTTAACATTAATCATAATAATTTATTCAAAAATATATAAAATCAACCCATTCATCCTACGTAGATTTGTCCCTGTTGTGATTCGAGTGGCTTTCAGATCTGGTGAAGCTTCATTTAATTTGCAAAGAAAAGATTATGGTAGATAAACAAATCAAATAAAATATGTTGATCCGAAGAACCCGATCCGACCCGTTTCCGAAGGGGTGAGCGAGTCGTGTAGAAAATCTAAAATTTCAGCGAGAATAGAAGCCGCTTGAACCGGATGTCCAAGCAATTGATTCTTTCTTTCTTTTTTTTTCAAGATAGATAAGATGACCCAAAGACTCGTATAGAATTTTCAAATTTTAACAAAAAGACGCAACGATAATTATTAAACTAATCAGACGGCTTCGTTCGCTGCCACGTCCAGCCTGGTCGGACGAATTAACGTCCAGATCCAGTGCATTACCTGAAAAGGAAATCTTTTACAATTAGTGGATCCGGACCGTTATTTTCAGCTTGACACGCAACTCCAAGCCCAATAAAACTGCACCCTATTTCCCCCGAATCTCAAACCGGTTGAGATTTAATCTGAAGTCGTTAAGTGAGTCCCATCCTCTACGATACCTGGGAGGATATTGATCCTGGTCGGACAGCATCTGTACAGTAGCTTCACTCGATCCATCTATGCCAATAATCCCTCCATTTTACGATTTTTCTCCAGTCAATGCAATTCTCCTTTAGACTACCTACCCGTTTAAATGTAATGGAGACGAATGAACATCCCGGCAACCAACTATAGTTGGATTCTATTTTTTCTATTGAACTGCGCGATCGTCTCCAATTTTCTCCCATCAAATTATTTGCTATTGTTCCATCCCTCCAGTTCTTTACCCAAATGGTGAGAAGTTGATATATTTCTTCCCGTCCGTGCCTCTCTTCCTCTTTCCGACGTCCCGTATAATACTCGCGCACAGAGAGAGAAGGAGAGAAAGAGAGAGAGAGAGAGGAGACAGATTATAACCCTAGCGCAACTCAGTTGCCTGATCTTCTTCCTTTCTTCGCAATTACTCCTTGTCCTTGGTCGAGGGAGAGGGAGAGGGGAGAGGGGAGAGGGAGAGGGAGAGGGAGAGATATCGTCCATTTTCTCCAGTTCGATCTCAACAGAGCTACGCAACCTCTAGACCAAAAAGCGTCGGTGAACAGAGTTTGAAGTTTCTTTATCATTGTTACGAGCACACTTAAAGGTTAAAAAGTAAGAGAGTCAGTTTGCGGATCTTGATCTCTTCTAAATTTGGGAGACGAATAGATTTTATTTCCCATTTTACTTGAGAGATCAAAGGTGAAAGGTTAATTTTTTCTTCATCCTTTCTTCGCATCAAATCTCTCCGTGGAAAATAACAGAATACTGCATCGCATTGTATCCTCTTTTGCCAATTTATCGCTTATTTTCTCACCAATTTTGCAAGATCGTGTGTAACAAATTGTACAAGATACTCACTTTTCTCCATTTTTTTTTCTCAAAATCAACTTCTCTAGGCAGCATCTATATCTCTATCTCTCAATTTCCCTCCTTTTTATCTTGAATGTGATGGCCCCATCTCCATCTTCGGCCTTGTCTCTAGCAGAGAAATTTCTATTCCCGCTAATCTTAATTTCCTTGATCTCACTATTCTTATTCCTTTCCACCTTTTCTTATTCCACTTCCTCCATCTTATATTCGCATCCATCCTCGCCTCCATTCCTCCGTGGGCCCTCCCACCCACCTTCCTTTGCATATCTATTATCGGGGCACCGCTCTGATTCTGCCCGTTTAATCCGCCTTCTACTTGCACTGTACCATCCAAGAAACCGGTACCTCTTGTACCTTTCAGCTGATGCATCAGAGAAAGAACGGGTTGGGTTGGTTGAAGCAGTTAAGCGGGCCCTACCCGTTTCAGTGGCCTTTGGGAATGTGGATGTTGTGGGAAGGCCATCAGCTGGGACCCCCATGGGTTCATCAGGATTGGCTGGTACACTTGGGGCCGCAGCAGCAATGCTCAGATTGGATCATGAGTGGGATTGGTTTGTTACTTTGAGTGCAGCTGATTACCCACTTCTCACTCAAGATGGTATGTTATAATATCGATTGTTGATTTGCCGAATGCATTTTACTTGATTCATCTGAAAATATGTTTGACTCTGATTCTTACAGTTTAAATTTATACATTTGGCAAACCAGCTGATACACATTCAATCTCACAAATCCCAAATAAAAGTCGAGGGAACAAACCCAAATATCGGTTATAGCCCTAGTCTTATTTTTTATTTCTTTCTCACCCTAAAGTGTTGGTTGTCTTTTGTAAATATTACTTTTATTCTCTTTTCGTGTGAAATGGGGTAATGTGAAATCTCTTGAAAAGGTCTTTTTCATACTTTAGACTTTGGCCTACATATAGATATAACTCTCAGGTGATACATTGAAACTATAGAAAAACAAGATCTATATTATAATAACTTTGATAAGTTCAAATCAATTATCAATCGAGAAGAAGAAATTCAAACAAAGAATTGGATCATAGAAAACAAAGATAGCTAAAATACTGGTAATTATGATACCGAGCAAGATATACTGGTATTTTTTTTTTCTGAACACCAAATTTCAGTCTATATTCAGTTGAGACTTGTTATTCTGTAAACCTTAATTATGATCGGGATAGACCGGTATAACAATTATGCACTTGATCTAATATGGTTTATGTAATGTGTATTTACCTTTTGGTTGTAGATTTGATTCATGTATTTTCGTCTGTGCCGAGACATCTTAACTTCATTGATCACACTAGTGATATTGGCTGGAAAGAGTATGCACCTTCTTATTTTGTTTACTTAATTAACTTAAGCAAATATACCTGATCTAGCTATTTTCAAGTGACACTAGTTTTATTGTTTTTGTAAAACCACCAAACAGATGTGAAATTTGGTTCTAAGGTGGTACCGAGTTGTATGAATTTAGAAGCAAAGGTCGCACTGTAGTTATATCTGGAGTTTAACTTTACCTTGGTTTAGCAGTTGGGTTTCCTTGGCAATGCCACCCAATAGATATGGCCGGGTCTATATTGTGAATACAATAATTGACGAGACCTATTTGCAATGGAAAAGAGCTGGAATGTTGGATGTCCTTTGCAAAAAAAAAAATCCTTCTTTTGTCCTTTTTGTTGCCTAGTTCATTCAATTGATTTGTGATAACACCCCTGTATCTTACATATTTGGAAACTTACTGTTCTGTAAACTGAGAGATTAATGCTCCTTTCCTGCAATTATTCTTTGGATCACTGAAAGGCTGCAGAAACATTAAAATGCAAAGAGTGAGGCTATGGTAATATGCATATTACAAATCGACCTGTGCTATGGATTCATATCTCTATTTTCAAAGTTCTAATTGCTGATCCGAACCATTAAACATGACCTCCATGTGAAAATGCACTTCCAACCAAAATTTACATTTTTTAGGATCTTTTTACTATTTTTTTAGATACGTAGAAAATCGCTGCTTTTGGATGGTCCATAATTTTCAAATCAAGTGATTTTCTACCTATCTAAAAATAATAGTAAAAAAAATTCTAAAAAATGTAAAATTTGATTACCAAGTACATTTTGGTACAAAGGTCATGCGTAACGATTTAGATAAACTGTTTAGACTTTAAAACAAAGATACGAGTCCATAGCGTGAGCCATTGTGCGATATGCATATTACCATAGCCTCACTCAAATGCAAATATTTAGACTGTGCATGTCATTACAAAGTTGAGTGTTTCTTTTTCTTCTAATAAGGGTTTTGATAAACGTCTGAATTCAGGCAACAAAGGGTGCAGCCAATCATAGTGGATGCTGGTGTTTACTTGGCAGGTCGAAAGCAATACTTCCAGGCTTCCGAAAAGCGTGCCACTCCTGATGCTTTTAAATTCTTTACTGGTACTGATTCTCTTCCTTTGGATGATCCTTGGATTGTTGCTCTTTTTCTTAATATATTCTTACTTGGGCCTGTTCGGTTAGTGAGGAAAATGAGAATTGATTAGAATAGAGCTTCTATTCCAGCCGAACAAGAATGAAATTGCACGGAATTGTGAAATTGGTATAGTGGAATTGACTTTGAACTTTTGCAGTCAAACACCTGCTTTTTACAAGTTAGTCCCTCCTCTATTCCACTATGAGTCAATTTTCTATTTGTGGGGTTGATGGAATAGTGGAATCGTCTCTTTTTCAAGAGATGGAGTTGGCTCTCTACCCAATACTTTTCCACCTCTTTCACTATTCCACTTTTCCAACTTCAAATGAACACAACCAGAATAGTTCGAATTGAAGCCTATTCCAAATTCTACTTTCCCTCACTTTTCCTTTATTCTGGTATTTTGCTGAACAGGCCCAGTATCAATTATTAAAATTATTATTGTTAGTACTGTTCTTACTGATTTGACTATTGTGTGTTGTTGTTGTAAATATAATCAAGGAATCAACTAAAATTTTAAAAATCAAAAGGTGCTGACATGGCATCTCACTTCCTTGTTTTCTCCTATACAAGGGAGGAAGAAGATAGGGGTAGTTTTGGCACTTCTTCAATACTGAATATAACTATAAGTTTTGCAAATGACATATCCTATGCATCCGAGGTTTCAGATTTTTAGTAAAAACAAAGCTAAACATGCCAAAGAGCAAGCTATATATCTCATTTTGTGCGGGTGCGAATAGCGCAGACTGCAGAGTTAAGTAATGTGAAAAGAATGCACAAATGATGTTTTTATGCTTCCAATGAGCTTCTAATAGCCTTATTGTTATTACTGGATCTAATAAAAAATTATGTATATATATATTTTTTTAATGTAAACAGGTTCGCCATGGGTAATACTAAGCCGGCAATTCATAGAATATTGCACGATAGGCTATGAGAACCTGCCACGCACTCTCCTCCTATACTTCACGAATGTAATACTCTCCCAAGAAGGCTATTTCCACTCGGTCATATGCAACTCAGGTTACCGCAACACAACAGTCAGCAATGACCTGCGCTTCACTGTCTGGGATGACCCGCCTCAGATGGAGCCGCACTATCTCAGCCGCACAGATTTCAGTGCAATGGTCGAGAGCGGAGTTCCCTTTGCCAGAAAATTCAAAGAAAATGATGCAGTTTTGGACTTAATAGACAGGAGGATTTTGGGAAAGTGGCGGAACTTGGTTACACCAGGCGCATGGTGCACCGGTTCGAGAAGATGGTGGCGGGATCCATGTTCCCAGTGGGGGAATGTGAACACTGTCAGACCTGGTCCCCAGGCTGAGAGGTTCCAGAAGTTAATGGATCGGGTTTTGAAGGAGTGGGAATCTGGTGCCAATTCGTGCCAGCTATAGGAGTCGCATATTTTCTTTTTTTTTACATTGGTCTTGTTTCTGATAAATTTTTTTGGCCGGGAAGAGGGGGAGGGGGGTTTGGGGGTGGTTAGTAGATTTAAGGGTCAATATAGAAGAATGGATGATGATGCGAATACGGTGACATGAAAGATGATGAAATAAGGGAAGATGGATCGAGATATAAATAGTGTAAGTAGTTGAGGTGAGGTCAGATTGTAGCCTGGCGAATGAGGTGGGTCTCTTGTTCATACAATCGAATTCTCGATTTAAATGTGCGCTCTGGCATAGAGTTTAAGAAAAAAAAAAAGGGGGTAAAAGGAGATATAGTAGGACTCTTCTTTTCCTAGTTTTGGTGTCTAACTACATTTATCTAATTATATTATTTATTTCTGTAGTAATTAGGCTCAGTCTCTTTTGTTGGTAGTCACGGTTGTGATCGCTTTGTTATATTATATTGAGGAATTAATGTCTTGGATCGTTGGCACAAGAATTCAAATGGTTGAAATAGTGAACAGCTCAAAATTAAGCTTTCAGGCCATGTTTAGTTGTGAACTAAATATTGAAATAAGGGCTTTAAGCATCACTTATTCTGTCAAGCGTAGTTTAATTGAGCAAATAAGTTGAACTTTAAACTAGTCTAAATTAGTTTAAATTAACTCATCTCTTCAAATAGTTTAATTTATTTGAGTATGAAGTCTAATTTTTCATTTTTATTTTTATTTTCAATCACTATTTGAAGAATGTAAAATAAACCATTAATATTGTATCCATAAAAGAACTTATAACTTTATCAATTGCAGTACAACATTTTTTTGAAGTTTCATTAAACAAGATGTCACTAAGAACTTATAACTTTATCAACTGCAGTACAACATTTTTTTGAAGTTTAATTAAACAAGATGTCACTAAATGCAATGTGCATCTCTAAAATATATAATTCATTTGTACATAATTCATTTTTTTTGTACTATTTCTTTCAATCAAAATGAAAACAAATATACGAAGAATAGTTTTATTATTGATATTACAATTTTTATAAGACAAAATATATAATATCAAATCATGCTTTAATCCATCAAATTCTAACAAAAAAAAGAAATAACTTCAGGTATAACTTTAGACATAAACTAAATATAAATAATTTAAATTGGTCTAAGTTGGAATAATTGAGTTAGACCTCATTAACTTTAGTCCACAATCAAACAACACCTTACAGAATTGTGTATGCTAATTTGTTAAAACAAAATGAAATAGAGTGAAGATATATGTATTCAGTATTAGTTTAGATTAAAATTTTACAAATCAACCTTGTTTATTTTTGAGTTTTGAATTGTTACCGGAGTCTTAACAGACTTGGAAGGAATTGGGATTAGGGGTACAAATGGATCGGATACTATCCAACCGTATCTAGATCTGTATCCTAAAATTTGATACGGATATCCAATATCCGAATATCCATGCGGATACGAATACAAATATAGTTTTGAATTTTAATTATCTATATCTGAATAGTAGATATATACCATATAGTTTAATATATATTATGAAAATATTTATATATATATTTAAGGATATCCGATATCTAATCCTTATCCACACATATCCGTCTAATATCCGATCTGTCTCTGATCCGTTTATACCCCTAATTGGGATGCAGTTTTGAACAGGCCACAACTGTCAATTAGGCTTAGGATTTGGAAAATTGAGCAATTCGGCTCTAATTTACTTCAAATTTCAAGTTTAAATCCGGACTGTCCGATAAGAATTCGGACCAAGTCGGCCCAAGGTGAATGCATCGGCCCTATTGAATATTCGTGCTAGAGCATATTGGACGGTCTGGATCTTGGATCTAAACTCAAATATTGAGTTTCCTCGGCTGATAGGAATCATATCTATGCATAAATCTAGAAAACATGTACTGTCATACTATTACCGTCAATTAAATTTGGAAATTAACCAATTATATTACCCAGCTGAATTTATGTTAGTATGAAACCTTTTTTTTTTTTAAAAGATAATTTCATTCACCTGTCTCTATTTCTTTGGGAAGACAAAAAAATAAATTAGGATTTAGTATGGAAATTAATTGTCTCTCTTTATTTGGGAAGACAAAAAAAGTAAATTAGGATTTAGTATGAAAAATAAATAGTCTCTATTTCTTAAGGAAGACAAAAAAATATAAATTAGGATTTAGTATGGAAATTAATTTCTCTATTTATTTGGGAAGACAAAAAATGTAAATTAGGATTTAGTATGGAAATTAATTGTCTCTATTTCTTAGGGAAGACAAAAAAAAGTAAATTAGGTTTTAGTATGAAAAATAAATAGTCCCTATTTCTTAGGGAAGACAAAAAAATAAATAAGGATTTAGTATGGAAATTAATCAACTCTCTCTATTTTTTACTCAAAAAAAAAAACTGTCTCTATTTATTTGGGAAGACAAAAAAAAAATAGGATTTATTATGAAAGATTAATTTAAAGTCACCAATGTGCATGACACTAAGATTTTAATAATAGAAATTAGAAAGTATTCTGTGGCTTTTCAAGTTTCAACACATAATTAAATGTGCTGACTTGGCAATCAAGTTTCTTGATTAGTACGATTCTTCTCTCATACAAATAGATTTCTTGTTTGGCAATCAAGTGTTCTTCCATATAAATAGTAAAACCTTTTTGTTCACAGAAGCATTGCAATTTGTAATCTCAATTTTGTACAATAAAAAAATAAAAAATGGCATCTGAAATTCCAACGCAAAGCACGATCAGTCTAGTCTGGGAGGAGCTCGAGCCGTTTCCACCGTTGGAAAACATCAGTGAAGGCGAAGATGAATCGTCCGATATCAGCATTTTTGTTTCAGATCATGATGTATTAGATTGCTCCATTTGCTGTGAACCCTTAAAGCCTCCAATTTTTCAGGTAATTTCATCTCCATATCTTTGTGTTAGCTCTACAAGTTTATCTTACCTGATTCAAGTCATCAAGTATTAGGTTTTGAATTTTGTAATGGCATTTACCTTTGTAATTATTTCAAGTTATCCTCTCTTTACACAAGTAATTGTGTCGTATCGCAAAAAATCGCTATCTTGAGCTTTGTTCCATTCTCTCAGTGCTTAGTTGGTCACGTCAGTTGCTCCTCCTGCTGCCAGAGGCTCTCTGACAAGTGTCACATATGCTGTCGCACGACCGGTCACAACCGATGCTTCGCTATGGAAAAGCTTGTCAGTAGTATGAAAGTCACTTGTACAAATAAGCGATACGGTTGCAATGCTATTATGCCTTATTACAAATTAAAGGAGCACGAGGAAACATGCTTTAATCTTCCCTGCTACTGTCCCTACTCCAACTGTTGTTACACATGCGGCTGTAAGCGATCCTTTCGCAAACACATGAAGGCCGTGCACAAAGAGTGGGTCGTTGATTTTCAGTACGAAGAACAGTTCAAAGTTTTTCTCTCTAAGGAATGTACATTTAAGGTTCTTGCTGAGAAGGATTTCATATTTTTTCTTCACAAAAGAGATGAAGGTTCGTTGGGAGTATATGCATTGTCCGTTGTTTGCATGCGGCCATCTCATTTCAAAGAGAAACAATTTTGGTACGAGATAAAAACCGATTGCTCAGTTCGTAGAAGTGAAGATAGATATCTCCAGCTCAGGTCAAAAGTTGAGAGTTGTATACCAAAAGGCGGTTTCAAAAGGAGTAAGTTTTCTCTCCTGGTACAGCCTGAGTTTTGTTTGCTCAATGGAGATATCAATGTTTTTATTCGGATAAACAAGGTCAAATCTAATGATAAGAGTTAATGCGGATGCAAATCAACTTGTTGATCAAGGTTTTATGCAGGGTATTACTGTTGTATTAATTTTATCGGCACATCACGAAAAGATAACAATATTTTGCATCTGCATTTCTTGTTTTCTGGTGGAATTGCAAGTCCAACCTACAGATAATCAAAGGCAGATCTGGAAGGGTATGGTACTGGTAAATACTGGTACGGTGGAGGGGTTTTCCTGGAATAGGGAGTGCTGGTATGATGTTTTTTCACATTACAAAAATGGTACCTGTACATGCATGGCTCAAACTGGTACGGGAAGTTTTTGTTTGTATTCATGGCTAACTGGAGCCATCATTTTCTTTGTTTTGATTTAAAGAAGGGTTGAGGCCACCCTTCTTTTTTGTAAGAGATCTGTTTCACTGAAACAAAAAATTTTCCTCTTATTTTCTTTTTTCTTTACAAGCTTTGGTACGACTCTCGGGTTTTTTATTTCTTTGTAAATTACATAAAATCTCTTTCGATCTTTCAATAATTTTTGCTGGATGTAATACATTCTCAAGTTGTACATGATCCATTCTCAGGTTGAAACTTTAAATTCTTAATTTGAGTGCTCTAAGTTTAATGCTGATTGGTGCCTGTTAAATGCCGAAATTTTTATTTATACCATATTAAAAAAATAAACCAAATCGCCACTTTTGCTGGGAAATTTGAAATTTGCCACGTCCGTCAAATGAAACGGCGGACACAAAAGGTCAAGTCCGTCATTTCATTTGGCGGACCTTTTTTTTTTACAGCTAACATGTGGTAAGGGCAACTAACACATGCTATCTATGCAACGTGGTATGCAGTACAGTATGCAACGTGACAAAAAAAAAATAGGTCTGCTGAATAAAATGGCGGACCCTGTCTATGGGTCCGCCAAATAAAATAGCAGACAAGTCCTTTTAGATCCGCCGTTTTATTAAAAAAAAGACATGGCATATTTCAAATTTCTCAGAAAAAAAAAATAGTTATTTGGTTTATTTTATTACGGTATAAATAAAAATTTCGGTGTTAAATGTTGGTGCAAAAATACTGCTGAAATATTTCATTTCAAATTATATTGAAAATATCGCTTGGTAGATCCTTGTAAATGCATAAGAAGATAATTTCTAACTTCATGCTATGTCTATATTTGCTCTCTCTCTCACTCTCACTCTCTCTCTCTTGAAAAAAAATGTTCTCTCTTTATTTGTTATGATTACAGACTTCTGTATTTTCATGCTTCTCTTATTTACAATGATGTGTTTGATGTGTATAAGAAGATATATATCTTAAACTATTTTACGTATATTTTTAGATATTCCACATGACTTATCATGTAATTTTTATTGTATATATTTTAATGTTTTGAAAAAGATACCAAATACATACATATTTTGTATGTGGATCGTCTAATTTTAAAATTTTGATTGTTTTCAATAAATATTTATTTAAAAATTTAGTATTTTTTCCTTTAAATTAATTTTCTCCATATAAGATTAAAATAATGTCCATAGTTTTTGAATAATAGAAAACACAAAATTTATACGGCACAAAATATGTATATTCATATACAAAATGAGAAAATAAATATTTACCATACGAAAGACATCTCAAAATCTCAAAATCATTCAGTTAATTAGAAAAGTGTACTTGTGAAGATTATTAGCATTTAGATTAATCTCAGCTCTTTTATCACGATTAGAATTTTTTTTTTGTAGGACTCGATTTAAATGAGGGAAGGGACAGGTGCTCCTTCTTTTAGGTTGTGGTCACAACGGTGCTCCTTCTTTTGGGTTCAACTCCTTGGCCTTAGAGGTCTCTTCATTTGGGCTACAGTTTGGGTGATTGGCAACGGTGCCTCAATCTCTTATTGGTATGATCAATGGGGCCCTTCCCCACTGCGCCACACTGGGGCCAGACAATTGCAGCATGCCATATCACTAAGAGATGCGATGAACACACAGCTCACGACGGCACTACCGGATACACACATACTGCCAGAACTCAATGACAATGAAGATTCCCTGACATGGCGATGGTCCAATGATGGTCAGTACAGTGCGCGCTCTATTTACCGGACTATGTCATTGGGGGGACGGGTTGGTTGGAGATTCAAAGCAATCTAGAAATTCCCTGTGCCGCCAACCATTAGTGTGTTCCTCTTCCTCCTCCTCAGAGACAAATTACTGACAGGAGAGGTTCTAATCAGAAGAAACTTTAACTGCCAGGGCTTATGTGTGTTGTGCCATTCGGGGTGCCTCGAATCGGCCAACCATCTCTTCTTTAATTGTTCCTTCGCCGTACAAGTCTGGGAGGGGATCCAATCACACCTGGGTTCCCAAATTATTGTCAGAACGACTTCGGTCGAACAGACTTGCTCAACCTCCGCGGCGCGATTTGGTTCTGTGGCAACTACAAGGGCAAGATGGCATGTTTATTTCTCAATTGGGTGCTGGGCAATTTGGAGACAGCGGAACTCAAAGATTTTTTAGAATAAACTCACACAGATGGAGGTGCTGATCGGGTGGATTATCAGGGAGGCCACCCTTTGGGAGGGCATCTGCAGTAGGAGACGATCAAGAATAGTGGGCAGATAGCGTTTTTTACATTACAATTTAGCGGTTTGGTTTTTGAATTTTTTTATTATTGTAAACCGCCCTGGCAGCCTCTGCCCGGCCTTTTTCAAAAAAAAAAAAATTATTTATTCATTGTAGGCCAAAGGTGAGAGAAAGATGCGATTTATTTCGCAATTCTAAGTTGAAAGGTGAGAGAAAGATGCGATTCATTTCTTATTTCCCCATATCTTGATTGAATTTGAAAACTTAAGCTGAATTCATACTATAATTTTATATTTCCTAGAATGATGAAAGAGATATATAGCCATTCAAAACTAAACATGATATATAATAACACGTTACCAGAAATAATATTCCTTAATATTTTATGGAATAATATATATCGCTAACCAAACACTACCCCAACAGTTTAATTTTCGTGGATGTGAACAAAGGCAAGAAATATTGTGGTTAATATTGTTTGGTTTAGATTTTCGTGGAAATTTCCAGTCAATAATCGTGTGGATGTGAACGCAGGCAATATCGTGGATGTCAAAATCGGGAACAAAGGCAGGCAAGCACTTTTGTGGAAATTTCTTGTCAATAGGGTCGGTTCGGGAAATACCGTATAAATTTGCACCAAATTAAGCTTTAATTCGTGGAAATTTCAAGCAACGCGGTTTAATCTCTCGTTGATAGTTAAGTTGGGCCAGGAGTGTCAAATATGTATGTCCAAATTTACATTCAAAATTTTGTATCGGTAATTTTTATTCGTAGTATGATATATTTCATGTTACCTAGAGCGAGCTTGATTATATAATCTAGGAATTATATAGTAACATTTTTGCAACTATTTGCAAACAGTTCTCACTTTATTAGAGTATCCAGACAGTTCCTCAATTTTATTTTCAACTTGGTATCATCTGATTTCAGATAAAATCTTGAGTATCATTTAATAAATTGTTTAATAGAGTCGATATCCATATTAATACTCTCATCGATAATAAATAAATCCTCGCCAATAACTATTTCTTGTAACCCTACCACTCTACCAGAATTCGAATCCAAAGAAAAACATTATTTCACAGCCCAAGTCCAGCCCATTTAAATGACTAAAATATATATTAGTTCATGGGCCTCTCAATTTACTCAGGAGGGGAATACCACCTAAAATTCTAAAACAGCTCTAGCAAATTGGACAATTCAGGCCTCTCACTTTAATTCAAATTTTGCAGATTAGATCAACCAATTCGGAGAAATGAAAGACTTCCAATTTTGAATGGGAAAATCAATTATTTTGTTGTTTTGATGTAAAAAATAGAAATTTTGAATGTTTCAATGGGATAACAAAAATTAGCCCTGTCTCAGTTCTTCTGAATGTTTCAATGTTTCACAATCACTTCTTCTGCATGTTAGTCAAAAAGAGAGTAACAAAAACAGATTAATTACTGTTAAAATATCAAAAGTTGGTTTACATAAGATTTGCAAAGGATGTCTTTTTATATGTCTACACTCTTTCATCTTAAAACAAACAGAGAGAGAAAGAGAAGATGCACCCAATAGTCTTTAAAGAAAGCATGTGCTTTTGCAATAACTTGAACGCCGAAATTAAAGAAAGTTATATATTTTTTTCATAATGAAACTTAAAAAAAGAGAGAAAGGAAACTGTTGTGTAATAATAGTTTATTTCATCATAGGATTAGGACTATATGGTTATAAAGTTGGCGTTCATTGAAGTGGCCATCATTATCATGATTCATGATCTCATCATTGTCAAGATTTTATGAGAACAAAGCTTCCCACAATCAGCCGCAAAATATGCCATGCTAATATTTATTTTCTCTGTTTTTTTCTGAAAAAAAAAAAAAAGTGATAGTCCTCTTGTCATCAATTATATTTCTAAGATCGTGAACAAGTCAAGTCAAACTGAATTAGGTTTATTTTGAACTCGGTTCATAAGAGAACGAGTAGAGTCAAGCTTGATTTTAGCCTAGCGAGCTTGTTAACAGCTTGTTCATACTGTGAGCTATGCATAGATTCAACATTCGTCGATATAGCGAACAAGAATATTTAACATCGCAGATTCTACGATTCATGGCCCAGGCTTGAATAAGATTTTGCAAAGTCCTTCAAACAAATAAGATGCTCGAGTAGAAGTCTTCCTAAACACATTGACTAGGCATGTGGAAATTATAGCGCAGATAAAATATGTGATATATTAATATCAGTATACGTTAAAAAAAAATTACTGGCAACATTGAATAAATGTGTTTATTGATGAGGAGAGATCAAGTTACAACAACAGTTTTTTTTTCATTTTCAAAGTCCAAATCATTGATTCAAGCCGTTTAATATGATTATCTAAATAAAATATGCTTTCAGATCAAATTTTACATTTTTTTTAATTTATTTTACTATTTATTAAGATGGATACAAAATTCAATGGTCTGAATTTGACTAGTTTTTTATAAAATACTTAATAAATAGTAAAAAAAATTCAAAAAAGTTTAAAATTTGATCTAGAAGCATATTTTATTTAGATAATCATGTTGAACTGTTTGGATCGATGATTTGAACTTCGAAAATAAAAAAAATACTGTTATTGTAACTCAAAATTATATAACTTGATCCCTCTTCTTTATTGACAGCGCCATTTGAAAAAATAGAATACCAACAAGATTAATTTCACTCGCAGTATAGTCCAGCAACCCAAAAATGGAATCGGTGTAGGTTCGATGCCCATCGGACCTAGCTTGGTCCGATGTGCACATCCACCGTTGAATCTGATCAAGCCTTGATTAAAGGGCTGCACAACTTAATGGGTATTTTAAAAACGAATTTGATTATTTTGATTAGTAAACCCGTTAAGCATTAAAAAAATATGAGTCCCTTCCCTTCTCTCTCGCTCAGTCCCAATTCTTGCACAGGCGACGGAGGCTTCTCTTTCGCTCTTTCCCAACCATCGCACGACGTTGCCTCCGTTGGTTCTCTCCTTATTTCCCACACCGTGTCGACCTAATTTGGTTCTTCGCGAGTGACTGACAGTGCGAGAGCCTCAAGAGGAGGTGGCAGCGGCGGTAGAGCGTGCGGTCGCCGGGTCTCAACTCTGGTAAGGTATCTCTCTATCTCTTTCTCTCTCTCAGCAGCCCATTGTTTGTCGTTGTTGTGTCGTACTAGTACTGACAGGTGATACCGATTGTCTTAGCTATTTTGTGAAAAAAAAAAGACTTTACATTGACGCCCAAAACTCATGTTATTTTTCTCTATAAAGTACTTTATGTTAAAATTTTGCATTTACATCCTAAATGTTGTATTTTGTACATATCAGAGTTGAACTTAGAAAGAAGTCAAAGGCTGAGGGGAAGAAAAGCTCTCTTTCCAGAACTATTGAGAATGTTTCCACTCAACAGGTTCTGAAAAATCATAAATAAGCCGTCACAGTGAACCTAGACCAAGGTGCAAAGAATTAGAAGACCACAAATCCAAAGCCTTTTAGATTTAAAATGGATGTAAGTTCCATTTCATATTTAATCTTTGATGATAGAATTGTTTCATGCGGCTTTTCTTTCTTTGATGTATACATGTATAAAATATCAGCATAGTAGAAGTTGGAAGCACATGAAATTTTGTCAGGATTGTACTAGTTCACAAAAAAATATTAGCTAACTTTCGAGTATCAATTTTTTGCTAACCGCTATTAACTATATTGACTTGTCCAATGTAAATTTTAACCTAAAAAGATTAATTCTAAAATGACATGATAATTTCAAAATGACATTGTAGAATGTGATTTATGACTTATTTTGTACTTTAAAATACTAATTGTCTATATATGTATTAAAAATTGACAACACCTTGGTTAATTGAGTTTATGATTACTTTTCTTACACTTGTAGTATTTTGGGATAATTTAACTCTCAAGGAGTTTCAACCATGGAGGCAGATTCACAACCACTACGAAACCAACAACTCGATCAACCAGCTACCTCTTCTCATAGTTAGTATTCAATTAATTAATTGGTGACCTATCATTTTGTTAGACTAATTACTTAGATTTAATTAACATAGTGCTTGTAATGTTCTTCTTGCTAGAAACTATGTCAAACAATATTGAAGATGGTATTTCTGATGACAATCAATTGTCAGAATCCCTGGTACCTACAATTGGAATGGAATTTGCATCACTAGAAGATGCATATAATTTCTATAATGCCTATGCTTTACAAGTCGGATTTAGTGTGTAGAAAAACTTTGATAGGAAGGACAAGTCCAATGTTGTTATTACGAAACATTTTACACATATATGTAGCTCTATTTCAATAATGATGCTGACTTTACTGTGCTCTTTGATCATTATGTTATTTTCTTTTATGTTTTCTGTGTTGTTTCTTACTTTGGGTTTAACACCCTTTGGTGTACTATTGCATTTTACAAAAGCGAGGGACTAGAATGCAAATATGTACATTCACCTTTGGCATTGTTTAATTTCTTTTGCAAGTAAAGAACATTGTTTGAGTTCAAGCATATACTACTGGCATATTGCCTCTTTATTTTTTTGGTTTTCCTGTCATACTACTGGCATATTGCCTCATTGCGGTCTTATGTAATGTTAATATGATTTTACATTATAAATGAGAACATCAAGAAAAAAAAAAAGGGAGATAATTGTCAACTTCATGAGCTGATAATTTCAAAGACCACATCAAAGAAAACCAAAAGCTGAGTAAGAGATACATACACTATAGCATCAAAAGTATTTTACAAATTACAAGGACCAATTTCCAAAATATAATCAGCAAATTTACTCTAACCAAATTACAAGGATTTCTTTTTATCTCATTAATATGCCAGGCAATGCATGTACTTCCACCGTTTATACCAGAAACAGACTCTGATTCATTGCTGACATTTCCAGGTCTTGTTGCTTCTTTAGATATCTTTGTGCAGCTGATGTCACGATTGTGACAAAAATATGCTCCGCCATTAGCCATATGACAGTATTCAATACTAGCGTGAATGAAAGGTTCCATATTTTACCCAAATAACAGGAACACAATAAAAAATTAGTTTGAGAATTACAGAAAAGACTATAAGCAATTTAATAATTAGTACTAGGCTAATATCTCAGAGACAGCATATATGATTCAAGAAGCAAGTAGTCCACGGATTAGTTAAATTGATCAAATTTTGATTGCAATACAAGCTAATGATTGAATGCATAGATGATAAAATGCTACCACTTAATTTATAGATCAAAGGAAAGAACTGTAACAACTATAAAAATCAGGATGTGAGCTTTCATGAGTAATTTTCTAGTTAATTAAAACAAAATTGAATAATCAACCACTAAATTGGTTAAATTGAGCCAACAACAAAGTAAAATTTCATAACCTGACTTTGAAATTTGAAATTAGGATCTTGAAATTAATTAGTCACTCTGGTAACTTTAGGTCTCGTAGAGGTATGAACAACTCAATTGAAATTTGAAAAAAAAAATGCAAATTTTTGCAAGTGATAAGTCCAAGAGACAGATCAATTTAGCGCGTGATAACCTAACCTTGATTCGAGCAGTCAAGAGGATCTTCTCTGTCACCTCCAAAGCCTGAGTCGCACGGTACGATAGAGAGACAGTGGAGTTGTGTATACGCGTGGGAGAGAGAGACAACCGGAGGAGTTCCGTGTGCGAGAAGGAGGACGCAACGCGCCTTGCGAGAGTTGGGGAAGAGCGAGAGAGAAGCCCCTGTCACTTGTGCAAAAATTGGGACAGAGCGAGAGAGAGGGAGGAAGCGACTCAGGTTTTTTTTTTTTTTATGATTAACGGGTTTTCTAACCAGAATAATCAAATTCGTTTTTAAAATACTCATTAAGTAGTGCAACCCTTTAATCAAGACTTGATCAGATTCAACGGTGGATGTGCCCATCGGAACCAAACTAGGTCCGATGGGCATCGAACCTACACCGATTCCCCCAAAAATATGCACCTAGCTAGAAATAAAAAATGCAGAGGCTATGCCTATAACATCATGTGAGAAGTAAAATCTGGCCTATAATTGGGCATGCAAAAGTACTTGCTAGCTGGAACAAAAGTTTGCCAAAAGGCAATAATGCATGGATGTGAGCTTATTGGCACCACGCTCTTAGAAAGATATAATTTTTTTATAAAAGAACATGATATATAATTCCAAATGTTGTTATGGGCTTTTATGTGGACTTGTCAATGTACAAAAGCATTGTACATTTGTACTCCATTAGATTCTCCCATTCATTTTTTTAAGAAAAGAAATTGTTAGTTGGTTTTGATTAAGCATAGATGGTAGATGGTTCCTTTCTTTTCTTTTTTATGAGGCCCGGGCATTTTTTTTTTTTTTTTTTTTTGGGGGGGGCGCGTTCCGGTTGTGGATTCTGGTGTGTATTTAAAAGTTCCCATATCTATTATAATCGTAAAGGTAGAATATATTGGGAACAAATTTATTTAACAAATCTATTAAAATAAAAAGAATAAAACTATAAATCTATTCTTTATAATTTAGATATGTTGTAGATAAAAATTATTATTTTTAACTACTTAAAAAGTTTTTAGTTCTATTTTATTAGTTTAATTATGCTTGATGACCAAACAATTCTCAAATTGTCCTAATTTTATATGTAATGTATTTTAAAACATCCGTTTGGGCTCACCCACCAACTCTATTGAGTCATTTTGTACAAAAATTCAAAGTTATGTAAAGTTTCCACTTGTCGACGATATAGGAATTCGCACATGGACTTGGTATGTTCGGATGTGAATGTGATATAATGTATATTGTATAATGAGTTGAACTAGGTGTTTCCTAAGTTAATCAAGTTTTTTTTAATTTAATTTTAAAATTTATTGAATTAGTTTAAAATAACAAATTTATAATATTTAAATTGTTGAAATCCTTTTACCTTACAAGCGATGCGTCTACATGCAAAAAAAATTAAATTTAAAATTAATTTATATAGAGTCAAAAAGCGTCCAAAAATACATGCATTAAAATTAATTTATAAACTATCTAATTTTGACTGCTTGATTCTATACAAAATTAATTAATTTTTTTTTTGTATGTAGACGTATCACTCGTAAGGTAGAAGGATTTTAATAATATAGATTTGTCGTTTGAAACCAATTCGATTGGTTTTAGAGTTGAGTTCACAAAGAGACTTTGTGAACTTAGGAACACCCTAGTTCTACTCATATATAATAACATTATTCAAATTTCCTTAAATAATATTATACAAATCAGTATTAGATTTTGATTACAATTAGTATAGTGACGGGATCGAATGTATAATACGGATATAAATCTGTAATTAAGGATAGTTCGTTGGTATATGATGCAATTAATATCTTAAATATTGAATATTTACAACAAAAAAATTCATTAAATTTTATTGATAATATTGGAAAATGGTGTATTCGTTTGTATAATTCGACAAACATGAAAATAATTCAGAAAGTACTGATTGATTCAGAAAGTATTCATTTGTACTCCATTGATTCATCCCTACATAGGAGGATCCAAATCCGCTGTTTTTTTTAGAGAAAAGTAGAATCTTACTTTGAGAGAGAAAAAAAAAGTAGAAGGAAGAGAAAGTGAGACAAGAAGAAAAGAATAACATGTTTTTATCTAAAAAAAGCAGCGAATTTAAATCTCAGATGAGGAGTTCCCATTGGCATCGAATAGAAACCCGTTTCATTTACATTGAGATTTGTGCAAACAATTTATATTTATAAGATAGTTGAGATTAGTGCAAATTTAAATCTGCTTACAAATTTTAATATGGATCAGACGGTTTAAACTGGACATATTTCGGTCCACTGCCTGTTGAAACCCCCTCCCTTACGACAAATGTTCGGGAAGTTGTTACATCGGTGAAGCAATCAGCAAAAAAATTACATCCTGACAGGGACCCTGAACTCAGTAACATGGGTACCAGATAAATGAACTGTCATGGTTTGCTGAAATTTAATGGGAATTATTATACCTTGGTTTACAATTTTGAGGAGTTACACATACCAACTAGAAAGTGAACCTGTTAATTACATGGAGTAAAGAGAATGAATTATTGGAGAATGTCTCTTGATACAGAAATGTTGGTTACACATCGCTCTCTGAAACATTTAATATCATTATTAAATGTAAAAACCAGATCCACCATTATCTCCAACCACATCTTTTCATATTTGGATAAAACATGCCATTCTTTTTCTTGTTGTGAGCCCTTTTTGCCTTTAAAAGAAGAGAAAGAAAGGCATGGGTTTTATTGGTTTTGGATGATGGTTCTTTGCAATTTTTCAAGCAATTTATAATTTCTTACATGTTAAATTTGTATCAAAAAGTAACCGCTGTCAAACAATTTTTTGAATTGTACAAAATGTAAGATTCCTTTTGGGCAGTGTATCAATCAAGTTAGCTTGTTCGGATATAAATCAAGTAGCCCATATCTCACACAATTACTGGCCCAATAGTTTTCTTTTAAAAAAGAAAGTGGCCCGGATAGTAAATTCCAGTGTTTTAAAATTCGGTCTATTCGGCCGAATATTCCTATTCGGTTGCAATCTGAATAGAAAATCTATATTTGGTCCGAATATGAAGTTTAGAGCATATTACCGGTTTAGAGTATATTAATAGTGATAAAATACAGGTTTAAAGTATTAACGTGATTTATACCCTATATTACCAGTTTAGAGTATATTAACAGTGATAAAAATACCGGTTTAGAGTATATTAACAGTGAGTCATACCGCATATTACCGTATGCTTGTTTATATATACAAATTCTCATTTAAAATCCGTATATATAAATCCGAATAAAAATCTGCATATGCGGCCGCATACCGTATATGCGGTATGCGGTGGCCTTCCGCATACCGAATGAGAACTGAATTTCAAAACACTG
The DNA here is from genome assembly GCA_024447775.1 of Carex cristatella. NCBI lineage: Eukaryota > Viridiplantae > Streptophyta > Magnoliopsida > Poales > Cyperaceae > Carex > Carex cristatella. The sequence continues at coordinate 2,611,563 of JAJHPF010000016.1, forward strand.
GTAAACTCAGAGATTAAAAAAATGATGGTTTTTTTGTTTTCTTTTGTAATTCAGGATTTTTTATTTGGTAACCTACATAACTATTTCATTTTATTTGTAATATGGTAGGTATCATAACATAGTTACCGTTTTTTTTATTTTTTTTTTAAATCATGACAATGTTACGGTTCTTTATTTATTTCTAAAACTATATTTTTACATTGTCGCAGTTATTAAAAAAAATCGCACCATCTAAAAAATAAAAAAAATACACTCGTTTTCTAAGAAAATATTTTTGAATTTTCAAAAAAAAAAAAAACTGACATTTTGAAATGATTTCATAAAAGGCAAAAAAAAGTTCAGCTGTGTCTATTGAATAGAGGTAAAAAAGATTTATAGAAGCATGGTGACAAACTTTTTGTTAAGCTAAAAAGAAGATAGGCGCATAGCATAGGCATGTATTTATCTGTCATGTCAGAGAGGAAAGGTACATAATGCCCAAAAAGAAGGACTAGACGTGCAATACATGAAAATTGCCATCCAAGAAGCTGCACAGGGGCAGACTCAAATTGAGTCAGGACATCTCTCTTGATTTTGAAAAAAAAAAAAATTCCTCCTCTGGAGTTCTAATATGTGGTTTGAGTTGAATTTGAATTTGAATTGAAAATTAGTTAATTATAATTCGAATTTGAATTTGGTTAAAAAAAAAATTCCACGCGCACAATAAAATTCAGTTTAAAATTCATACTCACGTCCGTTCCTAAATGCAAGCCGAACATGCTCGTAACTTAGTTTAAATTTAGCAAACAACCGACCTCTCCATTTTGAGGCAAAATTTTTATGTGGCAAGTAATACACGCATATGATATGCTGAGTCACTGATATGAGACCTATGAACTGCATAAAATATAATTGTTAAAACATTTGCACATTTATTTGCTTATTTTATAGAGTTGTAAATACTCGTTTTTATGTGAGAAATTTTTTTATATATATTTTTATAAAAGGCACATTGGTGCCCGTTTTAATATATTGAAGCCAAAAGTTAATTTACAATGCAACACTGTTCGTATACCCAATCAGTATCTATCAGGGGCTAAAAGAGAACAAAACACATAAGCTCCATGCTTAATCAACCACCAAAATATTGTAATAGAGAAGCCAAACAGTAAAGTTAAGTATCTAAAAGATCCAAACACTGGATCATTACCAAAAGTCAAGAAATTATGCATATAGACAATCAAATGGCTAGAGGATAAGCTATCCCACCCTCTGGAGTTCCAAGTTCATCACCGAGCATCATCACTGAGCCTTCTCCACTAGAGTCCCTCTGGTATACCACCATTTGCATATCAGCAAGGTCCCACATGCATAATAGTATAACATTAATTTCTTGGGGTAGCCACTTTTCTATCGCATGCTTAATTCATTTGTCCATATGGCCTGCCCAATATTCAAAGATAAAAATGATTAGCAATATAATACTTCTAATATATTTATTGGGACCCGCTTGGAAACAAATTGTATTTGGATGTCTCCAAGCTGTCCAGCCACACAACAACAACTATGACTAAAAAACCTGATTGTTTCATCAAACTAAAACTAAATCGAGAGAGAAATGCAAAAATATGAGTGTCTCCCATTGGTCAAAGATAATTCTGAGTTTGGCCTAACCAAAACCAAAAGTTTTTGCACTTGTTGACATTTGAGAAAGAGGTGATGAGCGTCTTCAATATATGTACAAAAATGACATGTTAATGAACCAGTCCATCTCCTGCGGGACAAATTCTTCTAAGTTAAAATTATATTTTGGAAGAGGAGCCCAAAAAATATTCTAATTTTGGAAGGAATAAATAAGTCCCAAACAATAGCAAACTTATTATCATTAATGCCCTTAAAATTTAAGAATTTATAACTAGATCTAACAGTAAACAAACTCGAAGGGTCCGCTATCTTATCAACATTATGAGTAAAATTAGAATAATTATTTAATGAGAGGATCTCATTCCAATATGACAATTTATATTATTCGTATAATATGTCTATGAAATAAATATTATCAGACCTGATGCATGTTTATGTACAGTGAGTCGCATAAAATTTAAATGGTTTGAAAATAATTGTTCACGATAAATCAAACAATACTTCAATTATATACTAAAATTTATAGTTCCACTTCTGATCGTCTTAATGGTATCAATTTTTTTTTTTTTTTTTATCAAAACATATACAACATGAATATCTATCTACAATCTATTAGAATTTTGAAAACTCAAATATTAAGCTGTTGTACGGCGGTCCTTTATGCTACGCGTAGCAATTAGCAAGGTGCTAATATGCTAAGGTGTTGAAAACTCAAATATTAGATTTTTGATGGTCTGGGCATTTTTATAATTCTTCAGAATATTTAAGCATTTGTATTATTTTTAATTTAATGTTGGATATTAAAAAAAATCTGTGTAAGTGTATGTCAAGTAAATTCATTTGAATTGTGATTTAACTTACTGTATAATTATTCCGATTTATTCCTATTTAACACTTTGTTTAACATCTAGTAAGATGTTTACTCTTACTCCACAAGTCCACAACTAACATGATTGTGACGTTAAAGACACAATGAAGGTCGGTGGCCGTAATATTTGAAAGCAAATAGCAACTCCACTCAGAAGAGTAGATGAGAAAATTGTTAAAAGGCCAGTAAATTTTAACGGGCCACCGGCCACGGCCTATGGACAATGTTCCAGAGAGTAGAGAGCCTAAAAAAAGGTGCTTTGCTGGTTTCCACTTTTCAGAATTTTTTTATTTTAGAAATTAATATATTTTTTTTCTGAAAGGAGATAGATAATTTTTTTGGTATGATAGAAGGAACCAAATTTAATAATTCGGTGCCTTTTGATATTTTTAAGAAATCAAATTATTGATTTGTTCAATTTTGAATTTTGATCAAAGAAATTCAAAATTTAAAAGATCTAAAGTATTGCTTCAATTTCTGTTATGCATGTTGTAGGCAGTGGCAGAGTCACAACCAATCAAGATTAGGTAGTTGTTTAATGCTGAATTTTGTAAAATATTATTGAATTCATACTATTTTCGTTTGAATTTGGATTTTGCTTACCTTTGAATTTGAATTTTGCTTATTCTGTTGCTCTCAGCTCTTGATGGAATCAGCCAAATTGCAACAACTTTTCATAATTTTTTTTTCTTCAAAATAGAATAAAAGAAGATAAATGATTTGACAGTGGTACCTCGATGAACCTGTTATTTTTTATTTAAAAAAAAGGGTCAAATTATTTTACAAAGAAATAGGTTGAACTTAATGTAAAAGATTTTTTTTTTTTCTGAGGTTCAACTATTTAAAAATAAATTAAACTTCAAAAGAATGGTCTTATAGACTACGATTCAAAATAAAATTTATTACTCCAATATTTTACATTATTTAAAAAAATATTTTCCGTTAACTTATTATCTTAACATAATTTTTCGAAAAGAAATTGAGTTTCTGGTTTAATTAGGCCAATTTCTACCGATTCTGTCCATTTTAATTTCACGATCAATTAACCGATTCCGCTTGAAATGAAAATTAATAAAAATAATATTTTCATTTTGCCTACTACTGATAAAATACTGGCTACACCACTTGTTGTAAGTCTATTTTTGTTGTGAACAGTAACACGCGGGATGACAGCCGAACAGACCCTAAACCAACCAACCAAAAATAATGTCTCGGGTCCTTTAAATTTTGGATTTTTTTTATAATCAAACTTAGAAACCCGCAATCCTTAATTAGAACATATTAATGATAAGATCGAAACAATTTACCATCTATCTTCTTCCTGACAAAAAAAATAATATATTTCTAACAATAAAAAAAAATTCTGTCCACCTTTATAGCACGACAAAACAATAATAATATCTATATATATATAAAGCCTAATAAAATAAGAACTCAACCCTGTCACCTTTATCAATTCAATAAAATAATTCATATGAATTCTTAATTGAAGAAAGTACAAGTAATAAAAAAAATGCAGTGTAATACAATAATGTGTTCTACTTACCTCTACCTCTACATCTACAGTCTACAGTGGATGAGACAGAAGAAGCTTACCCATGTGACTATGTGAGCGTACCCAGTGATAGATATATAGTAGAGTGAGAAGGTGGAGAGGTAGAGGAAGAAGGACAGCTGATATCTCTCTCTCTCTTAAATGCTTCTTTAAGGAGCCTTCTCACTTCTGTGCAACTCATCTTTCCATCCTCTTAGCACCTCTCTCTCTCTATCTCGACCTCCTTTTTGCCACTAGTTACAAAACAAACAACAGTAAACCGAAACATGACTAAAGATGATGATTTCAAGCTGCTTAAGATCCAGGTTTGTCTCTCTCTCTCTCTCTTCCCTCATACAATGTATTATACAAAAATGAGAGGAAAACAGCTTCTGAACTGATCTGACTTTGTTTTTTCTTGTTTTTTTGGATCATTTTTTTTAGACCCATGTTCTGAGAGTGAACATACACTGTGATGGGTGTAGAGACAAAGTTAAGAAGCTACTAACAAAAATTGAAGGTACTTCTTTTGCTTTTTTTTTTCTTCCTATTTTTGATACCTATGGGTTTTTTTTTTTATATATATCTACTAGTTTATTTTTATTTATTTTTATTTTTGAAAGAATGCAGATGAGGTCAGATCCACAGATTTTTAGAATCTGAGTCTGTCTGTACCTCTGAGAGATTTTTTTTTTTTCAGAAAAAAAAGGAAAACTTGAGATGAAATATAGGAGACATTTCTTTCAGATATTCTTTTCCTAATAAGGGAATTAGAACAGTGACCTTAGCATTTCTTTTTTCTTTGCTAACTATTTCTCATCTCTATTTCAACTATAAAATGAGTCAAACTGTCCCAAGAGAGAACATTTGCAATCTAGTCCTCCAAGAAACTTTTTTTTGTTCATGACCTTGATCTGTTTGCTAAGTTTAATCAGGAAACCCTGTTTTCCTTTTCCTCTATGATCAAATTTTCTCCCAATTTATTTGCATCAATTTCTAGGATCAAATTTGTTAGACTACACATTTTTATCCTCGTGAAGAAATGTGTAAAGACAGTCATAATGGACTCTACCAAACAACTGAGGACTATTTATGATAACGGGGTTAAATTGTTTTTGTGAATATGTCAAGATGCAGGTTAATTATCGTTTTTTTTTTCTTTCTTCAATTAATCCCTAGAATGCTAATTTGTTGGATGTAATATAGCTAACATGCAACTAGTTTTATATATCCATATATTTACTTCTTTTTTATTGAAACTTGGAAATTTATTTACCAAAATGAAGGCCCAAGATTTAATTTTTTTGGTACCCAATTTTTTTTACCTTCAAGTGCTATCTCGCATATCTTGAAAAATATCTAATATACATGAACACTTTCCCAAATTGTTAAATAAAGTAGCTCCCAATTGATACTTTTCCCTACTTTTCTCTCAAACAGTGATCTCTGATTTGAGACCATGTCATGTGGAATACCCCGTATTTGGCTTTTGTTTCCATAATTGTCCATATCAATCTATACACATTCAAGAACTATACATCAAGATTTACCTATCTTTATTTAGTGTGGCACACTGTACCGGTTCATGTTGGTTGGTACAGAAACATTCATAGTTAGGTTTTACGGTTGATAGTTTAAGAGCACAGGTACAAGTCTCAATCAGAAATTAACTATATTACCGATCTGATAATAGATTTTAATTTTACATTTATACTAGGTGGCTAGTAAAATTATTCTGTAGTTCACTAATTTGGTCTAACTTCTTTCATAATGCCTAGAATTAATCCGAGGCCCTAGTTTTATTTTGCAATTTCAAAAGCTCGAAAGCATTAATTGCCAGCAAATATTTGACTCTTTTTTTTTTTTACTACAGGAGTTTTTTCGGTGACTATTGATGTGGAGCACCAGAAAGTAACAGTAGTTGGCAGTGTAAATGCAGATACGCTCATTCGAAAGCTCTCCCGATCTGGAAAACATTCCGAGATATGGTCGAACAAACCCAACAACCAATTAAACCATAAACAATCCAACAATGCCCCACAAAAGAACCAAAAGCAAAACAACAACCAACACCAGAAGCACAACCAGATATCTACAAATCAGAAGGACCAAGGAAATAAGAACAACCTCATGCAAGGCCTCAAGGTTTTCAAAAACCAACACAAAGGCGGGAAGGTCCCTGATTTGTATTCTGACGATGATTTTGATGAGGAGTTTGATGATGACTATGATGATGATGATTTCGATGAAGAGGATTTCAAGGTCCTCAATGAAAAAATGGGCCAGTTGAATTTTCTAAAACAACAAATTAACGGTGCTCATGCTGGTAACAACAACAGCGGAAATAATGGTAATGCGAAGAAAAACAGTGGTGGAAACGGACATGCTAATTTAAACAACGGGAAGAATAACCAGAAAGTGAATAACCAGAATCAGATGGGTAAGAATGCAAATGTCCCTAGTGGGTTGAACTTTGGAGGAGGTGCTAATGGTAAAATGATGCCAAATTTTGGTGCTTTGGGAGGTGATCATGCAAAGAGGGTCAATGGGTTGAATGGCATGCATGGCATGAATGCCATCAATGGCATGCCGGGCCTACATGGTAACCCTAGTTTTCAAGCTGCTGTTGGTGGGGCCGGGAACCATCAAAGCAATGGCATGATGATGGGTGGCATGCATCATCACCATCCATCAACCATGGTTGCAGGGAACAACAATATGAGAAATGGCAACATGATGATGATGCATGATGGTGCCAGGTACATGCAACAACAGCAACCCCAAATGATGTATGCAAGGTCCCCTCAGGTCATGCCATACACTGGGTATTATGGGTATAATCCAAACCCTAATGTTTATTATGGGTATAATAATTACTATGCAAGTCCATACCATGGTGAGACCAGTAAAAATTCAGATGGAATTGGATATATGTTTAGTGATGAGAACACTACAGGATGTTCTATTATGTAGAGAGATGTAGGTGTTTTTTTTTTTTCAAGTGTTCCTTTTTGGGTTTTTTCATGTTGTGTTATTATTAATTTTTTCACCTTTTCAGTAATGTTGTTATTATGATATAAATATTATGTATCTCTGTTGAAGAATGCAATCCCAGGAATTCTATGGACATTTGGTGTACTTATTAATACTCCCTGTCAGAATTTGAAACCTAGGTTAGTTTCTTTGTTCTGTTCTCGCTTGTTAATTATATGCTCTCAAGTACAATTATGTCCTTAAAATAGAAGGTAAATAGCGTTGTGCTTGTTGTTTATAATTAATTTAAAAAAAATGGTTTTAAGTTTTAAGCTTTCTTATTCATGCCACATTACCTACATTTTTATCCATCAAATCATGTTTCTTTATCCTTGTTTAGTTTAATCAAATGACTTTATTTTTTAATTCTCCTCTTTTTATATTAAAACAAAATATTCGTCCAGCTAATTATGATATTCTTTATGTACCGGTTTTTAACATTGTCAGAAGATATTTCTTATTCAATCTTTTTTAAATACCTTTTTTTTTTATCAAAATTATCTTATGTTAATTTTTTTCATTTTAAAATTCGTTTAATTTTGTCTTGTGCTTGAGACTGTCTGGCTTGTGAGTTGTGATGAGTGACTAGCTAGTGCTCGGTAAGTTTTAGGGTTTTGGGTTTTTGCGCGTTTGGGACTTTTTAGTGCTTAGCACTAATTATCATGGTTATTTTACGGTTAAAAATAAGGAAGGATAATGATCCACAGTGAGTTGGTCAAAATCTCGGGTTGCTGTCTCACTGCCAGATTTTGTCCCACAAAGTCCAATGAGATCGTGACAAATTTAGAGTAGTTAATACTCTATTGTTAGTTCTTTTGTGGCATTTTGGCATGCATGTTGCACGGTTACCCTTCTACATTTTATCCAATTCAGTTTTACCATTTCACATTTTTTTAGTAAGAATTTTAACAACGTTAATTAAACTTCATGCAGCCCACATGTTTTTTTAGTAAAGATTGTTAATACTTTTTCCAATCTGGATTTCGAACTCATGACTTCTCATATAGAGATCATGTGTCTTAGTCACTAGACCAAATGCTAGTTCTCCATGCAACGCACATATTAATTTTTTTTATTTTATTTTAACGATATTACTTGTGTGCTGCATCAAACCAAATCAACTCTATTAAAAATCTACCAGCATTCTTTCGTAAAGTAAACGATATTTGAACAATCCAATTAATCAATAAATAATAAATATGGATAACTTTTAAAAGGTGTTTGAAGAGATGTATAGCCAATTACATGTATTGAAATTCTACCCACATTCTTACTTGTGATTATATTTAAACAAAATTTATTATCTTACATAGCTTTGCAACTTAATGATAGTGTAATAACAAGTTGTGTTTTTTTGTTCAAAATAGACAAAGTACTTTTCTAGCATATTGTGGCAAACACCAAATTACAAACTAAAATAATGTGAGAGATTCTTGAACTTGATAGTAAAAGAGAGAAATTTTGGCAAGATTCTAGCACTTTTCCAACCACTAGTTTGCAAAAATGAGATTACTATTTCAATCCATAGTTCAACAATGACAATAATTATAAAACTATTTATTTCCATTTTTTTGATTTGCCAACCCCACAGACAATAGTTTTTTACGAAACATGAATATAGTATACTTCATAATATGACAACCCAGAAAGAATCACAACTTCACAACATAGAGAAACACAAAAGAACAAAAATTGAGCAACACCCCATGTGATCAATTTATAAATAACCAGTGAATTAGGTTTGAGGGTTGCATACTTGCATTCACTTCCCTGCATAATTTTCTTGGAGTAGACAATTCCCGAGGCGAATATTTATTTTTAGGTAAATGGCTGCTGAAGGTGAGGTTTTACTTGGAGCTGAAAAGAGTGGAAGTAATATATAAACAGAGATATCCATCTCCAAACATATTCTGCCATATTATCGCCATGAAATAATAGAAGTGGGACAACTAGTCGAAATTTTTATTTATATCATAATAAAAAAAACCACAAATTATGAAGAATTTCAAATACCAGGGCCGCAGATTGAATTGGTGGTCCCAAATTTTTTTTTCAAATATTCACTGTAATATACTGATATTTAGAATTTTTGGGGCCTCCAATTCAATCTGCGACCCTGATATTTTTAGAATTTCCCAATTTAATCTTGATATCTAACACTGTAAACATGATCTGCGTTATTCATATATCACGTTTATAAAAAATGATGAGATTTGGTATATATGTCATCATATATCATTAATTTGAAATTTAAGCAATCTGAAATTAACATTTTCATGCATCAACAAACAATACTTAAATATATGAAAGTTAATTGTTAGGATATTTATATGTTTAATAACACAACTATAAATTTACTTTTCAAATTTTAATTTTATTTAAATTCTTTTAAATTCCATTGTTGATAGTAAACCGATTATCCGGAGACAGTTACCCGATTTGGTCCCTAAAAATTCCTAAAAATTAAATATGAAGAAACAAAAAAAAAAAGTACAGCATATTATATGGAGCAGCATGCACACTTGTCTGCTTGTTGCGCTATGATGTCAACGCATTGGTTCACCTAGGTACAAGGGGATTAGAAATTTAAAATTTACAAGTGCAGTAGTTGAGGTATTGGAATAGGAACAAGAATGGGGTGAATGATGAGATCAATATGTCATTTGATTAACCACATTTTTGGCTTATATATCAGCCGTTTATTTTCATCATTGTCCTCCGAAGCGAAGCGAACGTCTTGGGGATTAAGAGTCGGATGGAAGTATTTTCATATCAGTACTCGTTATAAATTATTCTTATCTGTATCTTACTCTTATATGCTATAAATTAATTTATTTGTACTTTATTTCTTATCCGTTATAATTGTCGGATAACAAAATATTAGCGGACAAATAATAGATAATACTAATATAATAATTATTTTTATTATTTATTAAATTAAATATTAAAAATATATACATCCATTTCACCTATGTATAATATTTTAAAAAAATTAATCATACTAAGCGTAAGTAAACCAATTAAAGTGCTATTTTCAATGCTTATTAATATATATAATACATATAATTATTTTTTATAATTACCAAATCAAGTAATAGGTACTAAACAGGCTTTATCCGTATCCTTATCTGTTTAGATAATAAAAAAATATCGTTACCTGTACCCAACAAGTTTATGAATATTTTTTTTACTCATACCCGTCTTATGAAATACAGTACATATCGGGTAAACGGATAAAGGGTGCCATCCCTAAGCGAAGGGTTCAAATATTTTCATTTTTTAGTTTGAATCATGTGTTTATTTATTTTTATTTTATTAAAAAATATTTAATACTTGGATATCAAAAAAATTACTAGATGCGATATGTATTATTTTCTCTACAAATACATAACAAAATATTACTTTTCAATTTTATTTTTATATGAATCAATAAGTTAAAAAATTAACTTCCAAAAATTATTCACATAATTGTATTTTGCAAGTTCTTAATAACAATGAAAACAAAGTCGAAATAATCTTTAAATTTTTACATTGGAAAATAATATATATCATATATAATATATAATGATTTTATTTTTACATATAATTTTAAATTCTCAGTTACTGAAGTTTTAAAAATAAAGTCATAATTGAGACACCAAAAATTGGTATTTGACCCCTCCTCAAATTTAAGTTATTAAATATATTTTAATTTATTCAAGTGATTTTGAACAATGTAAAAAAAAAAAAAAATTTGTCATGTACAGTATGCCATAAACATGATCCCCTTGCAAACTTTTTTTTTTTGTGTCATTGTGTGTGTGTGAATTAGTTCACAGGAACTTACTGGTTATCACATATTAACAGCCGCATTGGATCATAGGATCTATAAACAATTTGAAAAATAAACCGTAAAAAAAGTGCCATTTATTGAAAATGTCTGACACTCTGGAGCGCTAATTGTTAGCGTTCTGATGCTACTTGCTGGTAAACCTATTAAATTTTATATCTTCAACAGCAGTAGGATGTCAGATTGAAGTAAACCGTCTGATTGAAAATGAACGATCCTGATCTCCTTACCATTTTCACTGAATTCCGTACAACAGGGGAGAAGCGGAAGCTGAACCAATACAGTAAAGGTGTGGCATTAAACGACACCATTGACATGCTCAATATAGCTTCTTCATGAAAAAATTGGATAGTATAATTTCAGAGATGAACAGACTCATATAATACAGGAGCTTCCGTTGAAAGTTGAAGCTTATAATTACCCCTTGCTATTGTTCCTGTTGGGGTCGGCGAGGCGTTGCTGTCTCTCTCCTCCCTTATTCTTCTAATTTTTTTTTTTTTTTTTTTTAAAGCTCTATGGAAGCTACTGAGATTGCATTAATAGGAACTAACTCTGTTCGCCAAATAGGAGAGCAGAACTCTGCTTAACTAAATCGAACTATTCATCTGTGTTGAGATTCGTGCATAACAAATAAACGGCTATATTTAGACAAGCAGGATCTTACTCTCCTGTTTGACGAGCAGCAGAGTCAGATCCATATTAATAAATGTGTTTACAATATTTAGCTCTACTGTATTACAAGATTCGCTATGCTATATCATCAATATGACACGCACTTGAACCCCTACCCAAAATCTGATTCATCATGCTAACAATTCTGTTATTACAATTTCGACTCCACATCACCGCATTATCTTTTGCTTGATTCACCACTACCACTGTTGGTAACTTAACTCCTCGAAAAATAACCTCATTTCTTTACTTCCACAATGACCATAGGACTACCATGAATGCAGTTGCCCATTTTTCGATTTTCTCTTGATTTTCTCTGAAATTTATTTAGCTGTGTTTGTGGCAAAAATTCTATAACTAAATGTGTACCGGATAACGGATGCAGTTATAATAAGTTCAAAATATCTCGTTTTGCAAACCAACATTAAAGGCAACATAAAACATTTTCTACCCACGGCTAGTGGCTAATAAAGAAAATTAATCACAACGTTATCAATTCAGTCATAGCACGTCATGTGATCTATTTTTCCAACATTGTTTTTTTACTTAAATTTTTTTTGTATTTTGTTTACATTTTGTAGATTTTATTTTATTTTATTCAATGAACTAACTCATAATCACTTGTATATCACTGATGTGATCATTTACATAATGTAACATGATTTAGTCACGTCAAAATTTTCATGCACTACAAGTGGCAAACGTGAAGAGCTTTGGTTCACATTTCCATTTGATCGGATGTGTTCATATCGATGTGATTATAATTTGTTAATTAGTTAATATATCTATCTACATGGAAATTAATAAAGTTTAAGTCACATAAACATCCTGTAAGTTTTCTGAAATGATGCAAATTAAATATAGCTTTTCTTTAAGGTCCTCAAAGGTACTGTAAATTGCGAATATAACAGCACTGTATTAATTGTACAACTCTCCATGCATATTATTTCGTTAACATATTATGTACTTTATTCCTTTTATTTTATTTTAGTACTTAAATCTATAAAAGATAGTATTGACTCAACTGATATCGTTAATTATTATGTCTAATATTACAAAATATTTCCCCATAACTTTATAGATAATAAAATTATAACATAATTCAATAAAACATGTGAGCAAGAGTAGAACTAGGGTGTTCCTAGGAGTACCAAGTCCTTTTGTACTCTTAATTCTAAAATCTATCGGATTAACTTCGAATAACGAATCCAAACCGTTGAAATCCTTCGACCTTACGAGTGATGTGTCTACATGTGCAAATTTTAAAGTTTCGAATTAATTTAGTATAAAGTCAAGTGGTCAAAAGGTTTTCAAAAAATGAATGCATTAAAATTAATTTAAAAACTTTCTAATTTTGTCGATTTGACTTTATACTAAAATAATTCGAAACTTTAAAATTTTCACATATAGATGCATCACTCGTAAAGTAGAAGAATTTCAATGGTTCGAATTAGTCATTCAAAGTTAATCTGATAAGTTTCAGTGTCAAGAGTACAAAAAAAAAACTTAGTATTCTTACGAGCATCCTAGTTCTACTCATCTGAGCAAAGCTACAAGGCAAAATAAATAAACGAGGCAAGGCAAGCAAGTATTCCCACGTGGCCACATCCATGTGACACCCACCTTACACAATCTCCCTTCCTCATGCGCTTCACACCTTCCAACAACAGAGAAAACTCCATATACCTGAAATTGTTTAATTTCAAGAGGTTAGAATGCATTGTATCTTGTCTCTACTAAATTTAAATAAAAAAAAACAATAGAAAAAACTTCATATGCCTGGAATTGTTTAATTTCAAGATGCTAGAATGCATTTTATCTTGTCTCTACTAAATAATTTCAGAAAGGATTTGGAAAAAGTTTGGTGAAGTGCAATAGTAATTACAGAAATGAAGAATCTGAATGATTGCTGAGGATTGACAAAAGCTGAGGGGAGGCAAGGATAGACAAAAGCTGAGAGAGATGAGAGCATGCAAAATCCAAAGTTGAGACTGAGATAGAGAGAGAGGAGGCAAGAAAGAAAGGAAACCCAACCATGGACACAAAAGATATTTTTCTCTCTTTTTAGTTTTTAGACTTCAAACTTTGATGTCTTTCACTTTTCTTTACTGGTATCATTGGAGGATGTTGTCACTTACTTTTTTAACAAGGTATCATACCCAGTATGTTTTTGCTTCGCCTCCCCCAAATATGCTCATTCAGAATTTTCAAATTCTATTGTTTGGAATATAAATTTCTACAATGTGTAATGTGTACATCTGATTTTTTTTTTCTATATTACTTGAAATAATAAATTAAATCTATACCAACGTTTTTCGAGAATTACAACTTATACCAGAAATGTTAACCTTGTTAGGAAGTTCAAAGCCATTACTGTAGCGATCCAGGATTTTTGTCAGGGGAGGGCAAAATTTTTTTCAGGAGGTAATATTTTTTCAAGAGGGCAAAATCAATTGGAACCGATAAATCTCCACTAAAACTCAAAATCCGGAGAGGAGGGGGGTAGCCGCCCTCCAGACTACATTGGATCCGCCCCTGCCAACTGAGATATGCTAACAATGCTGGTGTGCCTGAAGACTAGAAATATCAGTTAAACTAGCATCAACATGTCCAACATTCATTACAAGAGGGATTCGAATTTGTTGAAATCCGATACCAATGAACAGTAACCATAAAATTCTTGCAATCTGAATCCAGTCATCGAACTATTTCGAGAGGCAAGCAAGAAAAAACCAACTGTTTTGAGATGAGTTCTCGAAAAAATTCAACGACTGAATTCGAATTACAAAAATTTCACAATTGCTGTTGAAATTGCAGCCGATTTATTTTCTTACAAGAGAATAGAGAAGATTTCTTATTGTGAAAAAAACATAGTTCAAAGAGTTCAAGAAGTGATGTACATTGGCCTTGTAGTGGTGTCAATTTGACCAACTTTTTTTAATTACACATTAATGAAAATATGTATCAATTATGTGCGTGGTGTCAATTTGGCCAACTTTTTTAAACTTGCTCTATTAAATGAGTCATTCTAATGGGCTCATATTTTTATGTTGTCGGAGACAATATAGAAGGCCCCATGTGCCTGGCGTTAATTATTCTATTTTTGTTGTTGAAATTTATTTCTCGGTCGTAATTGATAACGAAAAACGAACGAATTATCTAAGAGACTTATGATATTGACATAAGCTAAATGTACATTAAAAAACTATGTGAATGTTATGTAAAAGTTTTTATGTAAATTAATTTGTTAAATCATATTTTTCTTAATACGCAGACAAATTTTCTTTCCAATAAATATTTTGTGATCATATCATAAAAAATTAAGAACTAAAAAGATAATTATTTTTTTCCCATAATTAATAATTTTGAAGTTAGTATACTACTGTAAATTTGAACGAGAAAAGACAAAAATGTTCCATTTATCCTTTTTTGGATAAAAGATCAAATCTTATAATTTTAAATATTCATAAAAAGTCTTCGTATGGATTTCAAAATTGTGACCTCCTCCTAAACGAAAGATACTGTCTTGTTAACTAAACTAAAAACTGCTTCTAAAAAAATATCCCCCCCTGTTATTATTTGATTTTACGATAGTATTATATATTTGAAGTAACAATCATATATATATAACTCTCCGTGACATAGTCATAACATGCATGGCTCATGTTTATTGTGCAAATTTTTGGAGCGTGGCAGCAAAGGTCCATGACAAAAAGGGAGCGGAGGCAAACCTGAGAAACAAGAAAAGAGAAGTTACTTGTGACTTGTGAGGGTGCCTTTGAGACAAGCAAGCCAGAGATGGATTTGCTTTTTGACCTGCAGATAGTCTCGTTAATTACAGAACTACTTTGGACTTGCTTCCGACTTTTTTTAATACCCTAGAAAAATAAAAAAATAACAAATCTAACTAATTTGGACTTGCTTCCGACTTTTTTTAATACCTCAAAAAACAAAAAACAAAATAACAAATCTACTCTCGTACTCAAAATATTTTCAAAAATGACCAAACTACCCCTCAACAGGGTCGCCAGCTCTCAATACCGAACCACCCAGGGACGGTTTGCTATTTTTCTAGGGTGTATATAATGAATGTTTTACATATAGATACTAACAGTAATATGGTCTCACTACTTTTATATATTTTTTTCTTTTTGGATACTCATATTATTTGATTTTGTAAATAGAATATATGATAAATAAAATATATATGTGTAAAATTAGACCTGAATCTTAGATATTGTATAGAATCCAACTCAAGTGTCAAGAAAATATAATTTTGACAATTTTCTTTTATTTTTAAGTTATTTTGTGCTATATTTCATAAATCATTAAAAATAATAAAAAATTCCAAAAAATAGTAAAAATTGGTATTCTGCAAGTTCATTATATAACTAATTTACTTAGCTACTTAGATCAAAAATTAGAAATGAAAAACTTAATCGGAAACTTCAATTTAAGTTTTGAGGCTCTTCCCTTAGTTGTTTTGCAATTCTAAATTTTGAAAAATAGTATAGCTATCAATGGTGCATGCATCATTTCACAAGCTTTCCAAAAAGTTGTCATATAGCGCCATTTTATGGCCGTTTGAAATTTCGTCATTGTTTTTCACCTTCTCAGTGAAGATATCGTCTCTCTTGCCTTATTCCTTGTCATAGCCTCGCTTGTTTACAAGAGATGTCTTAGATAAATACATGTACAACATACATGTGCTTTAGAAATGAAAGAGATAACTTACAAAAAAATTAATACAAATGCATTATAACAGAAAGACACAGATCGAAATTGTTGGAGCATTCATAAATATCCGTTTGAAAGAAAAATGTTTCTCATTTAGCATTGAAATAACTAAAATAATATTTATTTTTTGATGTATTTTTAATAGATTTTGGATTCAGATTGTATTAGATTTACTATGAGACCAATATTGACTAAAATCAAACAATAAGAGTATCTAAAAAGAGAGGAAAAAAAGAATAGAAATCATAAAAACAATGAGACGATCATTCTATACATGCTATACAATCTCTAAATAAAAAAATAAAAAAACATAGCAAACTGCCCCACTGCTACCTAGTGGGACGGTTTGGTTTTGAGAGCTGACCGTCCCAGTAAGAGACGGTTTGGTCATTTTTAAAAATATTTTGAATATGAGGGTAGATTTTTTATTTTTATTTTTTGAGGGTATTTAAAAAATATCAGGACTTGCTTGGTAGATGCAATGGATGCTTGTTATAAAGTGAAAGAAAGAAAAATGCAAGGATGTAATGGGCTAAAGACTTTTTACAAATTATTTTACTTCAATTAAGTTTACAATGATTCATATATTGGTTAAGATATTTGTGATTTTTTAAAGAGAAATAGAGATTTAACCTTTCAAATTACAAAATTCATAAAAAAAAAAAACACTCCCACAAAAAGACAAATAAATTGATAGAGTGAAAATCAACATAAGAATGCCTGTTATAAAATAAAACAAAGAATAATAAACAAGATAGAAAGAACACATAAAAGATGACATCTCTTTATTCATATATTTCTCATGTGTACAATACAATATTACAAAATCTCTATTTATAGGTTACAAATTGTAAATAAAAAGTCATCTAAAATTAATTACAATAGTAGTGGGGACATGAATTCCAATAGTAGTGGGGATGAGGTGATTAATATTGAGAGTTACAAAATGGTTGGACATCCACATTTATTTATATTTCTAACACTCCCCCTTAGATGTCCATAAGAATATGCCTCATTAAAACCTTACTAGGAAAACCCTATAGGATAAAAACCTAGTGAAAAAAAAAGAGTACAATATTCTTCTAAATATGCAACTACAACCTTACCAGGAAAAACCAGTGGGAAAAACCATGGTTAAGGAAAATATAGTGCATATTAACTCCCCCTCATGACAACATCAATCAAGATCTTTAAGTCGACGCACTCCAATATTACGAACTAACTTTTCAAATATTGCGGTAGGGAGCCTTAGTGAATAAATCTGCTAGATTCTCACTTGAACGGATTTGCTAAACATTAATAACATTATCCTTTTGGAGATCATGTGTGAAAAAGAATTTTGGTGAGATATGTTTTGTTCTATCTCCTTTAATATACCATTCATTTAATTGAGCAATACATGCAGTATTATCTTCATATATGATCGTCGGGATCATTTCTCCATAAAACAAGCCATATGTCTGATGAATGTGTTGAATCACAGATCTTAACTAAACACATTCTTGGCTTACTTCGTGTATTACTAGAATAAGAAATATATCAGTATGAATTATCATTATCTCGTTTTGATCCTCGTAATAAATAATGTGAATTAAATATTCAAAAGATAATTCATTTGTAAATATTAGATTGCCAGACGTATTCACAGACTCAAATAAAGTGACCAAATCACATGTACCAGCTGCTAATGCTCCAATTAAAGTCGATGTCCCTGTTTGACAGACTAATGAAATTATAACACGCATGAAGCGTGGAAGACCAATCAGTTCCAAAGATAAAAAATCCTCGAAAAAAAAGGAGCAAAGAATGAAAATGGTCAAGTCGAGGATATGATAATTTCAGATAAAACTCTAGAAGAGAATCAAATTATAAGTAATGTTGGAGTTCCAGCAGAAACTTAGGTATCTGAAATTCATGAAAATAAAGAGATCTCAATAAATTATATCATGAATGGAATAAGATGGAATCGAGATGAAATTGATATCAATGATATTTTTACAAATAATATAGTGCTAAATATAATAAACAGTGAGGATCATGACCCGGAGTCTATTAAAAATTGTCGACAAAGAAATTATTGGCCAAAATAGAAAGGTGCAGTTGAGGCAGAGTTAAACTCTATTGAAAAACGAAAAGTTTTTGGGCCTGTAGTCCCAATACTTGAAGGTGTAAAACCAATAGGATATAAATAGGTATTTACGTGAAAAAGAAATGAGAAAGGTGAAATTATAAGATATAAAGAGCGGCTTGTAACCCAAGATTTTTCGTAAAGACTTGAAATTGATTATGAATAAACACACTCACATGTGGTGGATGCAATAACTTTTCGGTACATAATTAGTCTAGCAGTCCATGAAGGACTTAATTTGCACCTAATGAATGTTGTTACAACTATTTATATGGCTCTCTTGTGAATGATATTTATATAAAAATCCCTGAAGGATTTAAGATACCTGAAGTATGTAATTTAGGTTCTCGAGAACATTATTCAATTAAATTGAATAAA
The DNA here is from genome assembly GCA_024447775.1 of Carex cristatella. Lineage (NCBI taxonomy): Eukaryota > Viridiplantae > Streptophyta > Magnoliopsida > Poales > Cyperaceae > Carex > Carex cristatella. Next base: position 2,630,365 of record JAJHPF010000016.1, read on the forward strand.
TTTTTATATTGATTAAAGCAACATGGATATAAAAATGATATATTTTGTATTTTTGTGAAAATAAATGAAAATAATTTTGTTATGATTGCAATCTATGTCGAAAGATGGAACTCCTGAAGAGCTTCTAAAATAAATAATTTATTTAAATGAATAATTTGAGATGACAAATCTTGAGAGAACAAATTTTTAGCCTTGGATTGTAAATTGAATATTTGAGAAGTAATATTTTTATACATCGAGAAAAATATATTACATGTGTATTGAAAGAACAATCGATGAATAATTATTTGGTCCTGAAGTATCATATCTTAGTGCAATATGAACACTTATATTTTTTTGTTGAATATACAATACCTGATATATTTCCTATAAATTTTCTTCTGAAAGAATAAATTTATGGAAAAAAAAATTAATATGAGAATGTAATTTTTTTTTTAATATTATGGTTTCAGGCCATCCATTAATACAAATATAATAAATGTTGAATTGAATTGGCTTCGGACCAATATTATGACATTCATTAAATTTGAATTCCATATTAATCAATATTAATTAGATGTGAATTGGCTTCGGGCAAAAAAAAAAAATTCATATAAATTTCTGGAAATTGTTTTCAACAAAAACATCTTAATCTCTTGAAATCTTCTTCAAGAAGACCTTCTTAATATATTTTGAAATCTTCTTCGAGAAGATTAAATTGTTGAAAAATAAAATAACAAAATGAGCATCGTACACAATTTGTACATCATATAAATCTTCTTTAGAAAGATTTCTCAAAATCTTCTCAAATTAATTTTTCTATATCATATATATTTTCATCAGAAAGATTTCTTTAAATCTTTTCATATTAATTTTTGTAGATCAAATAAATCTTCTTCAAGAAGATTTCATGGAATATTTTAAATTTTTCTTAAAATCTTCTTCAGGAAGATTAAATTATTAAAAATTGTACATCATAAAAATATTGTTGAAATCTTCTTCAAGAAGATTTATTGAAATTATCTCAATATAAATTTTTTATATGATATAAAACTTCTTCAGAAAGATATCTTGAAATCTTTTGAAATCTTCTTCAAGAAGATTTAATTATTTTTTACATTATAAAATTTATGATTAATGGATGGCTTCGGGCCATTTGATATATTGAGAACTTATGATTAACGGATGGCTTCGGGCCATTTGATAAAGTTGAGAATTCATGATTAACATATGACTTGTAAAATCATCACATAATATAAAACAATAGATTGGTCTTCGGGCCAATTGATAAAGACTTGTAGCATGTCAAAATTTCAAAATAAATAAAATTGATTTCTCAAGTACAAATGAATACATTATCTTATTTTATTTACTAATTACTAATTAAAAGTATCATTTAAATAAATGATATTTAAATAAAAAAATATTAAAGTTACCTCAAATCTTCAACTAGTAGAACTCTCGTGCTGATAACGTGTTATAAAATAAAACAAAGAATAATAAACAAGATAGAAAGAACACATAAAAGATGACATCTCTTTATTCATATATTTCTCATGTGTACAATACAATATTACAAAGCCTCTATTTATAGGCTACAAATTGTAAATAAAAAGTCATCTAAAATTAATTACAATAGTAGTGGGGACATGAATTCCAATAGTAGTGGGGATGAGATGATTAATATTGAGAGTTACAAAATGGTTGGACATCCACATTTATTTATATTTCTAACAATGCCAACTTTTTTTTTTTATCTGTAGCATTTAAAATCCATAAAATCTCGTAACATAAAAAAAAAGTAATATAAAGTTTTTATCGAGGGAAAAATATATTCAATATATAAAAATGTGTGACTACAGACAATTTGACCTTAACTTGTTAACTTTTTATTTTCTTTTTGTGAAAATAGGATTTTGCACTGGTCATTTAGACTGATATTTAAAAGCTGATTATATTAAAAGGCACAGTTGTCAGCAAATAAAAGGTTGGGGCATGCATTTAAGGTCTCAAAAAACAAGATCTTGTCTGAAGGATTACATACGATGTACGGAAAGATGAGACTCTCTCTCTTTTTTTCTTCAAATGTTTGAATGCCATCATGATATTGAAAAACATAGACAAAATAATGTCAGTAGTATTATTAGTAGTTATACAAATGGAATTTAAATCTGCTGAAATACGAAATCACCATTATGTTACCGAACAAATAAACAAAATAATGTCATTCTAAGTTTAATTGATTATAGAGACAGTAGTAGCTATACAAAACAAATTAGTGCTTACGGGCTTTCAAAAAAAAAAAAAAAAACTTTACAAATTAGTGTGATTTCGAATCGCTTGTGGAATGTAATTTGAGAATTGTTGCCTGTGGAATAAATGCAATTAAAGCTGCTTGACGAAAAATCAACCAATTTTTAAATTGTACAATTTCTCCATGAAAGAAATTAGTCATTATTTTATCCACGGTTTAAAAATAAATTATAGTACGCAACATTAATAACTACATACAATTTTTTTTTTATATATGATCACCTATCAAGTAATTAATTTTGTACATTGATTAGATATATTTGTACATTAGTAAATATTTTTACTAGTAAATAATTAAATAATTTTTAACCATATGATTACATTTGACAATAATTAATAGTTGATTCAATAATTTAAATTGGTTGATGATTTGGCATAACTTAGAGGCCTTAGTGTTGAATCTTGCCCCAATTATTACTACCAAAAAAAAAAAAGCTTGTAGTTATATATGCAACCAGTTGAAATGTTGAATGATGCCCCAATTATTACAATCAAACAAATATGCCTTCAATACTTAAAATTAGCATGACTCTGATTATGCTTAAATTTTTTTGTAGGTATACAACCAGTTGAATCTTGCCCCAATTATTACTACCAAACAAATAGGTCATTAATACTTAATTTTAATTCTGATCAAGTACACCAACCAAAAACATAAAACCATGGGGGACCAACAATTGTTTCACATTATTAACACTCAAATTATCAAATACTACTGTACTGTACTGCTGTTATTTGTACACCAACGGTATAACACCTGATATGTACAGATATATACCAGAACAGTTGCTACAGGGATGTCAGCACAGAATCTGGTATATAAAAAGTCAAAATCAGAAGAGCAAGTGCGCACGAGGAAGCACCACTTGGTTGAAGCTTCCTTCTACCCTTCTTTCAAACCCTAAAATGACAAAAATCTCTTAAACTATTAGTTGTACGACTTCATATTATAAATGTAAAATATGCATGTTGCGATCTCTACAGATACGTATAAACTATACAGATTGCCAACTATTACAAAATTTCATTTGTTGGCCATTCACCGACCATTTGCTAGGACCACAAGAATGCCCCACGGTGCAAGCACTTGGTAGATTTCATCATTTTATTAATCAGAAATATATATACTAGAACCTATATATTACCTAATTCTTCGGTGCTGGCTTCATCTGGATATACAGAATGAGTTATTGGTTCCAGAGATAAATTATATATATCGATCAGTGTCTTCTGAATTTATTGCAAGTCTCAAATATTTCAATTTATATATACTGTTTATGAATTATGATCTCTAGTAATTAGTCATAATAAATACAAGTCCAGTCCAGAGGTGGTCACCTGAACTAGAGTAGAACTAGGGTGCTCCAAAGTTCACCATGCATGCTTTTTTGTAAGGGTCTATTCGGCGGATACATGGGCACAGGAATTGAATTGATCAAAGTACTGTTCACGTGAAAAAAAAAAAACTCAACTGAATTTTTCTTTTCCCACGTGAACAATGATCTGACCGAACAAGTCCTAAACTTAATTCTAAAACCTATCAGGTTGACTTCAAACGACGAATACAAACCGTTGAAATCCTTCCACCTTACGAGTGATGTGTCTAGATATGAAAATTTTAAAGTTTCGAATTAATTTAGTATAAAATCAAGTGGTCAAAAGGCTTCCAAAAAATGAATGCATTAAAATTAATTTATAAACCTTCTAATTTTGATCACTTGATTTTATACTAAATTAATTCGAAACTTTTAAATTTTTACATGGAGACGCATCGCTCGTAAGATAAAAAGATTTTAACAGATTCGTCGTTTAAAGTTAATTCAAATTTTAGAATTGAGTTCACAAAGGAACTTGATGAACTTAATTAGGAGCACCCAGTTCTACTCCATGAACTATACTAAATTTGATTAATTTTTTACTATCCGAGTTTCTATTTTTACTCCAACAAAGTTATTGGTCCAAGAGATAAATATTGGTGTCTTCTGAACATTATAATTTATTACGAGTCTCAATATTTTGATTTATACTGTTTATGATCTCTAGTAATTAGTCATAATGAACGCAAGTCCAGAGGGGGGGCACATGGCCTATATTAAATTTGGTTTGGATAAAGATGTAGTTTTGGGTGCTTGAGACTTTTACCCAAGAATTTTAATATGCCATTCTAATAATTTCAGATGTTCATTTAATGCCAACAATTTTGGTGACAAATGGTTCCATACTTATTGACATCAAAACCAAATCAAATGTCAAGATTTATCCATTATAGATCAATTACACTCATGTAGAAATCTGTAAAATGTTTTTCTTTGTTCAAATAATAAGGCCCATAGTTCTATTTTTGTTTTAACATTAAGCACAAAAACAATGCAAAATTACAACTTCTTTGGACCACAACAAAATAACAATATACACTCTCAAAATTACAATTACAACTGTTAGCTAGATGATATAGGAAATGCTGTGAAGTGTTCTCTACAGCTTGTTTTGATAAAAAGTTTTAATTTTTTCTTGACTTGCTGTCCCAATGAAGTAGAGGAAAAAAATTAATTGCCTAGTTTCAATAATTTTGACTATTTATACTTCACAAACACTCAATTGGCTAATCTTTGAGTTTGACTTTATATATATATATATTTTTTCCATTATTCTCAAAATTAACGCCAAGCACCTTCTATTGGGTGGCATAATTAAGTTATGAATTGTAGAAATTTTATTTTGATAAACTAATAGAACTATTAACAAAGGCTAAATAGCATAGTATAGGGGACAGACAGCATTACAAAGTTTGGTTTCATGAATTTTATAAAAGTTCAAACTTGAAATAAGAAATGAACCGTTGTATCTTGTACTGGGTGTGGCTGTCAATCATGATGGCACCTTGTTATAGATAAGTGCTCAAGGTTTAAGTGGGCCCCATTTTGTTGGGTACACTTGGGCCACAACGGTAGTGCTTTGTCTCTTTTTTTTATTTTATTTTATTTTTTTGGGTCATTTTGTTAGTTTCTTGAGGGATTTTGCACTATATTGAAAAGGGGCTGGATTTAAGCTAGATGCCTACCAATTGTTTATATATACACTAATAATAACTAATAAGTCTGTGAAAGTAAGAGTATTTGAGAGAAGATAAAGCCTGATACCTATGTAGCTTCCTTGTTTCTTCCAAAAGCCAACTTTTTCTTCTTCTTTTCATAGTATAAAATTAAGAAAAAACTTAGGAAAAAAAGTACAAAAGGTGAAGATTGGAAATGAACACTTCAAAGTTATACATTAAATCATTTCAAAATACTGGATTCCAATCTATATTATACATATATCTCACACATTAATCGATGAACATTCGTGTAAATTTTATTGTGCATTAAATGATACACAAATTAAATAAAATACACAACCAATCTATAATGCCAATAATATGTCTAAATCCTTTTTTTTTTTTTAAACGTTTAGTTTAGTTTGAAAAATGTTGTTACGATTGTAACGTTAATCAATTATCAATGGATCCCACCCTTAATACTACCCTGTATAAGAAAGACATACTGTTTGGAAAAAAAAAAAGCTTCCATTAGCAAGAAAAGAGTATACTAAGATGAAAGAGGCTGGCTTTGAGCTAGATGCCTAAAAAGAAGTGTGGTGACATTGTGATAGTTCAAAAGCGGTTCTACCATTATTTTTTTTTTTGTAAAAAAGATAATTTTATAAAAGCAAAACGTTTGTGAGATGATAAAGCTAACCGTGATTGGAAGTAAAGAGTAATACCTATGCAGTTTCCATGCTGCTTCCAAAACCAAAGCCTTTCCCCTTTTCATACTATAAAAAAAGAATAAAAGGAACAATAAGCTTAAGGTTAGAAAGGAAACCTCCAAGGCTCCAATGCATAGCATAAAAAAATAGTTGATTCTCCATAGCATCCATTACCGTTATATGAATGGGAGTTCACCTCCGTAAGATATCTCAAAATATGGTTTAATCCATGAAAAATCTACATCGTTCAAATTCTCTGTTTTTTTTTTTATTTTTTAAATCTTCGCATAGGCTACAAAATCGACATCGTTCAAATTCTTATAGCACGAATTTTAAAGCAACCCATTTTATATACTTTTATAGTTTAATACTATCCCGTGCATTCAAATGGGGGCATGTGACAACTTTGTCTAAGCTATGAAAGTAGGATACCGAGGAACAATTGACAACAATCATGAAATTACTGGCTACATAATGTGGTTTCCAGATTAATCTGTTTCATTTGTAATATAATTCTGTGTTAATTTTATTTTTGTTTTTCCTTTCTTACTTCCTCAACTCTTCTAATTTCACACACCTGTGTTAAACTAATGAAATTTGGGGGCTAAACTCCCCATATATTTTTCTTCTTCAAAAAAAATATGGGCTTAAATGAACCAGCACCTATAGGTTTGCCTGATCGTACCAGATTGAAGCGCACAAAACATTTCCAGAAGTGCATAAACATTTAGTATAAAATAATTCTAATTTTTATGCTACAACAATTTTGTTTTACAGATTGCTCGATCACGCATCAACAAAATCAGGAGACTAAAAATAAAAACCTCCTCTTAACGCTTAGCATCCTTTCTTTTTCTTGCCTGGGCTCGCTGCCACTTCTTTTTCGGCACAAGCTTGTTCTTAGGTTTCAGCTTCACCTCAGGTGAAAATTTAAAATTGGGGTCCCGCATGCGTGCTTGTATGTCCTTGAAGAATTGCATGTTCAGTTTCTTGGGCCCGCCTTCCCTCAGCTCGGCATACTCAGGACCCGACACGATATTTTCAAATGCTCCAATTAAAATGTCGATGTCGGTTATCACCTCATAGACATTCATGTAACGACCATCAGGTCCTTTCTTGAGTTTCTTCAGGGCATTTTCAACTGCTAATTTCCTAGCCTGTGATGGGCCCAGAGGTTAGTGCTCACATTGGATACAAGAGTGAGGCTATGAAACTATGCATAGCGCAAAGTCGGTACTATGGATCAATATTTCCATTTTCAAAGTCCAAACATTCGATCTGAACAGATCAATACGATCTCAATATGAAAATGTACATGTGAAAGTAGTGATTTTCTACCTATCTGAAAAAATAGTAAGAAAATTCTTTAAAATGTAAAATTTACTCTGGAAGTACATTTTCATATGAAAATCATGTTGAATGGTTCAGATTGACTATTTGGACTTTGAAAACAAAAATATTGATCCGTAGTATGGAACAATCTGCGTTGTGCATAGTACAATAGCCTCACTCTTGGATAAAAATACTTTGCCAACTTATTAACATAATTGCTCATTGATTCTATACACTTTGCGAATGGATTTTGTAAAACACTTAGCACAGTTGAACACAAAAATGTTCCTAGCATAAATTGGCTATAGTTTGCTTCATCTTTTCTTGTACCAATTTAGTACCACCTGATGTCCAGTACTAATTCATGTACTAAAGCAATACTAGAAAATCACTGGTCTGAGTGATATTCTACAGATCACAGTATCAGTTGTAAATTGTACCAGTACCTAGCGGACCACTGTGAGCATAACAGGATATATCAAAACAAAACTAAAGTCAAGGCATATAACTATAATACCAAGCAGCATCAGGGGTGGAACTAGAAAATTTAGATGTGGGGCTGAACATAAAATGCTTAATATGCGAAAATACATAATGTGTGGTCCTTGGGATTTGAACCCAAGCCTCCACAACCACTAAATGAAATTCACTAACCACTAGGCAAGCACACGCCTTAGCATTCCATGAATATAAAAACTTAAAAAAAGGAAAATTAAATTCAATTAAATTTGTGTTAAGATGCGTGCTGGATTAAAATCGAAGCACATCGAACATTTGTTGTATTGAAGCACACTAGGTAGGTGTATATTGCAAAGCACCATAGCCTCACTCATTAACAATATACATGCTTAAATTTTTTGAAATCATGGGGGCTGCTAAGCTAGATCCGCCTACGAGCAGCATCACACAAAATTTTCAACCGTACCTGTTTTCCAGGAGACAGCTCGGGTGGTTCCTCTTCAGCCTTGAGCATCTCCGAAATGGTACGGTACTTGGGCATCTCGTCAAAGTCAAAAACCTTGTCGATATATGCATCGCTCTTCTCGTTGGGATGTGGATCGGTAGGCATATCGTCGTCATCATCATCCTCGGTGCCGCTCCACAGATTCATCTCGTCATCGTCGCTTGAGGGGCATATGCTCCTCAGCTCGTCGCTGTCGTCTGCATCGATCAGGTTTGAGTTTTCTCTCGCTTTCTGCTTCACTTTTCTCATCTCCTTTTCTAAGTCGGTTTGGTTTGTGCTGCTTTCCTCTTCATTTTCGTCTTCACTCCCTGTCATTTCCATTATGTTAGGTTAGAATGAAAATTCAAATTTAAATTCAAGCATGGTAACTTGTCAGAGATATTCTCTTAGATTGAGGCTTTTCTTCAAAGTTGGGTTACATTGGGGTTCTTGATTGTATATTACTGTAAAATATTTTCCGATTCTTTTTTTCAACTGGCAGAGTGGCAGTTTGTTAGTATTTCCTTCTTATGAAGCATTTCACAAACTCTTTTCACCTGATTGGGCTTAGTTTCAACTGAGGGTGTATCGGGTTGAATCTTGATTGCGCAACTTAAAAATTAATGTGGGGAATACAAAGATAACTAGAAAGAAATCGTGGTGACATGGAAAATTAGGTCAAAAAAGTGAATATTTGTAAATGGGGTAGAGTGCCTCACTAGTACCATCCCACCAAATTACCAAAAGCAATTTACAGGAATGAACCAGAAGAAATTGACATCCTACTACAGACTAAACAGATGACACACAACACATAGCTAACTGGGGGTGACAATCAGTACACTACTAGGATTGGTTCCGTACCAGTCCAGAGACAATCTTCTTCATCCACATCCTGAGTCCATGCTTTCCTAAATTCCTCATCTCCTGGTCTTCTTCCTTTGCCGAATAAGTCGTAATGTGGCGGTTCTCTAGTGTAAAACCGTGATCCTACAAGAGTGTTCAAATGATTAACCAACGATAACCTTATGTCCGTGGGTGAAATCAACCCACACAGGCATATTATCAAACACCTTACGGTAATATGAATCAGAAATTATTTGACACAATTACACCCAAAATAACAACAAACACTCATGGCCATGAGAATCCCTTAGTATAGAAGAAAGAAGCTACCTTACTATTCAATAATTAATAGAGTAATCATATCAAACACCTTATGGGCATGAGTTTTAGTATGGAATAAGACAGAGCAAGATGACGTAGGTACCTCGGATCGTTCGAGTCAAAGAAGCTCCATTACAACAACACCCGGGAAACAACCTGGAATACACTTCGTCAACATGGGAAACTTGTGACTGGAGCGTACGGCCTCGAAGAAGACGGAGAGATGGAAGAAAGCGAGCCATGGAGTGAGCGAGCAGTGTTATAGGTTAACGGAGGTCTCCAGTTTTTTTAGGAGAGACCACCGGAATTCATATCACATAAGGTAACAGAATAATTATGTTTAGATCCTGACCGTTAAATTATAATCGGCACGAATATGAAAGTCCACCATGCATTCCACCTTGGATCGGATTGGTCAGATTATGATCGGAAGGTCCGGATATAGAACAAACATTCTGTTACCTCAGAGGATTTGGAGCCAGTAATAATGAGTGCTGGGCTGCCTTTTGGTCTGACAATTAACACGGGCCGATAAGATGGGCCGGATTCCGGGTGAGAAACATGGGCCCTCTCTTGTGATGCGGAGGTGAAAAAATAAATGGAGTACTCTATTGGGTTTCATAATCCTTGACGCAAGTTGTTGCATTTTACTTTTGTTTATAAATTTTAGTGACATATTAACCTTTTAACATAATTAGGTGTAATACGGTAGACTTGGTTCTTTTAACGACATAAATTACGTTCACAATTGTAACAAAAAAATTTATTTTTGAACACTAACATTCTACACAAGTTCTATATTGCATACATACTGTAGATAAAGAAATGGCGAGAATTAGTTCTTTTTGGCGTTGACTTGAACTAGACAACAACCTTTTTAAGAAACTCTTCTCTGGCAGCCTCATTCTTGAAGATCTTCACATGGAAATATGTAATCTCCATAGTTATTGCTCCTAGCCTCATTCCTTTCAGGTTCAGAGGATTATCAAAGACCTTGCAAGATATGATTTATCTGAGAGCATGTCTTCTCTCGTGCATGCGTGTGTCCATTTTGCTGATCTTCGTTACTATTGCGGTTCTGCTACGAGAGGGAGACAACTCAGAGACCTACGACTTCTAATTAGGGCATGTTCGGCGGGCCATTGGGAATGAATATGGGTACGGGAATTGAACTACAAATTACTGTTCACGTGGGAAAAAAATAATATATTTTTTTCCCCGGAAACAGTGAAGTGGCCGAACAAGATCTTAAAGTTTTTGTTTGTTTGTTTTGGTTTTCTGAGACTTCATCTTATTTTGATTTAGCATTTAACTTTCATGAGCGTGTTGCATTTTTTGTAAACTGCGGATACAAACTTTGTAACTGCAGTCATCAATTAAATATGAGCAAGATCTATATTTTTTTTCTCAAAAAAAGAATGTATTAATTTCTAGTGATGCAGCTGGAAACTTCTGTCCATATGTCCAACACTTTTTATTATTAAGCAATTTTGATGAATTAATTTATTGATCGATATTGGTGTGGAGGGAATGAATGGTTGACGTGTGTAAATGTACGGAAATTGAAGAAACAAAATTTAGTTGATAATTTAGAAGGAGTGAAGATATGTCTTCATAGTTATTGCAATAGTCACGTGCGAACCAAATGCGATAATGATACATTCTCTGGAATACTGAAGTGATAATCATGTGCAAACAAAATATGGTAATAGCACACTCTCTGAAATAGTATTCCTTGACATTATATTTTTTGGAATTTTTCTATTCCTTAAAATATTTTATAGCGCGGACCAAACGGCCCTAATGCTCATTTGCTTTCAGATTTTTGTAAATCAGGCATGACCAGGCTAATAGAATACATTTTCAATAAAAAGTTGAATAGAACCATCAAAAGAAAAATTCCCTTTTGGATACATCTTTGGATTGGGAACAATATTTAACTTGAATAGAAAGACCAAACAGATTTGGAAAACTAAAAAGAAACACACAAAATAGCAAATGTAGAATTGAATTGAATAATATGAAAACCTGAATATTTTACCTGGTTGTCTTTTTTTTTTTGAGTGGAAATTTTACCTGGTTGTCAGTCCTTGAGTTTTATCTCTTGGCACTACAGAGTTGACAAGAGATTATGTTTTCCCAGCCATTGCTTCTATTTGTTTCTGGAAAATAAAATTCAGAAAAATAATTATTAATTATTTATTTCCAAATACTGCCCTATATTGAACATACATGTGGCTAGAGGAGAAAATACGTGACACGCCGTGACGTGACGTGACAAACACGCTGTGATTTGGTCACGTGAAGTGATCAATTTTTTTTTTTCACGTGACGTGACGTGACCAAAATGATGGAGGATGGTCACATCACGCGTAGTCACGCCGTGACCATACGTGACGTGACGTGTCGTGACGTAAATTAGTCATTTCAATTTTTTTTATATTTTAATTTAAATTGTTGAAAATTTAGAAAAAAAATATGAAAATTTCTAAAATAAGTAAATAATGTTGTAAATATTATATTTTTAGGAAAGGTTGCATCTGATATTATTTTAAAAATTCAAATTACAAACATTAATTAGACTATACTAAAGAAAATAAAAATCAGTACTATATCAGTACCAGTATCACTGAACTTACACTAAAATAAAAATCTGAAAACTCTATACATACAAAAAAAGTTGGATACTCTATATTTCATACCATGACGTGACGTGACGTGACATGATGTGACTGGTTCATGTGACGTAACGTGATGTGTATTTTTCACTGGAATGTGGTCACGTCACGCGAATGATCACGTCACGTAATCGACACACGTAACGTGACTAATCACGTCACGTAATCGACACACGTAACGTGACCAATCACGCCGTGACAAATTTCCTTCTCTACATGTGGCCAAGTAAAAACCACCCAACTTTTATTAAATTATAGTTAGTTAAGGTACCTCTGAAAAATGCCATACATACTAAACCCAAGCTTGTCCCTCCATAAACAGTTAATGCAAGCTTGAAATTGAGATCTAAACAAACTTGCCTCAGTTTACTATAATTTCAGCTGAAAAATATGTCAATACTCAATACAAGGCCAAAAACTAAGAACTGGATCCAGATAATCCAAAAACAAAATTGGCTGCAAATACAATCTATATGCTATTTGAAATACAGTAATTTACCAAGCATAATTACAAAAATACTCACAGATAGTCCATCAACTTTATCCTCAGATGACAATTTAGCTGTCTTCAGACATTTTTTTTATTTTTACTTTCTGTTCTTCCTTTTCTCTTTTCACTTTGTTTTAATTTTGATCCCTTTTCTTTCCACCTTTGAAACAACTTTAGCAAATGCTTTTGGCAACCCAAACCATCCTGACCTTTATCTGAACAACCCTACACTAAAATGACTCATCCCAAATATGACCCCAAACAATCAAACACGTAAATGAATAAAAACAACACAACCCAAGATCAACATGAAATTATTTTAAATCAAACAAGATACACCCATTTGCCAGCTTTGTTAATTTTACAAACCGCATAATTTACTTTAGTCTGTTGCAAATTTATTTTTGGGAGAATACTACGCAAGGTACTATACTGACCAGGATTTATGATACTTAGATTTGTACTTCTCCATACCAGCATCTCATGTGCCCCAACAGCGTTCACTGGGAGCAGACCTGCTAGTTGGGCCGACTCAAAACTCGGTCCAACTCGGTCATATAACACAACTAGTCCGACTCAAACTCAGCTCAAAAATGAAGACAAAAGTCCAACTCAATTTAATGAGTTCGAGTCTTCGGCTCAGCTCGAACTCGGATCGGTCCAAAGCTCGGCCCGAACTCGGTAAATGAATTATCAAAGCTCGGTGACTCGGTACAAATTCGCTCTTTTAAAAAATAATCTCCAATCTGAGTGAACGACACGTTGCCTTGTAATGATTATCAATATAAAATAATATAACAATTTGCAATTAGACCTGCGGGTTGAGGATTTACACGTTGCAATATAGTACAATTATAAAGTGAAATTCATATCACATTGATTAAAATATAGTATAATTATAAAGTTCACATTATAACTAAAATTATAAAACTAACATCCTGTGCTTTGTAAAATCCAATAAAAATCCAAAATTCACTAAAATTCAAACAATTACTTCCTCAACGTATCACTTAGAAATATTCAAATTAATATCAAGCATTAGAAAAACAAATACAAACAACATATCAATTTGACACTAGATAATTTGAATACTCTCTCTAATCTCATATTCAAAATTAACACAAAACTTTCATTTTCCATAGCTCCAATATGAATGATTCTATAGTGTGTGTATACCTGGAGTACTCTCCCTTCAGTCCCACCTACATGTACCATTTTACAAACCAGTTAGTTTAAAACCATTTTTAAACCTAAGTGTGAATTTATATCTGAATGCACAAAGATAACTTGTGTTAATAAGAGTAGGGTACCAGGAAAAATGCTCAGTAGTGAAAAAATTTATCAGAATGATTAACTTTCCATATTACATTTAGCATTTAGCCACATCAATCTCCTCGAGACACCTTTTGTTGCCATAAAAAAGTATCTAGTACCAGCACAGTAACTATGTACCAGTTAACAGCAAGCATGATTTGGGAAACATTTCAGTTAACTATGTACCAGTCAGGTACAGTACCACAAATGAAACCCATTCAGATGAAGCTGTGGAAAAAGGCTTGGAAAATTACCTCCTGAAATTATGATCCCTCACTATTGGCTTTCCTTGTGGAGGCACCCACCAAGCCGGTAACTCTGACAAATTTTCCTGGGAAACTAAAATGCAAAATGGCTAAGAGTCCTAACCTGTGTTAACCTATTCGAAACAACTTCATTGGTTCGCTTAGTACATTGTGAACTCCAATTTCCACATAAAACATGACCAATAATAAAATTGTGATTCAGTGCAAAACATGAATATTTTTTTGACAAGTGCATAATGTGAAGATTATTTCTGACAAGTGTTGGAATCTTATTTATAAATTGAGTAACTTTATGCATACATAATATATGTATAAATTGAACTGGTATGCTATCAGATATAATCAGTCAGAGTAGGCTGTTTTCCATCTCATGATTTGAAATTACAACTTCACTAATTGAAGGAAAAATTAGAAATTACAACTTCAATCATTCAGATGAGGCAGAGAGAAGTAGCAAGGAGCACTGCGGCAGCCCCCCCCGACCAACCAATGTGGGCCTGCACCGTCAGAGTCGGAGGGCGGTAACTTCACCTGATGATCGACATAAGCTAATCCTTTCTTTATCAACTCAACAGCTAGGTCATACAAATCTTGAACCTAATCACTCGTATATGTAATCTGCATTAGGGAAAATTATAATTAGCTAGAATGATTCTCAGCAAAATTTCTGATTTCAATTGAACTTGCTGGCCACTGATATCACCCAAATGATCAAAAATAAAGGTTTACTAGTAGTCTTTAATGTGTTTCAGGTTTACCAGTAGAAATATTATAGTATGTCAGGCAAATATTATAGCAATTTTTTTTTTAATTATTATATTTCCTTGCTGGCTGGATGCCTTATGTACCAGTATGTCAGGCAATTACAGTACCAATCGATTTCAGTTCATGGTATAACCTTAATGGGTTGCATTTAAAATCAAGTATGAATTAGAAATCCTATCAATTAGAAATCAAGTATGAATTAGAAATCCTATCAGTTCATGGTATAATCTTAATGGGTTGCATTCAAAATCAAGCAGAAATTTCTAATTAAGCTCAAAAGATTCGAGATTTTATCGGTTGCTAAAACTAAGACATGAAAATCGGAGCTAGAGAGTTACCAGTTGAAAAGACCATTTGAAGAGAGATAGCGAGGAGGAGGGGGAGGAGAAGAGGGAGGCGAGCAGCAGGAGGAGAAGAGGGAGGCGAAGAGGAGGTTCTCGTTTTGAGGCGAGCAGCTTGGAAACGAAGAGGAGGGAGGCGCTAGCAGCTTGGAAACGAAGAGGACTAGAGGAGGGAGACGCTAACAGGTAACTCGGCTCGGATCGGATCGACTCGGTGTAAAGTTAGGGTATATTATTCTCGAGTTCGAGCCGAGTTTGGACTGAGTTTAATTCGAGCCGAGTTTGGACTGAGCTCAAATTAAACTCAGCTCAACTTAACTCATTTAAGAGTCCAGCTCAAAGTCCATGAGCCGGCCCGATTCATTTAGCAGGCCTAACTGGGAGCCTACTTAGTTAAGCATGTAAAAGATATATGATATAAACCTTTTCGAGTTTGCATCTTTCATGGGACGTTTGCAATTTTGCATGCTTCAAAGTTTTCAGTCTCCAATTTGCACCCCCCATCTCCAACTACCGGTGATCCAACAGGAATGTGTCACCTTTCAAAGAAGGATTCAGCTCCTTTGGATTTGACCTACTTACCTGTTATAAGCGCAAGAAAATATCTTGAACAACTCAGAAGATAATTTCTATTTCACAACAATCATTCAGAAGAAAATCACTGTTTTTGGACCGTTCAAAAACAGTGATGTTGTACGTATCTAAAAAAATATAAACAATTTTTAAAAAATATAAAATTTGGTCTATGAGCATATTTTAGTATGAAAATCATGTTGAGTGGTTCGTATCGACTGTTCGGACTTTAATCGTATGATTTTTAGAGACTTTGGATGATGTCCGGTCCAAAGCCATTGGGACCAAATCGTATTCCCTCATAGGAATCACGACTTTAATTTGAACCAGTAGAAAGTTTGCAGCCCATAGAGTTTATGTATCGGTGGAGCAAATATGGTTTTGCATCGATAGATTTTTTTAGAATTCAAATTAATAGTAGTTGTTCTTTTGCAATTTTTAAATTTGATTTTATTTTAACAAAAAAATCAACCGAGAGAGTAGAGGCGGCCTAAATTTTATATCCTCAAGCAAAAAATGAAAATGGGCTTCGGCATCTGTAGATTTTACAACTCAGAGAAAGTAAAAAGGATAATGTGCTCGGCCAATGGAGATTTTCACGAGAGACCATGAGAAAGCAAAGAGGGAGACAACAAAAGTGTTTATTTTGTTATGTACAAGGCAAAGTTCAAAAAACACCGGTTGCGGATAAAAGTGTATTCAGTAGGCAACCCCTTATTTTGGAAGAAGGAAGCTAATTAACTAACTGTGAAATCAGTTGACGAATAGGGTTTAGGGTTTAGGATATGGTCCAGATATTATTATATTAAGATCCGTACTCTAAAAGTGTTCGAGTCTGAATTTCTATCTATATACTTATTAGTTTCAAATCGGATTGGATTTGGATCTACCTATCTACCCGTATATATTTCAGATCCAGTCTTTCAGTTCTGGATAGTATATATCCATAACTTATTTGTGAATTATCGAGTTCGGATTCAAAGCAAGTATATGTCGCAACTCACAAACATTTGAGAAACCCTTTACGTTTAAATATAATTATAATGTCTTAAACATCTCACATAATATATCATTATAATATAAATTAAAATTTGCTCCACAATATCGATGGTGAGATAATTTTAGAAAACAAAATATTGGAGATGATGATTTCATTCTATAGTTTCAAAAATATATGAATAGAATATTAATACCAATTTATTACAATCAGCAAAGAGAGCAATAAATTTCAATGATTTGTGCAGAAAAATAGATATATGGTAGACAAAGAGATCAAGAAAGAAATTAATTAGCTTCAAAATTTTATAAGAAAAAAGCGAAAAAGAGCAATAAATTTCATTCAAAAAATTTAAAAAATACTACAAATGATTATCTTTTTATAGTTATTAATATATTTTTATATTAAATAATTATAAAGAAATGATATTATCATTTTATTGGGTATATATACGGGTATCGGGTCGGGTTATGTTAAGGATCAGATAATTAAATTAATACCCTATCTATTATAGTATCGGTTCCGGTTCGGATCCGGATCGGATATTAAATTATTAATTTTGTAACCGTAATTATAATTTGATTCATTATATTTTTTAAACCATACCTAAATTAATCGGATCTAGGTTGGTTCCGGATCGAATCTGGGTAACAGTAGCACCTCTAGTCAGATCCTATTTCTGAATTTAACTCACTAACTTTTTAATTTGATATTTCCACAGTTTTACATAGAAATTTTATTTTGAAATATGGAAAGACATGTCAATGAAATTTTTTTCAACAAATAACAAAAGATGGAAGGAAAAGGCCCAAAAAAATAAAAAAAATAAAAAATAAACAACTCTTAATCAATATTTTTCATTGAGTGTGAAAAAAATGCAAGGGTGGAGGTATCACTACTTGAACCCGTACCGTTTTATAAAAGAAAATACAAGAAATTAAAATTTATGCAAAGGCAGGTAAATTGTTCAGCATTTCAACTTTAGAACAATTTTACACAAAATGGCAACACTATTCACTAATCAATTAAAATACAAAATGCCAAAGAGTCTTGAGCGGAAGTTACATCAATTGACAGCCAAACTTTAGTTCGTGAACACAGTTAGTAAAACCAAAATTGAACTCAGTTAATGTCTACATCACATTGCACTATAGTAGAAACATAAATGAACCCAAGAAAAAAAAAGTAGAAAAAGAAAGAAAAGAGATGAATCAGTATGGTACACAGCAAGCTTCCCTCCTAACAAAATCTAGCAATAAGAATAAATGACTCACAAATCCCCATTTGATGTACAATTTTTGTGGCTTGTTTACCCATAACACTCTGGGAAAAAAAAGGGAGATCAAAGGGGGAAGGAAAGGAACAATCAATCCTTCTTATCGGGTTTGCGAATCTTAACATAGGGCAAGAACCCAAACAACCTCTCAATGCGTGGGTCCCACCCACGCTGCTGTGCTCTACAGAACATCAAGAACGTGTTTGCAAAATACGAATTGAACCCCATGAGAACATGCCACCACGCATGGCCCTGGGGATTGATGTACCAACCATTCATCTTCTTGCAAAAGCCACGATCAACGACATAAAACACGCTTGCTAGCAGGAGGGTCGCCACGTACAACTTGGCGATGCGCTTGGCAGAGCAGTCCTTGGTCTGGATATAGTACTTGTACATGCGTGGGAGGCAGAGGAGAGAGAGACCAATGTAGTGCAGTTTGAACATGATGCCAAAGCGAAGGAAGAAGTGAAGCACCGCAAAGGAGGCACCATAGAGGACCAGGAAGGTTGGCATCGTGCTCCTATAGTTCCAGTCGGGGGAGTAGAGCACGTAGACATAGAGAAGGATCTCCCATACCATTGGGGTCTCATCACTCTGTTGCAATCTGTAGGGTCCAACCAAAAGTGAGATTTCTTAAAAATTTGGGAAAAATTCAATAAAAGAGGAAGATCTGAAATGCCTAAATCAAAGTATAATTGAGTTGAAAATCAGAACCCTTCCTATCTTATTTAATTCAAATATAACCAAATCTCCAATTCTGCAGGCAAGGGTACTTTTCGCATCTAGGGGTCACCGAATATTCCCGCCTTAGGTAGCATGAACAATTTGGAATTATGCATCTTTTTGTTGGTGAATCAAAACCCTGATGATATTGATATAATATCATGAACGGTTCTTCTACCTTACAAAATTGGACTAAACTAAAGGATAAGAAAATAACAAGAATATTATATAATTGAATAACCGTACAGGCATCTTTTGTTTGTTGCATATGGCTCAGCAATGTAATTGACTTTTCAGTTCAAATCCAAGGAAGTTTTCTTATTAAACTCCAATTTTATGTTTTGTTTTTCAAAATAACTCTATTTTTTTAAGAAAAAAATATTTTTGAAAAATTGTGTCTTTTTAAAGACGAATAATATGTAAAAATCAGATCAGATGAATTTGATTTCCAGAGGACAAGCACAAGAATTGTTTTAACAAAAGAAAAGGAACAAAGTCTGATGGACTTACACAAGTTGCAAGGTTGCATGGAACAACATACTGCCAATAGCAAGAATCATGTTGAAGAGGTGAAGAGCACTGAACCGCTTCTCAAAGCCCTGCCGCACTGCATTTATGAGCCCAATCAATGCAAGAAGGATGCATGGCACATTTGAGATGGTATTGTAGAACTCTGCAATATAGGAGGAGTGCGTGTAGTTTGCCTCACAGAGCTCAGTTGTGGATGTTACAGGTCCCCAGAAACTTGCCACCACCGACTCGTCCATCCTTTTGCGCGTGTGTGTGTGTTCTCTGTGGTCGGCCTATCTAGATTTGAGATAAAAAGTTGGGGCTAAATCATACTGTGTAGAAAAAACATTACCTGTATAGATGTAATAACAATTAATAAATTCATCTATCCAGCATATATAGAAAATTGTAATAGAACTAATGGATATATCCACAAGATTTCATGAACATTACCATAATAGAAAATATTGGTATTGAAACTACGAGTATAAAAATACACAACACAAAGTATTCAATTATCAAAAGAACAAGTGAGAATACAGGGAGGGAATTAAACAATAGCAACAGGAGAAACAATGGAAAAAAAAATGAATTTAATCTCCAAATTTTATTTGATTTGGTTATAGTTTGATCATGTAGAGCACCAATAGGGTGAAAGTCAGATCAAACCTACTTAGGTTTGCCTTCAGTCGAATTTTACAAAGCTATTAGAAACTATTAATTATTAAGTGGATTAGAATCCAATTATAAAACTTTTCTGTTAAAAAAAACACAATAATCATTCATGATGCTTTTGAGTGTTTACAAAGTGAATTTGAATTATAAGATCAGGTGCCTCAAAAGAGAAATCCTAGCTTCCTCTCTTCATATTTGGTACTATAATATAGAACTAATTCCAGAGGTAGAACAATAGCCCAGGGGGGTGGCCCACAGGTAGGCCTGCTAATGGGCAAACCTTTGGCTCATACCCTGCCGTGTCCAGATCGGATTCAGCTCAAATTTAGGATAAAATGCTCAAACCTGGCTCTCCCACAGAATGTCCAATCTTGGCCCGGCTCGAAAAAAGCCCAACTTTTGCAACTCAGGAACCAGATACAACTAGAAATACTACAGCTATATAGCCCAGAATTGATAATTACAATATAGGCTATATAGCTTATATGACTCCTGAGTAGGTATATTAAAGAACAAAAATTCAATATAAGCTCACTTAAAATAGGGAATTAGAGTTAGTCATTTAGTAACTTCAATTTGTTTGCTTGCGGAAAGCTACTTAATTAAAAGAGGGAATTACATTTAGTCATTTAGTAACTTCAATTTTGTTTGGTTGCAGAAAGCTACTTGATTAACATATATTGCCAAACAACCAAGCTTTGTTTCACAGCCTTTTCCCAGTATTTCAAATTACCAAGCTATGTATGGTGGTAAGTGGTAATTTTAACCCATTAACATGCATTTAGGGCATGTTTGAAATTACATGTAAATCAAGAGAGAAACTAACTTAAAAACATGATTTTCGAAGAAGACGTAAACTACAGCCGTGGATACTGATATAGTAGGTTGATAGGAATCCAGTTGTGTATCAAGTGTATGATAGACAATACCAGAACATAGTTTTGGTGGTGTCAGGTTTATTCAAACAGAATATTCCAAGGCACATTCCAAACAACAACCTCATGACATAATTAAAATTTAATCTATTTCTCCAATTGCAAATCTGCAACAAGAATTCTCATAGGGAATTGGACAAAGGCTAAAAATGTAATTGAAAAATCTTAGCAAAAACATTAAAAAGAGAAGTGCTGTACCTGTATCTGGTAGAGAAGGGGTCCTTTAAGATGTATAGACCCAATATACTATTTCTCCTTCAGGCTATTGAAGAAATAAGATAACAAAATATATCAAAATTCAAAACCTAATTCACGAACATAGAAATAATAACATATCAGTTTTGTTCTCAGACTATAGTTTCATGGCAATGAAACGAGTTTATGCCTTTTTAAAATAAAATAAAATAATAACATATAAACAACGCAAAATCACTATCTTTAGATCACAGAATTGCCAAAGGATTACAATCTTAAAATTTGGTGCAGTGTAAGTCCAGGTAAGATCTATCAGCCCTACTCAAACCAGTAAGAATTTGGTTTATTTACTTCTGTTTCGGTACAAAAGTCACAAAATCTAGCCTAGCTGATTCAATACCTTGGCAGAAACAATTACAGAAAAACTTCCGTTTTGGTTGAAGAAACAAACACGTACAAGACCATTCGGATCAAATAATTACAGAAAAGTCATTGTTCCATTGTACCAGTACCACCTTCAGAAACGAAAGGGATCCAACGAACTGGACGAAATTTGGATGAAATATAACAAAAATCAGTAGGAGAAAAATTTACAATAAATTGGAGGGAGATAATCTTACCGAGGAGAGGAGAGCGATGCAGAGAGGGGCGCACAGACGGTAAAGAGAGAGATAGCAACACAGATTAGATCTCCTGATCTCGACTTGGACGGACGGAGAGAGGTACCCACGCTGGGGAGGGATGGAGAGGGAGAGAGAGAGAGGCAAGTCCCGACTGGGAAGGAGGAGAGGTAAGGTCGGACGGGGCGGATTCGTCGAGTCCGGACTCCTGAAGTAACTCAAAATTTAAGTTTGGACCACCACCGTCCGATCAAAATCTGCGAGGTGGAATGCATGGGCTCATTGAGTATTCGCGTCAAGGAGATCGGACGGTCCGAAGCAAATTTAAAATTTGAGGTACCTTAGGTGATATAAATTCCGGATTCGACCGAGTCTATACCATGGGCCGGCCTATGGCCATTTACGGGAATGGGTTCCAGATTTTTTATTACTTGGGGGCCTGGGGCAGGTGCAAACTCCTTCACCGGCGCTCATTTCGGCAAATTCCGATCCCTTATTTAACTCAAATGTTTAGTTTGGACCCAGACCGTCCGATCTGCTCTCCAACGAATATTTGAAAAAACCATGCATTCCACCTAGAGCTACAATGACACATTTTTATCCGTTTATCTGATTCATATTGTATTCGATAAGACAGAAAATTTATTATGTACGAGTAATATAGATAAGGGTACGGGTAAAGACTACCTGTTATTCGATCGGGTAATTACAAAAAAATATATATATTTATAACCGATAATTTAGACTTTGAAAATGAAGATGTAAAATATAAAGTATGATGAGGTATTGAAACCCTTCTCAAATAATAATTAAATTACAGAAATTATTATTATATTTCTTATTCGCATTTTAAAATTTACTTTTCTTGTTTTCTTTCTTTAAATAAAACTCTTATTTTTATTTCTTTCTTTTGATCAAATAAGTTCTCTCATACTCATCATCCTTCGCATCTTCATTCATTGTCAACTTGTCATTGACCCCACCACACATTTTCTCTTTGCCATAAAAACTACTATTTAAATTTGTTTAAACACCTTTTAAAGAATGTTCAAATGAAACGTACTAGTATAAATACCTGAATAGTTCGAATTGGCAATTTTTTGACTTTTTTTTTTATCATATATATAATATGTGGTATAAACACGTTTTGCATTTCATATGAACAATTTCTGTAGAAGGTATGAACACGTTTTGTTAGGGAAAAAACACACGACGCCGCCTAGAGTACAAAATTAATTTGTATCCTCTGAGAGTGATTTAATTCAAATTTTGATTTATATCCCGACCGTCTAATTTAAATCCGCACGATATTAAAGAGTCTAGTAGAGACTGAATTGATCTGAATTATAATCGGACAGTTCAGAGCTAAACCCAGACGGTGCAAAATCCGCACAGATGTTAAAGAGTATGTGCATTACATGCGGGAGCTGAATTGTTGATCGGACAGTCCGGAACTGAACTCAAACGTTGCGTTAATGCAGAGGATGGGTTGGTTGCGAAATGGTGGTCATCTAATTATTTAAATGTTTCGCGTCCATACAGAAAAATATGTGCTGAGTATCTTCTATTGCAGGAGCTCGATTATTAATTGAGTGGATAAATCATCAATATGAAGTTTGGACTATATACATTATAAGCACTTTAACACATTTAGTATAAACATTTTTTTTATATACATTGTAATCATCAATATGAAGTTTGGACTCTACACACTTGTGCACGTTGCTAACGCGTGGTCTGATTGCGATTGGTATGATTGTACGAATGAATCTCTGGCCAGTGTATTATAGCATGTCGGCATGGGGTGGGGGTCCGCCGGTCCGGATCCCTTAATTTAAATTTTGAGTTTGCATCCGATTAAAAATTTGGATGGCACAATCAGAATCCGGACTATTTTTTTCCGAGGTGAAATATTAGGAATATCTTTAATATTCGTGTTGAAATTGATTGATCAGGTGATCAGGATCCAAACTCAAAATTTGGGTTACTTTAGGAAATTCGAATTTAAGAGGATGGTGCGATTATTGGAGTGCATTTATCAACTCCATTAAATTATGTTAGCCGTAAAAATTATGTGGTTGTGACTTGCTGCTGCTACTAGAGATTTAAATACGTGTCGTGTCGTGTCGTGACTAGTTACACTGTGATCAAAGCACATCATGATCACATGTAACTGGTCACGCTTAATAATTTTTTTTTTTTATAATTTAAATTAGTTTATTCATAATTCACCATTCAATCTAATATTTATAATTACACATGATTTGCGTGACCACATGCTCAGAGGTAGAGCTGCATTCAAGAAATGGAGGTCAATTAACCCCATTTATTTTGAATTTGTTTTTACTTATACATGATTTTCTTATAGTTTAGAGTAAAATGATATAGATACGATAATATCGATTCCATTTGCAGTATGGAAATTTTATATGATTGACCTCCATAACTTAAAATCTGGCTTCGCCCCTACACATGCTGTAACCGGATCTTTCGCGTGACATGTCGTGTTAAAATTTCAAAAAATAATCACAACACGAGTCACAGTATGGAACCAGTACACATGTCATACCGTACCGTACTGTATCCGATCACACCGTGACTTTTCTAGATTCCTACTTGCTACACACCGTGGAGAGATTTGTGTAGGCACAATCATAGTAACAAGACTCGTGTTTTATTCTTTTTTTGACGTTTCCAAACCAAGCTCCTAATAAAACGCAAAAAAACGTATAATACGTTTTATTCGCAAATAAAACGCGTATAAAATGCAAGTCACGAATTATTCGTGTTAAAAACATGAAAAACCGGATGATTTAATCCTCAAATTTGGGTCGGCAAATTGACTTCAAAAGAAAAAGACGTTGAGCGCTGTTGACCTGCTGTCTATTCATTTCAAGCATTGGATCCGCTCCAATTAGTGGAGCACCTGCATCATTTTTTTTTGCTTTGTTATTGTACTGAATCATTTCCGAATTATACCCGAATTATATCCGAATCACAAATTTTTAATCCCACCGAACCGAATCCGAACTATTGATTTGTTACTATGGGCACAATGACATTGAGCTATTTGTTTTATAAATTATTTTTTTCGTCCTCTGCATAACAAAACTTAAAGATTATACAATATTATATTCATATTATATGGTTTGATATCTTTTCTTTAAATTTTATATTTCAATTCAATATTAACAACAAAAGTAACTTGGGTGACTTGAAAAGTCATGTGCCCAAGCACTCAAATAGAAAGGTAACATATTTTGTTTTCTTTTCTTTTCTACGTTACTTCTGGAACCGCCGCTTTTTTATGTTTCCTAATTATATATCTCAATGATAGTGATGCTTGCTAATTAATTTGTTTAGATGGTCCGGATGTCGGCATTATATAACAAATGTATTATATACCACGCATGCTATTAAGACCAAAGTATCTGCAATAGGCAAAATTTGATAAAGAACAAAGAAATTTGCGAAAGCAAAAAATAAAAAAGGGGGGGGGACAGCAAATTTAGTAATAGGAGAGTAGAATTAGGAAATGATAGGAAAGAAATGAAACTAGTATGAATGAGGCACCGGGAACAAATTTGTAAATTTACAGTGGGCATGTTGTTCCGAGTAATATATAGTCACCAAATGATAATTCTTAAAAAGAGCATTTGTTTGATATTTTAATACAAGGATGTTTCAAAATCACAAGTTCATGATGTCAAAAATGTTACAAATTTTTGGTGTCATAAAATGTTAAAATTATATAAAGTTGCAACAAAAATAAAAAATAGGTAACAAGAGAAATATAGAGAGAGGAATAACATATTTTTTATTCTCTTTCTTTATTTCCTTTTCTGTGTATCAAATATAAGTTTACATACTCTCTATTTATTGGCTAAAAATTATACATGAAGAGCCATGTAATTAGTTCCACAAATAAATGGCTAGTGAGAGTAGTGGAAATTAATAGGTAGTGAGGAGATGAAGATAATGAATATCCACACATAATTACATAAACCATATTTAATTTTATTTATAACAACAAATTTATTGTTTTATTTATATTTTAATTAATAAGTAAATGTCGAAGTTAAACCGTTTATCTTGTGCTTTATCCTTAGAGAGGCAGCACATGTAAATATTATAATTTTTGGAATTCAATTTGTACTTGATAAAATAGTAAAAAATGCATTAAAATAAATCAACCATAGTTAACGCGATTCATTACTTTTCGGACCACTTGATCTAGTATTTTAGGTGCATACATCACTGTATGAAAATGGGCAAGATCAATAGTTTGAGTTCATCATTTGAGTTTTAAAATTTGAAATATCAATAAAAAAAAAGTGAGTACACATAATTTTGAGGTATAAAAAAAATGTTGGTATTAGAATCCTCCTTTAAAATTTAGTGTAGTTCTAGGTATAGACAATCGGGGTGAAAACGATATAGATAATATCCGATATGTATTCGAAAATTTAGATGTAGATATTTGATATATAATATCCGTGTGGATAAAAATTATAATATGACTTTACGTTTCAATTATTCGTATCTGAATAGTAGATATATACCATATATTTTAATATATATTATAAAAAAATTATGTTATTCACTATTATAATTAGATTAAACACTATGAACTTTAATATTTTTTATATAATTTTAATAAATATCCGATCTGATCATGACATGTATCCGTATCGGTCTGATATATTTGATATATGCTCTACATCTGTATTCGGAAATTAAAAAAAAAAATATGAATATGATTTTACCACTGTCGGCTCCGTTTTCATCCCTAAATTAGACAACCAACTTGTATATATGTTACATTCATTTAATATTTATTCAAATTTAATATACACTCCATTTAAGGAACGGATTTAATATGAAGAAAACTAATAAATTACTGATGTATAAACGTATAAATAAAATTATTATTATTGTTGCATAAATAAAGATGCTTAATACAAACCTCATATTATAATTAAATAAAAATTCAGGAAGCAATAGTCGGCCAAACCAATACTCCAAACATATACGGCCTAGAAAATTGTTTCCATTGGCAGTTACTTACAAAGCATCGAAAGATTCGGAACCCTAAAACCGCCAGACCCATTTCTTTCCCCTTCTCTTTGTTTTAATTTAATTAATGAAGCCATAAATACATACATACGTAAACAACTAAACACTACCAAAAAGAAAAAAAAAAGAATAAAGGGATCTTTTTTTTCGGATCATCATTCATCAATCACACCCCCTGTGAAGAACTGGTAAAGAAATCAAATCTGAAGAATCAGCCGGTCACCAACAAACTAGAAGAATCGAATCGGCGTTACTCGGCGGTAAGTTGATGAATCAGGCAGCCTCGATTCAATAGTTTTTAAGCCCAATAAGCGACCCATTGGGGAAAAACGCCCAATAACCGGATCGGATCGTCGGTTGCCGATTCCGGGTTGATTAGCCCGAGTCCGAAGCAATACGGGTGTTGGGGAGGCCGGGCGGGGGGGGGGTTGTGCTTTTGGGGCTCTA
Source organism: Carex cristatella (assembly GCA_024447775.1). Classification (NCBI taxonomy): domain Eukaryota; kingdom Viridiplantae; phylum Streptophyta; class Magnoliopsida; order Poales; family Cyperaceae; genus Carex; species Carex cristatella. Next base: position 2,657,727 of record JAJHPF010000016.1, read on the forward strand.
CTTGACTGAGGTCGAATAAAATTTTGAGATTATTCGAAATTACATTTTCCCTTCATTGTTTTTCCTGTTGGTGCTGTTTAATTCCCTACCTGCCTGTTTTCTTTACTTGTTTATATCTGGTATTAGTATTACACCTGTTAGTTTCATTACCAGTATAATTTTGTTATGACTTGTGGTAATGTTTGTGTATTCTTGTGGATGATTTCGGATAGTTTGATTACAAGTTTCTGTATATGCTGGACAGATGAATTATTAATTGATATTACATCCATACAGGTAATGTTTTTCTATGCAATTTGATTTAGCCCCAACTTTTTATCTCAAATTCAGATACGCCGACCACAGAGAACACACGCGCGCACGCGAAAGGATGGATGAGTCTGTGGTGGGGAGTTTCTGGGGACCTGTAACATCCACAACGGAGCACTGTGAGGCAAACTACACGCACTCTTCCTACTTTGCAGAGTTCTACAATACCATCTCAAATGTGCCATGCATCCTCCTTGCATTGATTGGGCTCATAAATGCAGTACGGCAGGGCTTTGAGAAGCGGTTCAGTGCGCTTCACCTCTTTAACATGATACTTTCAATTGGCAGTATGTTGTTCCACGCAACCTTGCAACTCGTGTAAGTCTGTCGGATTCTGTTCCTTTTCTTTTGGGGTTTGTGAATCTTCTCTGGAAATAAAAATCGTCTTGACTGGTGTAGCTGAGAAGGTTTCCATAGGATCGCATTTGGAAATTTCATTGTTAAATGTAACGAGATTACAACAGGAGGTTTGGTTATATTAGTGAGGCTATGGTACTTTGCAAAGCGTAGATTGGTCCATGCTATGGATATTTTTGACAAATAGTCGATCTGAACCGCTCAACATGATCTCCACATTAAAATTTACTAGGAGATCAAAGTTTATATTCTTTTTTATAATTTTTGTACTATTTTTTTAGATAGGTAGATGGTCTAGAATCAAGATCACGTTATTTTCTACTTACCTAAAAATATAGTAAAAAAATTAAAAATAATATAAAATCTGGCTTCCAAGTACATTTTCATATTGAGATCATGTTGAATGGTTTGGATGACTATTTTAAACTTTTAAAAATGAAGATATGGATCCATAGCACAGAACGACACGTGCTTGGCAAAGTAACATAGCCTCACTCTGGTTATATTTGTATTATATAGGATTGGAAGGGTTCTAATTTTCAACTCAATTCTACTTTGATTTAGTTATTTGAAATCTTCTTATTTTATTGATTTTTATCCCAATTTTTAAGAATCCTTGGTTTTGTTTCGACTCTACAGATTGCAACAGAGTGATGAGACCCCGATGGTATGGGAGATCCTTCTTTATGTGTACGTGCTCTACTCCCCCGACTGGCACTATCGCAGCACGATGCCGACCTTCCTGGTCTTCTATGGCGCCTCCTTTGCAGTGCTTCACTTCTTCTTTCGCTTAGGCATCATGTTCAAACTGCACTATATCGGCCTCTCTCTCCTTTGCCTCCCACGCATGTACAAGTACTACATCCAGACCAAGGACCACGCCGCCAAGTGCATTGCCAAGTTGTATGTGGCGACCATCCTGCTAGCAAGTGTGTTTTGGGTCGTAGATCGCGCCTTTTGCAAGAAGATGAATGGTTGGTATATCAATCCACAAGGCCATGCATGGTGGCATGTTCTCATGGGGTTCAATTCGTATTTTGCAAACACATTCTTGATGTTCTGTAGAGCACAGCAGCGTGGGTGGGACCCACGCATTGAGAGGATGTTCGGGTTCTTGCCATATGTTAAGATCCGCAAACCTGATAAGAAGGATTGATTGTTCTTTTTCTCCCCCCCCCCTTTGGTCTCTCTTTTTTATCCCCGGAGTGTACGGGCAAGCAAGCCACAAAAATTGTACATGAAATGGGTTTATCGAGTCATTTATTCTTATTGCTAGATTTTGTTAGTACGAGTGAAGCTTGCTTTGTACCATACTTTATTCATCTCTTTTTTTTTTTCTTCTTCTTGGGTTCATTTATGATTCCACTATAGTGCATTCGGATGTAGACATTAACTGAGTTCAATTTTGGTTCTACTAACTGTGTTCGCGATCTAAAGTTTGGTTGACAATTCAGGCAACTTCTGCTCAGACTGTATGCCATTTTGTATTTAAGTAATTAGTGAATAGTGATGTCATTTTGTGTCACATTATTCTAAAGTTGAATGATGATAAGTTTAGCTGTCTTTTGCATCGTTTTTTCTTCCTTGTATTTTCACAGTTAAATGAAAAGATCACAGTTTTTCTTGAAATGATTACCTTCTGTAGAAGGTGAATTCATATCACCTGAGGTAACATAATTTTTCTGTTTAGATTTGGATCATCCGACCAGAACCTGCAGGAATATTGAAGGTGCCCTGTGCATTTCTCCTTGGGCTGGATTGGCCTGCATTCTGATCGGACGGTTTGGATCTACATAAAAAATATGCTGTTACCTTAGAGGATATGGACTCCAGTCCATAGTAAGATAATAATGAGATTTAAAAAATAAAGTCATTTAATATTTTGCCTTTCTTTTCGTTATTAGTTGTTTGCTGACAAAAATTTCATTGACATGCCTTTTCATGTTTCATAATAAAATTTCTATATAAAAATCTGGAAATGTCAAATTAAAAAGTTAGTTCAATTAGGATTAAAACCTGACAAAATATACAGAGTATGTCCACTTTATACTTCTTATATAGATTTAAAAGTCGATGTTAATCCTCAACCGGTACATATTGAACTTTGCTACTTCTTTGTGCCAGTTTGTCAAATTCTTTCTGATTCATGTGGCCTTGAGGTTTTCAACAATATGCCTATGATGTTCTATCATTTTTTGTAGAATCATGGTTTCATGCTAGAAACCTGTCACGTTATGACATATTCGGCAATGGGAGAAGGCCGGGCGATGGAGAAATCAGGATAGGTAGGCTCCAGATGTTGATGATAAAGATCGTCTCTGGACTGGTATGGTACCGATCTGAGTAGTGTACTGATTGTCAACCCCAAGTTAACTTAGTGTTGTGTGCAATCTGTTTCATACCAGTAATTCCAAAATGAGATAAGATGTCAATTATTCTCTTACATTCATACAAGGTACTTTCATACAAGGCCTATTTAGGTAATAATTTACCCCAAGTTAAACTTAGTGTTGTGTGCAATCTGTTTCTAGCATTGTATCTACTCTGCTTCACACCAAATTGTTCTCTAGCTTTACTTCTAATTTTTTTTTACTAGAAGCGGGGACCCATTGATTTCATTAGAAATCAAAATGTTTGTTTTGGTACCAACCAACTGGTACTCTATTACAGATCATAGAAAAACTAGAGCAACATGCAGATTAATCCAAAGCAACAAAATACCATCAAATATATCTCAACAGCCTAAACATACAAAATGAAAAAAGTGACAATCCACACTGATACAAAATATTGGAAGAAGGCTTCTAGAATTCATCTTCCGATCTAGTCATCATCCAAACTGAGTCCAGACCCACTACTTCTGTAATTACAAAAGAAAAATTTGAATCTCAATACAGCTTTTGATATTGCCAGCAGTCTCTTCCAAGTGGTTGTACCAATAAAACCAGCACCTCTGGACCTCTTTACCCTCCCTCAAATTCAATTTTGACAATTTTGATGATTCTGAGGATGAGGATTTAGGCGAGCCGATGTCGGCTAAGTGTAGAGATTTGTAAATTTTGTGAATGCAGTGCTGCTGAGGTGCAAACCGATGAATTTGGATGTGTTTCAATTGTTCTGTTATAATGTGTCAAACTCTGCAGAAATGCATTGGATCCGTTATGCCATGAATCATAACGCTCAAGTTCTCCATCTTTCACCCTCTGATTTTATTCCATGGTCTACCTACACTTGCGCATCATTCAGAAACTGCACCTCTATTGTCCTCATAAAGATTTAGACAATTTAGATTCAACTCTCCAAGGATCTAGAGTAAATCTTCCTGATCTTAGAAAACTAACCATTTCTTTTTCGGATCTCAACTCTAATTATGTGAAGAACTTTCTTTCTGGATGCCCTAAATTGGAATCTCTTAGGATAGATTCTTGCATTTTCAATGATTGCATAATTGCTCATGATAATCTAGAGTATCTATTTCTTGTAAGGTGTGCAATAAAAGATGTGATCTACCTCACCCCGCTTAGCGAGTTCAGAGAGAGCAAAATAAGTGGGACCGTGAAAGCAAGGCAGCAATAGGTGGCACAGTAAGTCAAATTTCGAAACCTTTGAGTTCATGCACTCCATTGTCTTAGTTACTAGCTATTATGTTGGGTCAGATTTTGGTACCTACATGTACTGTGTCAAATCTTAGAGGGTACTGGTTGTGTACTAATCCATCTTTTTAATACATTTTACTGCCTCCATTTTGTTTGTTTGTTTGTTTCTTCATTGGGACCACTGTTCAAATATTTGTTATTTTACTTTATCAACATTTGTTTCAGGCATTGGGTCAAATTAGGATTGTGCAAGCATTTGTAGGAGAGTCGAGAGTTCTCCAAGCATATTGTGCGGCATTGACTGTGGCATAGAAAATCAGGTATCTAAGTGGGTTGGTGGTGTTCTTGTTCACCGGCACCATACAAATTGTGGTCTTGCAATTGCCACCATGTTTGCTGTCATGATTGGTGGATTGTAAGTAAATTCTACAATCTCTGTTTAATTGTAACGGTATTTAATAAAAATAATTAAAGGGGTAAAATTGAAAAAATTGTAATCCATGGCGAGTACAGTGGTCTTGAGCACCAGGTAAAACAATAAATAGTTTCTCAACATCATTACAGATATTTTTAAAGAACCCTTGTCTGTTAACACTGTTACTATTTTCCACATAATACCAATTAGATGATCAAATCATTTGTTACCTTCTTTTAAATTTTGTTGGTAGGCTTTTGTTGCCACTGGTAAACTGTGTCCTTTACATGCACTGTCTTGATTTGTGCTAAACAAAGTGACAAAAAAAATTATTTGTAATATTAAGTGTCTTATTGTGCTAAGCAAAGTGATACAATTTTTTATTTGTAATATCGACTGAAGTGAGATGAGAAGAGATTTTTTGTTTTTTTCATTCACTAGATTCCAAACTTCGTAATGCGGCAAAGGCAGTGCCAAGCATGGGCATACAACAATATTGTGTCATCTCGGATTAGCAGCTGCTGGTACAAACCTTCACACCGGCCAAATTGCATCAGTATATTCAGGTGCTGGAATGGAGGGCATAATTGTGCCAATGAGGCATTTATCAATTAAAATAGCACATAGTCTGCAGCTTAATTAAGTTTACAAAAACATGATAGCAAAAATGAAGTCTTCATCGAGGGGGGAAAGAGGGCTGAATTGCAGCTTAATTGGGCAAACCAGGCAAGTTTTGAATTAATATTTGTTTACTAGAAAAGAAGTGTTGTTGAGACTTTATTATGGTACTGTGGGGTTTGTTTGCATAAAAGAAGTGTTGTTGAGACTTTATCGTGTAGGATTTTAGGGTTCCTGTGCAAAAACTCTTCTTTTTGGTGTGAAGCCCGTCAATTTTTTTGACATCAGGTGTAGTATTTTATTACTAAGTTCATTTGCTCTTTTATATTATGATATCTTCTAAATGCATTCATTAAGTGCTGACATGGAGCTTTGGTTTTGAAGGAACCTTGAGGAGATCCCCTGACTACATAATTGAGTCCACTGGTGGCTTTACTGGCAGAGATAAATCTGTAGCCCACTTGAAGGTATCTAATTTTCTTCTATTTTGCTGATAGTATATGTAAATGTCTGGCGATACATTATAAAGTAAAAAAATGTTGGTTTTGTATGAAATAGGGCGGGTCCAATAAGGTTAATTCTGAAGTTTGCATTTGGATGCTTATTTTATTTTTATTTTTGTTAGTGTGCTTGGATGGGACCCTACTGGGTTATTATTTATAGAAAGGATTGGGTTATGGCGTTGATAACTGGCTAATTCATCTAGAGGTATTTTAAATCGTAGTTACTCAATATACTGATACTTAACCTGTTATCATTACCAGTATGAAAAACTTACATCCGTTCGAAGATGTCTCATCCAAAATATCATAGTTTCTCTTCACTTTATTATTATTCTTTTTTAACAATGTGGTAGGCTTTTCAATCTAGAGCACCATTCATGTTTCTCTTTATCTGTGTTCTTTAAGAAAGGGGAAAAGATTGAATTGGCCACAATCTAGAGCACCAATCCTGTTTCTCTTCTTCTGTTCTCTGGGCCATAATCCTTTAAAAAAAAGCCCATCATGTTTCTATCTAGAGCACCAATCTGAAGTTCTTTAAGAAAGGGGAAAGATTGAATTGACTGTAACCCTATCCTGTTTCTATCTAGAGCACCAATCATTTAGAATAACCTAACACAGGCTAATCACATACAAAAATCACAAAGCAAACTTGAAAGAAGAAAAAACCAGTAAAGCTCGTGTAACCTTGAAAGAAGAAAAAACCAGTAAAGCAACCTTGAAGAAAAACCAGTAAGTCACACACCAGAATCACATACAATAAAATATCCTACCCGATATTTGTTTATTTATCGAGCAGTGCTTTAGTGACAAGCGCGATTCCAGAACTGACCTTATTGCCGTCACCGATATGTCGTCACCGACATAGATTCTGTCCCTTGTTGATTATTCTGGTAAATCAAATTTTTAGGATCAATTTTACCAATTAAATAGAACTCCTATGTGTGAACATATGCATGTAGATTAAAGCAATAGATAACAGGATTTTGAGCTGACAAGGAGTTGAAATATCATGCTGGACAAAAAGGAGATGAGGTCAGGTTGCTCAAGAAGATCAAAACAACCATATGCTCAACAAAAGGGCTTAGCATCATTGAATAATTAATTGCTTCATCAATGCAGGTACTAAAGTAGAATTTTTTTTGCAAAGGGGCATAGCATCATTGGATGTGTATTTTCTCAGCTTGATGCAAAAAAGACTTATTTACAATATGATTAGGATAGTTTAGTGTACTTTTTTTTTTTTATTCTACATTGATATTGTACTTTCGAAAATCAATGGGTTACACTGCTATGAATGAGGCGGATACCTGAAGTAAGAAATGAGTTACACACACATAAAATAGTATTAGTTAAGTGATCTCTGAAAAAAGCAATTAGGTTGAGGTTGGTTTGCAAAAGGTTTAAGTGGGCTTGGTACCTGCTCTCCGCTGTTCATTTTTTTATTTATCTACTCTGTAATTACCATCTTTTCATTATGCTTGACCTCGCTGGATACTGATTATCGTCTCTGTCAAGTATTTGGGCATGTTTAGTACATACCACACCCATGTTTTGTGCTACAAATTTGGTGTTTCCATTCTTGTCATGATCTCTGAAATTTTAGACAACAAGAGGCTACTTTTATAGATTATGTCACTGAGGCTTTTGTGGTTATCTCTATGCTTCCCTATAATTTTTTAATGTCTAATTTGTCAATTTTAACATGAGGACAACCATATTTTAGAAATTCATTGTGTACAAATGGCTACATGGAAATTTTTTATTTCTTAGTATCAAAATGCTTGTTTACTCATATAGTTTGTGTCAAAAAATTGTCGAAAATTTATGAGGTCTGGAGCACAGTCAGTGTTAGGGTTTTATGAGATCAGTTTGTCATGTCGGAGATGCTCTTACGGGGAAGGAAAAAAAGGATACAGCTATGATTTTACCACTATCCGATCAGTATCCGATCCGTTTGCACCCCTGCAAGGCTGGCTTTTTAAGGTCCGTCTAAAACTTTGACAGAGAGAATAGCGCAACGTAAGCACGAAATTCGGATTTAATATTCTGCAAAATTATTGTTTAAAGGAAGAAATATCAGATTGAATTCCACATGGCTTTGTTACAATTGAAGCGAATAAACAATCATCTTGCTAGATACACTAGAAGTTTTACACTACAAATGTTTTCTGATTGGAGTAGAAAACGGTATGCACTCGAAGAATAAAACATCGTCAAACGAGTAATTATTATGGGGGTTGATTAATTGGATTTTTAAAGATAATATATAGACAAATATTCATAATTCTATAAAAATAGTCAGCCTTGGCGATTAATTGCTTTTACAAAGAGGAAAAAATGGCATGGCGGAGCCGGTTCTGTCACGGAACGGTACGGTTACGGCACGGCACATGTGACTTTTCCGTGCCGTGACCATCTTTTGAAAATTTGACATGGCACGGTACGTCACGCTAAAAATCCGGACACAGCACGGCACGTGATCATGCGAGTCACGTATAATTAGGACTAGTAAGTCTTGATCAAATAGTGAATTTTGAATAAACTAATCTAAATTATGAAAAAAATAGTTAAACGTGAGAAACGTAACTAATTACATTTAGACACGGCACGCGCACAGTCACTACAACAATTTTATCCTTCTGCGACCGGCATCTATGACCGGCGCAGCAACCGGTCACTGAAGGCCATTTAAAAAAAAATTAAAACAAAAAACATCGGTGACCACACTTTCTGTGACCGGCGCCACAACCTTTATGTGACCGATTGGGCCGGTCCTAGAAGGGTCTGCACTGAAAACCCTAAGCGAACTATTTTTTTTTTATTTTTCTGTCTCCCACGCGCGTCTCCACTGAAACCCTAGCCGACTCCGTCCGACCTCCGCCCGACGATCTTGCCACCGCCTCGCCCTCTGAGCCTGTTGGTCTGTTTATCTCTGACCCTCTCTCTTTCCGTTATTTTAATGTTTTTTGTAGTTAATTAAGGTAGGGATAAATTGTAAGCGAAATGGTTAATTAATGCATCGATTTAAATTGAAGCAGTGGAAAGGTTGCAGCCCATAGTGGGCTTGATTAGGAATGATGTACATCTTACTTGTTGGTTAACTATCAATATTGGATACATATAAAACATAATTATTAAAGGATTTGTGGGGTTCTTTTTAGTGGTTTACTTTACTATTCTATCCAGGTAAAGATATAATGTATTTAAAGATGGATCGTGAATTCCGTAGTATACTCGTTAACATGACAAGTTTTGCTGATCTTCCTTTCAGTCTACGTACTAAAAGCAATTGAAACGAATATGCGCAGTTAATGAGCTGACTCTTTCGCTCAATAGTCAATACAAAAAGGTTTGATTGACAATATAAGGATCAGTACTAGTAATTACTAATTAGAGAAATACTGGGAAATAATTCTTTTTTGGAAAAGTGATTACTATATTTGGGGGAAAAAAAGAAAAATGGAATTATAACACAGTAAATACTATGAAACATTATTACTAATTTCAAATAGAATCTCATAATTTTTTTCTTCTGTATTTTGATGAACAGAGCACTTCGCGATTCAGATTAAAGAATGAACTTTACTAAAGCAAATATATAACTCTCAAAAGTTTTGCAGTACAATATATGAAATCCAAAAGCAATCAGAATCTAACTTCTTGCAACACCAAAACAAATACAGTTTCCAAAGGCTTCAAATCCACACATCCACAAATCCAATCAAATAATCAAAATTGTTGCATACAAACAAACAAATCATTATTTTCAAGTTCCAGCCAGTGACTCCAACACATATATGACAGAACACTGAGATGAAATTAAGTTGCATGCGAAATTACCTTACACTGGGACCTGGTGCTGGCATGCCACCCATGTAAGCCATCTCAAGATTACTGTCCAGACTTTCGTAAGTTATTAAGTTCACTCTGCTTTGGGTATGAATTTCCTCTGTGGATATTTCCAAATCCAGGCTTTCCTTTAGCTCAGCAACTACACCAGCCATGGTTGGCCTCTTAGATGAGGTGTGCTCAGTGCACCTACATGCTAGATCCGTAACCTTCCAGACCGAGTTTATGTCATAATTTCCTTCCATTATAGGGTCAACTATGATTTCGATATCTCCTCCGGATAGTTTTTGACGCACCCATTGTACCAAGTTACCTCCATCTAGACCTGCGTTAGTAGGGGGACGGCCTGTGATGATTTCTAGCAGAACAACTCCAAAACTGAATACGTCGCTCTTGACACTTAGCTGGTTTGAAAAATAGTACCTGTAATTGCATGCCAATATATAGTTAAATAGTATGTAATAGCACTGTCATATTCACCAAATCAGCTCTAAAATAAAATAAAATAAGAATTTGTATATATAACTGACGCGCGCGCACACACAACATATATATAGGTATCCTGAGTTATATTGCAAAGCTCAAATTAGTGGATTCACTGGCTCCAAATTGGTATTTGGGCTTATAGAAGCGATGCAATTTATTTTACATAGAAATCTTATTAATAAACTAAATTTTATAAGCTATACATTTCTTATATTTTCTGGACAGGGCGGTTTCAAGAAATATTTGGAACCATCCAATAAATTAAATCATTTTGTACTTGTCCAAAAAAATATCATTAAAAAAATCAGTATTATAAAAGATTTTCATAATTAGATATCTCATGATTGAGCTTATTAAATTGATTGATCGGGATCTTAACTATAAAATATTTAGCGACAAATACACTAGCCTACTCATACTGATACATTCATACGTACGTACACACATGTGCATGCAAAAAATTCATACGTGCATGAATATTATTTTGTAACATAAGATTGTATATTATAAGTTATCTGCAATCAGGCTAACATTCTGTCAAAAATGATGCAATTTGAAAGATTTTTTTGTAAAGTTATTTATAAACTAATTTAATTTGTTGATATTTTAATACATTTGTTCCATGTCCACAAAAATCAAACCGATTTATTGTATAATTGGCAAATTTATGCATATATGATCACATGATTATTTTTTTCTTTTGTTTTTGCAGTTTCAATATCATTTTTCAGAGTTGTAAAAATAAAGAAAATAATGTGGAGATTTAATATAGAAAAAAGAGGTCTTACTCGGGATCCAGATAACCAGGAGTGCCTACTACTTTGGTTGAAACATGACTGACTGCTGCATTGTTAAAAGCCCTGGAGAGTCCAAAATCGGCAATCTTTGCTTCGAGATCCGCACTTAAAAGAATGTTGGTTGTCTTGACATCTCTATGAATTAGTGGTGGATTACAAGCTTTATGCAGATACTCCAGTCCTTCATTGTATACGTTTCGAAATGTATTATTCACGTACTGGACAGTATTCAAGCAACTCACAAACATTCTAAAAACTTAGCCATATAATAAATTAATTTATTTGTTCTTTAATTCAGTCTAGAGTTTGTGTTTACTTTAATTTGGGAAGCATATTTTATTCATAGTACGTTAACTTATATGATATTTTGATGTACTACGTATACAATTCACTCTCTTGTACGATACATTTCATTATAAAGAATGTGGCCAAATTCCGAGACTATTAATTAACTTAATTAATAAGTACAAATTGTAGTAGATATATATATTGTTAAGTGCTTTATGCTGTACCTAGTGAAGACTCGTATGCAATTCGAAGTCGTTGCTTCCAATCAAGAGGCCTTTCATGATCTGCAATGTTATAATTTATAACCTCAGATTAATTAAGATTGTTGACTCGGTGATAATTCACAATCTTTGACTTTGAGAAAAGACACCAGATATGCTGGCCTTTCTGCAAGAGATATATTGGAGTGTTTTTTTTGCATTGAGCTACTTGCTGGAATCTCTGGAAGCAACGTAACAAATAGAATTTTGAAGGGAGGAAGCTAAATAACCGAATTTTAGCGGAGCACGCAATTCAAGAGGGTATGTTGTGGAGTTCATATTGCTAGTATATCGTTTCATTAACTAATCATATATAGTAGGATGTACTATCGTTTCATTAACTAATCATATATAGTAGGATGTACTAGGATGCAGGATGTGATCTGGATGTAATTTTTTTTTCTTTTTTTTTCTTTCATTTTTCCACTTGACAGCCACTGTCAAGGTACTTATAAACAAAAAAAGATAAAAGACACTAGATCAAAATCGAGTATAGTCACCTCTGAGTTTATCATGTAGATTTCCTCCCTTGCATGTACTCATACACAAGTGCCAAGCAATTTTTATCAATGCAACAACCCAATAGTGAGACCAAATTTTTGTGATGAACTCTTGCCAAGTTTTCAGCCTAAAAATAAAAAAGGCGTTAAATAGATACATATATAATTGAATTATTATCTATTGGACTTTACAACAGCCAAATTATCACTTTCCAATTATTTATGGGTGTGTCATGTGTGTAGTAATTACCTCGGCTAGAAACTCCTTGACCCCCTGTGAAGACCATTGAGAGAGAATCTTCACTGCAACCTGAACTCCATTTTCTAGGTGACCCCAATACACACTTCCATATCCTCCCGTGCCGATATTATTCTTGAAGTCATTTGTGATTTTGCTTAGATCATTATAACAAAATTTATGATTCCATAAATTTGGGTCTCCTGATTGTGTTATATTTGATTCAAAACTTTCATTTGGCTTTGGTGTGATTGATCTGTTATCTGTAAATAAAAAATATATTCATATATTTACATGTGTATCTTCATTTTTGTATTTTAAAGAAACATATATAGGAACCAGCTATTTTCTTATTTAGTACATAAGGACTTTATTAGCAGTTATTGGTTAGAACTGACCATGAATTTTGTGTGTTGGTATGTAATCAAATTATATATTTCAGGCTTTGCTTTGATAAGTTTCCTCATGTGGCATCAAAATGTCTTGGAGAAAACGAAACATCTGTAATTATAAAATTATCAAGAGCAGGGCTTACATTTTCTCTTTTTCAGCCCTAAGACAATTGCAATGGCAACTGCAATAACAAGCAGTGGGACTACCGTTGCAAATATCGGTATTATAAACTTCTTGGTAGAAGGAGGAGAAGACGGAGTGTACCTATATCATCCAAATTCCAAAGCATTAAGAAAATATAATGTCAACGGGAACTATAAATATCCGTTAAGAGTCAACATGTTATACATTCTTTTATTTCATTTAATAATCATGTTAACCTCCATTAATTTTGGGGTCTTGATATCGATTTGAACCTGCGTGCTGCTCTATTTCATCTTTCTAAAAATAGAAAATTAACTGAAAACCATTCGCTATATATGGCGTTCTCTGTTAAATATATCTTTATTTAGTAAATTCACCGCCAACCATCAAAAAATTTATAAAAACTTTATAAGTGAAGGGAGAATATAAAAACTGACAACAACATTGAAGAAGAGAAGTATATAATTCAAATCATTATTTGCTGAATACCTTACTATTTGTTTTATCCTAAATAATTTCCTTTGTATCCTAGAAAGGCATCTAATTACTAATCTTTTTTTGAGAAAATCAACAAAGGTCTGGCCTTCGTTTTTCATTAACCATGATCAGTGACCGAGTTTTATGGGTTTCTGAGTAGAAACCCGGTTTAGAGGTGTCTAATTAATATTAACATAATAGTAAGTTGCTGGAACCACCATAATGATCTGACAATTAATAACAATCTCGTTGATCTAGCTTCATGAGGCATATGCCATAAGTTTGGATATTATAAAAAAAAATCTTTTAAATTATTAATAAATTATAAAAGAGAGGTTGAAAAGCTCATATAAACGTCTCCACCATGCTTTAAATTTTAGAAGGTTTTAACTTTAAAAAGTAACTTGATCATCAACATAACACCGCCAAATCTAATTGGTATCACTCTCTACACACGCATACAAACATAAACTTACTTGAGTTTGCTTCAAGAGTTTGTAAGAAATAACCATTAATGTAAATTATTAAGTATGTGAGTGTCAATAGATAAACTAGCATATCTAATATATGAGGAGGGTTCCAATGCCTCATCTCCTCATATCTCATCCATACCTCATATCTTATATCTTTATTTTTAATGTCCAAACCGTCAATCCGAACTGCTCAACATAATCTCTATGTTAAAATATGCTTGGAGACTAAATTTTACATTTTTTTGCAAATTTTTTAATATTATTGTATATTTATTGAAAATTGCCGTTTTTCAAACAAATATGGACTATAAAAAAACAACGATTTTCAAATTTTTTTAAAAATAGTAAAAAATATAAAATTTGGTCTCCAAGCATATTTTAACATGGAAATTATGTTGAGCTGTTCGGATAGACTGTTTAGACTTAAAAAAAAAAAATATAGGATATGAGGCATTGGAACCTCCTCCTAATATATATATATATAGTTGTTTTTATTCGTTAGAAATGCTTTGGCTCATAAAATAGAATAAAGTTAACGATTCACACATGTAATTTGAAGTCACTATTATAATGAGGTCATAATTTTCTTTTACATTAATTATATTTGTTTAATTGACAACGTCATTGCTTTAATTTGTGACTGTTGGGATAGGTTTTCATTTGATTTATCTTCAACTATAATTATTTATGTTGAATCATGCAGGCCAGCAAAATCAACTACAAACCTTTTAAATTTATATATTTCATACAAAAGAAAAAAAAAATAACAGAGGGATAAACAAAAACATTGTTACCTAAATGTTAAACTTCCATTTTGATATTTTTTCAAAAGCTCCGGAGGAAGGGTGATTGAAAGATGTTTGTTTCCTGTTATATCACTGAAAAGCCAACAAAAATGATTATTGAATGTATTGAGTAAGATTTGAAGCAGGGTATTAAGGCTACTTGAAAAGCATACAGGAATTGAAGAGCTGTTAAATCATCTAGAGAAGGAGGTAAAGATCCGGACAAATCATTGCCAGACAAGTCCCTGAAAAAAATAAGAAGCAATTGTTATGTAAATAAATAATGTATCACCAAAAGGATCAAATATAAATGTTGTCAGGATAAACATTTAGCACAATAAATATACAAAATGAAGGTATTAGGTATGAGTTCTACATATCGGGGTCCATTAAGAAAAATAATAACATTCCATTGGCAGGTAAACACACACACACACACAAACACAAGCATACGTGAATAATACATTTCGAAACATATACCTTTATTATATGGCTAAGTGTTTTGAAGGAACTTACAAAGACATGAGAGCAGTTAGTTTTGCAAATTTCCCGATAAATGAACCTTCCAATAGGCTAGTAGATAGGTTTCTGAAAATAGAAAAAAGTCATGTATGATGAAATAGTTAGGGGTAGTTCTACCTTCTAATTCTATAGGAAAACATGAAATCAAGGAGTAAATTATATAAATGGTGCATGAGGTGTATTGTCCATTTATTATTTTATTTTGTACAATTTTACAAGCATCTAACTCAGTTATTTTGGTCTCAAAGTATCACTTATTTATCATTTTGATCTTTAATATTTTCGCTTTGTAACAAATTATTCCTACTATCATTATTGATTGCAAAACTAGATGATCTCATTCACATCCATATATATATGTCATAATAATACTTATGATAAGATATATGTAAATATTACCTTTAATTAATTTATAATGGTATAATCATTAATACTACTATCAATTTAATTGATATTTAATTTTTTGAATAATTAATTATATTTTTTTGTATTGTCTAGCAACTACATTTGCACTAACTTCAATATTTAAAAATTATGTTAAGATAGGTGAAAGTAACATTTTTTTTTTCAATTGATTAAGCGCATGAAATCAATTTGGTATAGGTTAAAAAGCCTTAAAAATTAGAATAATATTTTTGAAACTTTTAGGACCAAAATAATAAATGAGCAACACAATATTAATTAAAGATCAAAATGATAAAAGTGGTAAACGATCATTGATACTTTTAAGAACTGCTAGTCTAATTTACTCCATGAAAAGATATAGTTTACACAACTAATTAAATCATGTATGATAAAAATATGTCAGAAGAAAAAAGAAATTAAACTAACAAGCTTGTGATGCTAGCATAGCCGGAATCATAGCTGCAGTTAATACCAGTCCATAAGAACTGTGTAGGAAAACAAGGATCACCAAACCACCCTTTTTTGATCCTATAGTACTGCTTGATACTGATAATGGCATTAACTGCATTTTAAAAAAGCAAAGTCTTGAGGTATCAATTAATGAACAAAATTTCTGAAATACAAGAAGTAAATAAAGTAGTAACTAAGTGCTAGATCTGTTTGTTCCTACGTACAAATTTTCATTCATTTTGAATTCTCTTCTGGGTAAAGGAAAGGAATTTGACAATGTAATTTTAAGGCAACAAGGAGAGAATAGTACTGGATCAGTACTATAACCAAGTTTGTGTGTGTAAGAAAAATGAAAACAAGCAAGTGGTCAGGGCTGCATTAAGCTAGGATTCTGAAATTCCTAATGCTGAAGTTTCAACTAATTATGTACGATGACCAGGTTGTCATGGATATATATGTAGTTTTAATCAAAGATTAGTAATTGAGACCGATCCAAAAAAATTACCATTGTCATAAAATGCCCGGTTTATGTCGGGTGCAACTTTATAGAGCTCAAATGCATTCATTGCAGGTGGAAGCTTTGAACTTGATGACGCCACTAGTGATACATTATATTCAGTTAAACCTTTGGTGATATCGCTCCATACTGAACTTGAATTCATTTGACTGGAACGGCCATCGTTTTTATATATGTAAAAATCCCTTGAACCAGTCTTCGATGTTTCCGGGAACTCATAATAGTGAAGGATGACATAATATTGGGTGGATGTGTCGTTGCTTCTCCAAATGATGACAAAGGGTTCATTGGTAATTGTAGTGGTGGCAGCAGTCTGCAACACTCGAGAAGGGGTCTCAAAGTCCGGTTCGACAAAATTAATAATACTTGCATCGGTTGAGATTGCTGGCCATGCCGAATTGAAGGTGTCGTTGTACCACCACCGGTCATAATTATCATCAGGATACCTATTTTAATTTAGCATTAATGGAGGAAGATTGCAAATGATATGTTCCTTACTTTTCTAAAGCTGTGAACATAGTTCTCGGATTTTTATTTACACCATTTAGTCCTAGCTCCAAATTATTTTTTCAAATAGTCCAACATACAAGGAAGAAAAATCACAATTTTCACTAAAATGATTAGATAATTCATAGGAAAATAAGAAAGTAAAACTAACAAATTAAATATTGATGTTTGCATATATAATGACCTTATGACCGGAATGTTTGATCCAAAATTATGCCTCTGCACCAAAATCACGTGTGCTGTATACGAGGTTATATCCCGTGGTCTATACATATCCTTCTTTAATTGCCTCAAGTGTAACGCAGAGATAAAAGGAAATCCCTTATTTGTATTTAAGAGACAAACTTCCAAGAAATCATAATCAGTGGTGATAATAGTTTCAGGAAAGGAAAGTGAATTTGCATCTACCGTAGTCCAAAACTTGGACCCTACGTAGATATCAAAAATAGGGGGCTTCCTTAATTTATCATAGTTTCCATAATAGAATACTCCTCTTATAAGATATCTATAATTGGCTGTCAAGTTTGTCAAGGTATAACAGTTCCGAGCTTCATTGGGAAAGTATCTAACGGTCCAATATTCTCTTGAATAGTTCTTGACGTTGTCCGAACTGATACCGGAGTTGACTCCAGTGTCAATAAAATTCTGATCGGATACATAGGTTAAATTATGTTCGTCAATATAACTAGAAGTTTCTGAAAGTCCACAATCAATGCTCAGAAATCCTGTAAAAAGATATAAGCTGTAACCACAAAATTTTCTAAAAACAATTACAAGACAAAGTTCTAACAATTAATATTCTTTGAAAACTCTTTATATCGAAAAGATTCATCCAGATCAATGGAACCTCAGCAAATTGTCAATTATATATGTACTCATAAATATAAAAACCATGACTAAATTAAATTAAATCTACATATTGAGAAATTATAAGACTTCTCTTTTCTCTCACCGGCCCCTTTCTTTACATGTTTGTCCAGCTCACCATTTTTTCACCATGGAAAAGGAATCGGGGAATTGGTGAGAATCGGTTGAAGAAGATCAAAAACTCATAATTTTTAGAAACAAAACTTGTTTTATCATGTTGAAAAAAATTTAACATATACAAAAATAATTTATCAAAAAAATATGTTATGTAAAAAAGAGCACACTCAAATAATCCACAAATGTAAATTTATACAAACATTAAAAACTAAATAGGTAGCGCTATAGGTTTTCACAAAAAGAAGAACAGAAAAAGAAAAGTTAACATTACTTTTTTTGAGATTAAAATAATAGAAAAAGTATAAAACAATTAATTTGTTTACAACTAATATAATAAAATTTAGCATGCATAATTAATCCGAAAGCCCAATAAAGTTAATTGTAAATTACAATAGTAAACGAAAATAAAATATTAAATAGTCTATAAAAATGAAATATAGAATTAAATAACAATAGATATTTTTGGGTGATTCATTTAAAAAAAATGTGGACCAGAAATTAAATATTAGAATCATTAAAATTGATCTAAATGCAAATAAATATGAAACAAGGAAAGACCCAGAAATTGCGGCCCATTTCTTTATGATTTACAACGAGAGGTTACGTCCCACCTCGACAGCTCCATTTTCGTTCTATTTATATACGAACACATAAGCCTAATTTACAGCGATTCAACAATTTCATCAATTTTTATGTATAAAATTTCTAAGATTTAAGAGTCGGTTATTTGAGGCTGTGCACAAAAATCAGACAAAAAATTATGTTGAACTGGCCGAGTCAACCCGATTCAACTATTTTTTTGTCAGAAAAATTACTAACTCGAGTATAAATCAGTTAGGATCAGACCATTTCCGGTCAAACTGGGCCTAGTCAATTCAGACTCATTCGATTTTTCAAGTCATGATTTTGTGTTTACATATCCGTAATTCTGATCCATTAATTTCAGGCTATCTGGTTTTCAATCGCTGGTTTATATCACAGTTGCTAAATAAAAATTTGGATCTGATTTCGGTCTTGGCAATAGTTTTTTCGGTTGTTTTAAATTATCAAATGGGTTTAATTGTCAATAGGAAGGGAGAAAATAAAAATACTTATTAAAATCCAGTGTTGTAAAAAAACATTCATTTAGATCAATTAATTGACCGATTAGTTGTTGACTGTGATCAAACCATTATGGATTTTTCTGACAAATCGGTCGATTATTTCTGATTATGATTGATGATTCCAAATTAATCGTTTGACGGTATCATGCCCGTCTGACAGATGCATATTGTTATTTACAACACTAATCAAAATTTGAACTATAAATATACTTAACAGTATGTTACCTTTAGAATCAAGCTGACTGTGGACTGAAACAGAAATTGCTAATATAATTAGCAGAAGTATTAGACACCAGAGAACCATTCTTCTAAAGGAGACCATGATGCTCTTCTTCCTATTCGACTTCACACGGAAGCATCGCTGCTTTTATAGTTCAACTATTTGATTAAATCTAATTTTAATATTTTAATATATTTTCCAAAATTACAGAGTGATGAATTTGAATAAAAGAGACCGTTCATTAATTAATGCAAGACATAGTGTCATACTTACGACGTATATAAAATAATTAACAAAAGGTCAACCAGCGAATTTAATTATTTCTTGTTCGGGTGCACCAAGCACCATCTTCTCCCCGGGTAAGAAACATTGACCATATGTAGGTCCTTATCGTTGTTTCATTGTGAAATGATAATGTAAACATGCATATCGCTATCAACATAATTAGAATTTAATGCTTAACTTAAATACATCATTTCTATTAGTGATTGATATTAGTGGATTTTATTTTGTTACCTTGTTATATTGTTTTGTGGATTCTATGCTTTTTTTTTTTTTTTTTTTTTTATGGTTGGCATAAATTAATGCCAACAATTTCATTGATAAAAAAAAATAAATATATTTACACAGTATCCTAAAGTTACACACTAATTACAAAAGATATATATTTACATTCCTCTATTTATCCATTACTCATCCATTGATAATTTCTATAGCCGTATCATTGACGAAGCTATGTACTAATTTTCTTTTGTTAAAGAATAGCCTTCTATTTCTCTCCCGCCAGAGAGCCCAAGCCCCCGCATTCTATACTTGTTAGATGAATGTTGCTCTATTAGTTTAGAATAAGTAAATATTTGATATTGTGCACAGTTTTGTATGGATATTGTTTCTTAATGAAACAGGTGGAATTCCACTATTGCAAAAAAAAGAAAACTTTATATTAAATAAATTATAAAAAATAGTAATATATATGTACTAACGATCAACATATGCATGAACACAGAGATACGTACGGACACGTACAAACACACATGTGGACACACATGCAGACACAATAATTACCCACACATACATATATACATACACATTTATATATGCAACATACATATACATACCTACATATACGTTTGTACATAAGATACATACATATACACACATAATAGACAATTATAATATAATATAATTCAATTCACAACTGGAATTTACGTGCTCTAGAAACTATATAGACATTATTTTTCCATATTATGTTTGATTGGATGCATGTCAATATTTTTTTAACAATTATTGACAGGTTCAATAATTTTTCGTTTGGAGACTTGGATCGATCAAGAAGTCAGCACTCAATATAATACAGCCTATAGCTATTTGTTATTTTGTTTATATACAACACTTGAGTTATAGTTGAGTACAACTTGCTTAATTCTATCGCTTCCACCGCATTTGGTTTAGGAAAGCGGCCTTCTTACAAGAAAGATTGAAGAAAAAAAAAACCATTGACTGGACAATTCAAGATATATGTTCGGCGCACCTGGTTTTGAAACTACAGGATGTCATGCAATGCCTGGTATTACCCCTTGCAACCTGGTTTTGAAACTAATCTAAATTTATATTTATTTCAATCATGCAAATAAGAAAAAAAAAAAAAAAATACAAAGTAACGTTATTTAATAGTTTATACTTCATATATTACTATATATAAATTATAATAGACGAACATCAATTAATTAATTTTATAAGTGAAATGAAGTTAGCGTACCTATTTGAATATTTTATATATTATAATAATTAAAATTAATTTTCAATGAAACAAATAATGGCGATAATTTTACAGGTGAATGTACTAGACAAAGAGCAAACAAAAGGAAAAATTAATATCTGAATATTTTCCGATATAGAATGAGAGACTAAATAGGAACAAAAATACAAAGTTCGATTTAGCAGACTTATTATAACAGACCATGTAGCATCAGAAATAATAATAGAAATAGAGAAGCCTGTGTAAATCGCAAAAAAAAAAACAATGTAGCAATAGCGCGTAGCGATCAACTATTACAGCTATAGCGGTCGTTAACTGAAATAGCAGACTTTTATCATAGCTTAACTTTTATGCTTTAGAACACTGCTAGATAGTAACTAGGTTGTAATTTTTTGTATTGCAATGGTACATAATTTAGTTTACGAGAAACATTTACAATAATAAAAACAATACTTAAATTCTTTTATGATATGTCGTCTGTATTATTTGGGTTTCATCTTAACGCAACTATGAACAGAAGAAAAGTTGTATTTTTGGGAAATTCAATATTCCCAACTTAAATGTCTTTTGATTTTGATGGTGCAAAAATGATCATGTCAGAATAACATATTGGTAATTTTATTTGTTTGCTTGCGATATCTTTTTCATGCAAAAAGTATTCGCTGATGTTAAACAACCAATGGACAACATATATGTTGATAGCTATTATTTTAACTTCATATGAAAAAAAAAAAAAAAAAAAAACGAAAAGGCCAAGTTTATATAAATCATGGTTTGATGATATATTACATTGGAGACTTTGGAAATTGATTTCGCTACAGTATATATTATGTTTTATTTTCAAATACAACTTGCAAATTTGTGATTTGTGAGTCACATGATAGAACATGTCAACGGATAGTGGTTTTAAAATGATACCGATGTTAGACGAAGTCCATTAGAAAGTCAAAGCATGGAGGAAAGGGACAAATTTGGATCCGATGAGTATCATAACTGTCCGACCAGCTTTAAAATTTGTACGCACGGATATTAGAGCGATGATGCATGGTTATTAAAGCAAGAAGCACAGATTTTAAAGCGAATTGGACGGCTCTGGAGCTCATCGGACTCAGTTTGAGTCCGATGGGCATCAGTCTTTGAATCAGTAGCTATAGGTAATGTTATATGTGTGGGAGCGGAAGGTTAGGTTCAGATATTTTATGGATATTAAAAAATGGAATGCTTCCCTGAGTTGCCCATCATATTTTGAACTCGTATCCTCTCCGGTATGTATAAGATGAGACCTACTACTTTACGATTTAGATTAATAAGAAACGGTGCCTATTCAAAGATAGCGCAAGGGGCCAGTAGGGACGGATCCAGGATTTTCGTCAAGGGGACGAAGTCCATTATATTATTTATTTTAAAAAAAATATATAATTTGGTCTCAAAGCACATTTTAATATGGAGATCATGTTGAACGGTTTGGATCGACAGTTTGAAGTTTGAAAACTTTAAAATTTAATGGTGTAATTTTGTGTCACCAAAAAATAGTGTAAGTGTTATAGTCTGAAAATTTTAAAATAATTAACTAAGTAACTAAATAAAATTTTCGACTAATTAAAATTTTTAGTTAATTAACGAACGGGTTGAATTAATAAACATTCATTAAAAGCAACATAATAAAATTCGATTTCAGCGAACCAATTAATTTCCAAAAAAAAAAAATCAATTAAGACGATCGATATATACGAAATAAATAACTTAGACTATACAAGGTTATTATTAAACTAACTTGAAATTTACAAATTTTTGAACTAAAGTTTATAAATAAGGAAAATTTAAAAGTTAGTTAATTGAAAAGATAAATTAAATTTGTATAAGGTAATTAAACCAATTGTTAAAATTTACAAATTATCGCGACTAACGTTCGAAGGACTCGTACAAGATTTGTAATCACAAATACCAATGAAATTAGTTTGGTTAAACGTATTTCACCCATCTAAATATGATCAAAAATATATTTCTGAAAATTGGAAATTATCTCAACCATTCAAATGCAATCAATACTAAATGGAGACACCGTGTGGGGATGGGTGGTCACAGAGAGAAGAAGAGATGAAGGGGTGACTGGTAAATGGTAAATGGTACCAGTGGGTTCTGCCCCTGATGAGATTTTGGTAAATAAAAGAGTCCGTACGTAAATTGCGTAAGATTAAGGGTGTAGTGGTAAAATACGTACTTATCGTAATTTCCTTATTTGGAGGGGCTGAATTGTAAGAATGGGGATAATTAAAATGTGGAGGATTCGGCTTTGAAATTGAAACTTTGAAATGGGCTGAGACCCAATCCGAAAATTAAAGGGATGAAATTAAATGCAACTTGGGCCTTATGCTAGTTGAGCTTAGTGTTTATTTAAATAAATAACATTTAGCCCAAACCGAAATAATATGTGTGTATATGGGTCTGTTTTTAAATCCAATTGGTCATTTTAATTAAATTAGTTGGATTCGGCCCATTATGATCGAGTTGTACAAACTCAACACGTGATAGGTTAGCGCACTAAATTAATTGGTCGTAGGTTGGATTTGAATTGCGACCAGTAGAATTTAGTTCGAAAGCATGGTTTTAGACATAGTTACATTAATTAAAGTAAGAATGTGATATTAATTAGTTAGGGTCTCGAGCCTCCATTCGGGGGGATCAACTTGAAGTCGGGACAACTAATAAAAGTGATTAAGGTTTAAAACACCACCTAACTCGTAGTTAAATAAATAAATTAATCACGTATTTTAGAAAAAAAAAATAAGAAAACTAAATATGTAGTTAAACAACGTACATTTTTTTCGAATAAGAACGTTGATAAAATTTAAGTACTATAATTAATTTCAAATTCGACGATTTGTAAATATAATTTTTTTTCCCAACTTGCTTGCTTACTAAAATACAACTCAAATTTAAACAAATGAATTACTTTTATTTTGTAATAAATACCGTAGGGAAATACCTAATCACTGTATGAGCATTCTGACGAAATAAAGTATGTAAAGCACCCTACCTCGTAGATTTAATTAGCATAATAATTATTGATCGTAAATACAATTTAAATTTAATAAGTTGTTAATTAATTAGGACAATTAAATAACCATGAAATTTATCGTATGATTATTATAATAACTTTAAAATAATAAATTTTTGTTTTAAACTAAAATTTAAATTTAATAACACGTTAAGTTATTTAAGAATAATTTATATATTAAATTTTAATCAAAACTTGTTTAAATAAGTGCCACTAATTAGAATAAAATTTGCGAAATTTAAATTCAAAATCTAAATTTATAAATTGTTAATCAATTAGTACAATTTGTTAACAACATATTTTTATTCTATATACATAGTTTAAAATAATTTCAAATTATTCCTAATCAAAGTAAATTACTAATTGTATCTCTACTTGTATACATATGAAATACGTCTAAATCTTGTATTAATTAAGATAGTAGACAACCAACATACAGTTACATTATACGTAGTAAGAATATATTTTATTTGATAATTAATTAAGTAACACGTTATAATCGTATAATTATTATAGTAAACGTAATTGTCATAAGAATTAGCATAATTAATTAATTAATAAAATGTATTTCTGATTCTTATACGTATTAGAAAAAGATAGATAATTAAGTAACACATACTTTTATCGAATAAGTATTTAATAGACTTAATTAGTATAGTAAATAATTTCCCAAACTCGAACCAGATCAGCCAGATCTTTTTATTATGAATTATGTAGATAATTAAACATGCGTAGGTCTCTTTTAGCTCCGCCATTAGAGAGAGAGAGAGAGAGGTGACTAGCTGTAGAGGGGAACAAAAGAAAGCTCTGATCCTTTGATTGTTTCGTTTCCAACCGCCCTGACACTTCCAAACAGGCCCCGTATTCATAGTAAACGGTCAATTTATGATCAAAGCATGGTAATCGGAGAAATGGAGATATTTGTTTTGATCTAGAGCGTTTGAAGCAGATCGAACGGTTGGTTCTGCTCTGTCCCCTACCACCGGGCGCCGTGTGTCGGTTTGTGTAGGATTATCTACACCGTCGGATTTAATAAGAATCCCCACAGATAATAACGAAGTTGTAGGGGATTATCGATATTGACAGAGGTAACAAAAATTCCGAAATTTTTATTAATAAGAATATAAATAAAAAAAATATTGGTTTGGAGGAAGATTTTGCGTAGAATATGAAAACTGAAAAAAACATGATTGTTTATGATGTCTTCTGGACGTGATTGTCTACAACGGTCTGATTAGTGAAATTAAATTATCGCTAATTAATGGATTTAAAAAAAATCTGGTCTTTATGGATGATAACGGCCATCTACAATAATTTTTTTCGACCAACCATTATAGAATTGAACTGAACTGAACTACAAAAAAATACTATAGCCGGCCGTTATCGTCCATAACGGCCATAATTTTTTTTCTGCCGTTAATTAGCGTAATCATATTTCCCACTTTTCCCACGTTTTTCCCACTTTTCAAATTCTAAGCAAAGCCTTCCCCAAAGCCGATATTTTTTTTATTGATTTTCTTATTAATAAAAATTTCGGAACAAAAATTTACACAAACTTTATGAAGTACTTTCAATTAGGAGTGTCAATAAAAACCGTTTACCCGTTACCCTATCTGTATTGTATTCGATAAGACGGGTATATGTAAGGTTTTTATTCGTTAGCTTATCGGGTACGGATATGGATAAGAATTTTTTTCCATTAGCTAAATGGGTATGGGTAAGAATAAAGACTATTTCGTACCTATTGAGTAACAGGTAATTATATAAAATAAATTACATATAGATATATAAATATTATATTCAATTTATGTTTCTAGTGATATCAATGTTAATCTATGAGAAAATATATGCATTTTGTTGTAAGAAGAATATTATATTAAACATATTATTTTTTTATTTGAATGTTTTATTATTTGGTTAACGATTTGAAATTTGAATTTGTTAGAAGAAATATTTTTATTTTTATTTTTTTCTGTATAAAAAAATTATTAGTTATAATTGATTGCATATTTGTATTTTGATTTTTATATTAGTAATTGTGATTGCATATGTATGACATGATGAGTTTTAATGGTATATTTGTAAAAATAATAAAACTATTAATTAATATTATTTGTTATTCACCCGCTACCGTTTCGTTACCCACTAATTTTAATGGGTACGGATCGGATATGATAAGACAAATTTTTAACGGGTAAAAGTAGAGTATGGATAAAGTCAACTCTTAATGGGTATGTGTATGAAAATGTTTGGAGTTTTTTTTTTTATGCCACTTCAAAACATGAAAATGAGGAATTTGCCACTCCAAAATCTTAAATTAGCAAATTGCCACTCCAAAATCATTATATTTAGCTAATTGCCACAATTATACATATAATTCAAATTTTTTATTAAAAAATTTCTGAAAATTCAGCAATTTTTAATAATGACTAAAATACCATGCTGAAAGAGAGGAACATTCTATTGGTAAGTTTCTAATATATGTATAAAACTCTTGACCGATATAAGTTTGCTATTGGTAAGTTTGGTAACACAGGCCATGAACATGCTTAACTGTGCATATTGGGGCTTAATTTAGGTCTATAGCACCTCCAGTCGTGCCACCTTCACCTCCTCCGTATCCAGAGTTTCTTCTATAATAATGATAATTCCCAGAACCAGAACTCTGAGTTCCAATTCGAAGAACTATTTCTCCATCTGAAATCGTAATCAGCGCATCTCCTCTGATTGATCAGGGTCTCGTACGCCTCTGAGGCCTTCTTAAACTGTGCCGCCGCAGCTTCGTGGGTCATGGCCGAGGATTGCGCATGGTGGTCGGGGTGAAACTCCAGAGCTGATTTGTGAAATGCATTTTTTACTCCAGCCCTTGGGCGTGACTTTAATTAAAAGTAACACTATTCATTACATTGCTTAAAAGGAAGGAACTAACGAAAATAAAAGAAGAGATGCTTCTGACAAGGTTCAAAGTAAAACAAGCAAAGAATGTTGGCCCGGTGGTCAAGTTTTTCTAATTTACTTAAAACCTTAACCTAGATCTTATATAAGAATTAAATAAACACAGCGGAAATTACTTACTTTCCATCTTTATGGCCTTCCGTCTATTGCATCTCAAGCAATATCAATGGAATTGATGAAGATAGCTTGATTGACTTACTCGCACGCTAAACCTACAAATTACATGGCTAGCGAGTCCTTCCAAAGCTCTTGAACTCTCTCTTACTTGTTTCTATCTCACGAATTGAAAACAGAATATCTGGTCTTTTATGGAGCAAGACGTTGGAGATGATGAGTTCAAGGCTATGGAGATTCAGCCCTTTTATAGCAGTGCAACCTCTAATCTTAGGGTAAACCTTAAAGCCAAAAATAAGAAATCTGTTTCCAAAATTTAATCCTATGTTCTGCCACATTTTTTATCATGATCTAATTCGAATTAGATTCTGCTCTATAAATAAAAATTATAGATCTTTCTTTCAGCTTTCTATCCATATATAATATGACGAAAACAAACATTTTATGAGGGTGTTATGGTCAAAATACGAAACATGCGCAGAAGTTTCCAGAACATGGTATTCTAAATTAAGCACTATGTTCTACCACGTTTTTGACCCTGATATATTTCTAATTTGATTTTCTTCCAGAAATATAAAGTGCTAGATTTTTCTTTTACCTTTCTAGAAAGATATAAAACACTAAAAACGAATGTCGTATTAGAGATATATGGGCCAAATAAAAAACATTGCGCAGCAGATTTCAGAAAACGTGGTAAACAATTTTGGAAAAGCCTTTAATTATGAAACAATTTTTTAAAAGTCATAATTAACAACAGCCATTAGACTTTGTTTATTAGGCCAAATTTCACTTTCCTTATTTAGCCTAATTTTATCACTGTTATTATTTTAATCAATTATAATCGGTCCATTAACAATTATAATTGATTAACTTTATTCTATATGTATTCGTATCCAAATTCTTATTGAAATACATATAATGCCTTGACTTAATTAATCACATTGTTTGGCATATTTTAATCATTACATAAATGTAATCTTGTGACAGTATTTGATATCATAATTATAATGCACGTATGTCTAACTTAATTATTATATTTAGACGTCTCTAAATCCAACGAAGAACACCGTACAAAACAGTAAATTACGAAAAAATTCCTAACGAACTAAGAGGACCCTTTCTGTGATGGCTCCTGGTTTCCTTGCTCTCTTCAGATTCCAAGTGCATTCCCGATGTACAAGACGCCTCTCTTGGTCCTCATTCCTCCCTTCCGCCGCCAACCTATTCTTTCATGTTATCCCATTATTTATCAGAAAATCAGTGTCCCGGATGTGAGTTTGTAGTCTCATATCTTTAATTACTCTTGAGTGCCAGGCGTCCATCCATGGTGGTGTGCCCATGTCTCCTTGCCTTATTTACCATGTCATGTGCTTCTTTTAGGAAATCTCTTTGCATGAATTGGATTTGTACCCTCTGTCTGAGTGCCTCCTGTTGAGCTTTCCATCTTGCTGCAACTTGCTGAGCCTCCCTGTCTCCTTGAGTCGCGGAGCGATTCAGACCCAAGGTCTTGTAGTGATCTTGCTCCATTGGAGAAAGGAGCAAAAAGTCCTAGGTGGACTGGTACCAGTATATCTACTAGACAATACTCCTCTGTTTTGTTCTAATTAGAACTCTTAAATCCAACTGAAGGGTAGTATGGGAATTATCAAAATACATTTTATTATATGTATAATTGTGGTAATTAGCTAAATATAATGATTTTGGAGTGGTAATTTGCTAATTTAAGATTTTGGTGTGACAAATTTCTAATTTCTATATTTTAGAGTGGAATAAAAATAATTTTCCCTTCTAATTAATTGGATGGTTCCAAATTTTTCTTACGTAGTAATTAACTATGTATATATGTACTTTCAGGTACTATCTATCAAACCAGCTAAGTGCCGAGAGCAATGTGTTTAGTTTTGGAGTTATTCGATCTGCTATAAATCATCACAGGCCGGCCACCAATTAATGCAGGTGGAGAAGAAGGTAACTTGGTACAAGGGGTCCATCAAATTAAAACTCTCTGGAGGAGATACTGAAATTAAGCATAGTGGACCTTAAGATGCAAAGCAAGTATGACATAAACTCAGTCCGGAAGGTTACGGATCTAGCATGCATGTTAGTACGTGCACTGAATCAGCTCTTCTGAAAGGCCGGCCATGGCGGCAGGGGTGAAGCTACATACAATGAATGGGGTCAATTGACCCCATTCATTTGCAATTTTTTATTTATTTATACCCTATTTTTAATATAATTTAAACTAAAATATTATGAATAAGGTGAAATTGACCTCCATTCGTAATATTAATTTTTTATATATTTGACTTTCATTCATGTTTGACCTCTATAGCCTGAAAGTCTGGCTCTGCCCCTGCATGACGGAGTAGCTGCTGAGCTCGGAAAGCCTGGATTTGGAAATTTTAACCGAGGAAATTTATATCAAAAGCACAGAGAAGTTAATTAGTAACTGATGTAAGTCAGGACAGTAATTTTGAAATGGTTACCAGCATGGGTGGCATGTCTGCACCAGGTCCCAGTGTGAGGTAATTATGCATGCCACTTAATTTCTTCAATTCAAAGTTCTGGTGTATGAGGGAGTCGCTTGCTGGAATTTGAAAATAATGATTTGTTTGTTGTATTCAATATTTAATTGGATTCATGGATTTGAAGCCTTTGGAATATTAATTTTTGTATGGTGCTGCAATAAAATTAACTTATGATTGCTTTTGGTTTTCATATTGTGTTGCATAACTTTTGAGAGTATATCCGCTTTATTAAATTTCATTCTTGAAAATGAATCGCAAAGTGCTAGCCCGGGTCTCTATAATTTTACATGTTTTTTTTTACCATTCTGCTGGTTTGTGCACCAATTTTAATTTGATTGGTAATGCTCCAAAAGCAGCTACACTGGTTTAGGATCGAGTAACCAATTGAAACTTGTTCAATCACACAATTTTGCAGCACTGAAAAATAACAGTTTTATAAAATACTTAATAAATAATAAAAAAATTCAAAAAAATTATAAAATTTGATCTCAAGTCACATTTTAATATAGAAATTATGTTGAACAATTTGGATTGACTGTTTGGACTTTGAAATTCGTAAAATCGAATGTTGTCACATGCACTACAGAAGAAACGAGCATCAGAGACCGGTGAAACCGGTCTCTCAAAGTCAAGGCGCCGGTCGCTGATAGTAGATTTGGTCGCTGATGCTAATATTTGGTCGCTGATAACCCGGTCGCCGAAAATATTGTCGCTGATGCTTTCCAGATGACGTCACCGGTCGCTGAATGACGTCATTCCGGTCTCTGATATGTTATCAGAGACCAAAATATTGTGGTCGGTGAAATTAATTGGTGACGTCATTTTAAGATATCAGCGACCAAATGTTTAGTCGCAGATGCTCTAAACCGTCGCTAATGGTCTTTTGTAAATTGTTTTTTTTTTGTTTTTTTGTTTTTCTGATTTTGTTTTTTGTATTGTTTTTATTATTGATATTTTGCCGTTTAGAAATTGTTATCACATCAAAAAACCAATCAATATTTATCGCATCGATATTCCAGATACAAGCAATAAAAACGCATAAACAATCACATATAAAACAATCAATATAAATAACGCATAAAATTGATAATACAATCAACATAAATCTGTCAACCTAAACGGTACCGAATCCCTACGGCACGAGCGAGTGGCAACGAAGGAGAAAAGCGGTATCGAACCCCTACGGTGCAAGCGAGTGGCAGCGGGTGAATATCTTGATCTTCTCCTAAAAAAATAGCAAACATCAACAATTTTACTAAAAACTGAAGAAAACAAATTCAATTCTATAGGAAAAAAAAGGCAAAATATACAGAAAATAATAGAAAAAAAAGAAAAACAGAAGAAAAAAAACACCATAAAAACGAAAAAAATATAACAAAAATATAAAAACAGAAAAACAGAAAAAAAATGAAAAACAGCAAAAAAGGGAAAAAACACAAGAAAAACAGACAAAAAAAAAACAGAAATAAAAACCAGAAATATAAAAAAAAAAACAGAAATCACAAAAACAGAAAAGAAAAAAAACGAAAAAAAATAGAAATAAAAAGGATTAAAAACAGAAATAAAATAAAGCAAAAAAGAGAGAGAAAAACAGTAAACAAAACAAAAAAACTAAAAAAAAAAACTAAAAACAACAACCAAAAACTAAAAATAAATGAACTACAAATGTACGACGTTAGCTAATCACTAAAATAGTATTCGAGGAAAGTCGAGGATGAAATCTTTCCGATTATTTTATCAATCGAAAATAAATAAATAAAATATTGCGATAGGGGATTGATGTGGTGGAATTTTAATATTAGATAAATCAGAATTGATTATCCTATCTTACGGGACGGGACAATTTTTCACAATTCAAATCCATAACCCCTCTGACTTAATTAACTAATTAAGCAACAGAGAAAAAAAAATTGTGGGATGGGATAATCAATCTCTTCCCACAATTTTTTTTTTTTTTTGTTTTTTTCTTCTTAGTTAATAAGTTAAGTAGAGAAAAAAAATGCGGGACGGGATAGATTAACTGTCCAACAATTTTTCTTCTCTCTTCTTAGTTAATTAGATTAACGGGGTTACAAATTTGAATTAGTGAGACAGGATAAATGATATTTCTATTTCCAATAGAAATGTCACACTATTGGAATATTTTTTATTTTTATTTTTTATTAAAAAAAAAAGGTGAAATCTTCATCTTTAAGGAAAATATTCATGTATTGTCATCAAAATATTTTTCTATAAGGCAAAAATCTGGGAATTCGGATCCTCCCCGGTACTGTAAAATATAATCGTTTATAATGACTAGATCTGCACTGTTTTTTTTTATTTTTTATTTTGCACAAATCTCAAAGCACAAACAATACTAGCCCCAAGGGGCAGACCCAGTGTAGTCCACGGGGGTAGCTGCCCCCCCTGGATTTTGAGTTTAGTGGAGATTTATCGGTTCCGACTGGCTTTGCCTCTCCTGGAAATTTTTTTGCCCCCCTCTGAATGTTTAATTGATAATTCGGGTTAAATTTATAGTTAAAGTTAAAATAAATTTCTTGAAATATGATTGGTAATTATAATTATAAGTCAGAATATCATAAATTACAAGTTAAAGCATTATAAAATATAAATTAAAGTATTATTTTTTTATCAAATACCTAATTAGTTAATGGGTTTAAATCCGATTAGCTATTTAAACCCGATTCGATATTTTTTTCGTCCCCTTGACGAAAATCCTGGATCCGTCCCTACTGGCCCCTTGCGCTATCTTTGAATAGGTACCATTTCTTATTAATCTAAATCGTAAAGTAGTAGGTCTCATCTTATACATACCGGAGAGGATACGAGTTCAAAATATGATGGGCAACTCAAGGAAGCATTCCATTTTAATATCCATAAAATATCTGAACCTAACCTCTCGCTCCCACACATATAACATTACCTATAGCTACTAATTCAAAGACTGATGCCCATCGGACTCAAACTGAGTTCGATGGGCTCTAGAGCCATCCAATTCGCTTTAAAATTTGTGCTTCTTGCTTTAATAACCGTGCATCATCGCTCTAATATCCGTGCGTACAAATTTTAAAGCTGGTCGGACAGTTATGATACCCATCGGATCCAAATTTGTCCCTTTCCTCCATGCTTTGACATTCTAATGGACTTCGTCTAACATCGTTATCATTTTAAAACCACTATCCGTTGACATGTTCTACCTATTTAGTTTTGAATGTTTGTATAAAATTATATTTGTGGATTATTTGAGTGTGCTCTTTTTTACATAACATATTTTTTTGATAAATTATTTTTTTATATATTAAATTTTTTTCAACATGATAAAACAAGTTTTGTTTCTAAAAATTATGAGTTTTTTATCTTCTTCAACCGATTCTCACCAATTCACCGATTCCTTTTCCATGGTGAAAAAATGGTGAGCTGGGCAAACATGTAAAGAAAGGGGCCGGTGAGAGAAAAGAGAAGTCTTATAATTTCTCAATATGTAGATTTAATTTAATTTAGTCATGGTTTTTATATTTATGAGTACATATATAATTGACAATTAATTTGTTGAGGTTCCATCGATATGGATGAATCATGCATAACTTTTCGATAAGAGTTTTCAAAGAATATTAATTGTTAGAACTTTGTCTTGTAATTGTTTTTAGAAAATTTTGTGGTTACAGCTAATATCTTTTTACAAGATTTCTGAGCATTGATTGTGGACTTTCAGAAACTTCTAGTTATGTTGACGAACATAATTTAACCTATGTATCTGATCAGAATTTCATTGACACTGGAGTCAACTCCGGTATCAGTTCGGACAACGTCAAGAACTATTCAAGAGAATATTGGACCGTTAGATACTTTCCCAATGAAACTCGGAACTGTTATACCTTGACAAACTTGACAGCCAATTCTAGATATCTTATAAGACGAGTATTCTATTATGGAAACTATGATAAATTAGGGAAGCCCCCTATTTTTGATATCTACGTAGGGTTCAAGTTTTGGAATACGGTAGATGCAAATTCACTTTCCTTTTCTGAAACTATTATCACCACTGATTATGATTTCTTGGAAGTTTGTCTCTTAAATACAAATAAGGGATTTCCTTTTATCTCTGCGTTACACTTGAGGCAATTAAAGAAGGATATGTATAGACCACGGGATATAACCTCGTATACAGCACATGTAGTTACTTTCACCTATCTTAACATCATTTTTAAATATTGAAGTTAGTGCAAATGTAGTTGCTAGACAATACAAATAAATATAATTAATTATTCAAAAAATTAAATATCAATTAAATTGATAGTAGTATTAATGATTATACCATTATAAATTAATTAAAGGTAATATTTACATATATCTTATCATAAGTATTATTATGACATATATATATGGATGTGAATGAGATCATCTAGTTTTGCAATCAATAATGATAGTAGGAATAATTTGTTACAGAGCGAAAATATTAAAGATCAAAATGATAAATAAGTGATACTTTGAGACCAAAATAACTGAGTTAGATACTTGTAAAATTGTACAAAATAAAATAATAAATGGACATTACACCTCATGCATCATTTATATAATTTACTCCTTGATTTCATGTTTTCCTATAGAATTAGAAGGTAGAACTACCCCTAACTATTTCATCATACATGACTTTTTTCTATTTTCAGAAACCTATCTACTAGCCTTTTGGAAGGTTCATTTATCGGGAAATTTGCAAAACTAACTGCTCTCATGTCTATGTTGATGATGATCAAGTTATGTTGATGATCAAGTTACTTTTTAAAGTAACTAGATTTGGCGGTGTTATGTTGATGCTCTCATATCGGGAAATTTCCAAATCTACCAATTAGATTTGGCGGTGTTATGTTGATGATCAAGTTACTTTTTAAAGTTAAAACCTTCTAAAATTTAAAGAATGGTGGAGACGTTTGTATGAGCTTTTCAACCTCCCTTTTATAATTTATTAATAATTTAAAAGATTTTTTTTTTATAATATCCAAACTTATGGCATATGCCTCATGAAGCTAGATCAACGAGATTGTTATTAATTGTCAGATCATTATGGTGGTTCCAGCAACTTACTATTATGTTAATATTAATTAGATGCCTCTAAACCGGGTTTCTACTCACAAACCCATAAAACTCGGTAATCGATCATGGTTAATGAAAAACGAAGGCCAGACCTTCGTCGATTATCTCAAAAAAATATTAGTAATTAGATGCCTTTCTAGGATACAAAGGAAATTCTTTAGGATAAAACGAATAGTAAGGTATTCAGCGAATAATGATTTGAATTATATACTTCTCTTCTTCAATGTTGTTGTCAGTTTTTATATTCTCCCTTCACTTATAAAGTTTTTATAAAAATTTTTATGGTTGGCGGTGAATTTACTAAATGAAGATATATTTAACAGAGAACGCCATATATAGCGAATGGTTTTCAGTTCATTTTCTGTTTTCAAAAAGATGAAATAGAGCAGCATGCAGGTTCAAATCGATATCAAGACCCCAAAATTAATGGAGGTTAACATGATAATTAAATGAAATAATAGAATATATAACATGTTGACTCTTGACGGATATTTATAGTTCCCGTTGACATTATATTTTCTTAATGCTTTGGAATTTGGATGATATAGGTACACTCCGTCTTCTCCTCCTCCTACCAAGAAGTTTATAATACCGATATTTGCAACAGTAGTCCCACTGCTTGTTATTGCAATTGTCTTAGGGTTGAAAAAGGGAAAATGTAAGCCCTGCTCTTGATAATTTTATAATTACAGATGTTTCGTTTCCTCCAAGACATTTTGATGCCACATGAAGAAACTTATCAAAGCAAAGCCTGAAGTATATAATTTGATTACATACCAACACCCAAAATTCTTGGTCAGTTCTAACCAATAATTACTAATAAAGTCCTTCTGTACTAAATAAGAAAATAGCTGGTTCCTATATATGTTTCTTTAAAATACAAAAATGAAGATACACATGTAAATATCTGAATATATTTTTTTATTTACAGATAACGGATCAATCACACCAAAGCCAAATGAAAGTTTTGAATCAAATATAACACAATCTGGAGACCCAAATTTATGGAATCATAAATTTTGTTATAATGATTTAAGCAAAATCACAAATGACTTCAAGAATAATATCGGCACGGGAGGATATGGAAGTGTGTATTGGGGTAAACTAGAAAATGGAGTTTAGGTTGTAGTGAAGATTCTCTCTCAATGGTCTTCACAAGGGGTCAAGGAGTTTCTAGCCGAGGTAATTACTACACACATGACACACCCATAAATAATTGGAAAGTGATAATTTGGCTGCTGTAATTCAGTTATATATGTATCTATTTAACGCCTTTTTTAGTTTTAGGCTGAAAACTTGGCAAGAGTTTATCACAAAAATTTGGTCTCACTATTGGGTTGTTGCATTGATAAAAATTGCTTGGCACTTGTGTATGAGTACATGCAGGGAGGAAATCTACATGATAAGCTCAGAGGTGACTATACTCCATTTTGATCTAGTGTCTTTTATCTTTTTTTTGTTAAGTACCTTGACAGTGGCTGTCAAGTGCAAAAACGAAAGAAAAAAATAAGAAAAATAAATTACATCCAGATCACATCCTGCATCCTAGTACATCCTACTATATATGATTAGTTAATGAAACGATAGACTAGCAATATGAACTCCACAACATATATACCCTCTTGAATTGCGTGCTCCGCTAAAATTTCGATTATTTTGCTTCCTCCCTTCAAAAATCTATTTGTTACGTTGCTTCCAGAGATTCCAGCAAGTAGCTCGATGCAAAAAAAACACTCCAATATATCTCTTGCAGAAAGGCCAGCATATATGGTGTGTTTTCTCAAAGTCAAAGATTGTGAATTATCACCGAGTCAACAATTAATCTTAATTAATCTGAGGTTATAAATCCTAACATTGCAGATCATGAAAGGCCTCTTGATTGAAAGCAACAACTTCAAATTGCATACGAGTCTTCACTAGGTACAGCATAAAACACTTAACAATATATATATCTACTACAATTTATACTTATTAATTAAGTTAATTAATAGCCTCGGAATTTGGCGACATTCTTTATAATGAAATGTATCGTACAAGAGAGTGAATTGTATACGTAGTACATCAAAATATCATATAACTCTGAATAAAATATGCTTCCCAAATTAAAGTAAACGCAAACTCTAGATTGAATTAAAGTAAACACAAACTCTAGACTTGACAGTGGCTGTCAAGTGGAGAAATGAAAGAAAAAAAAGAAGAAAAAAGTTACATCCAGATCACTTCCTGCATTCTAGTACATCCTACTATATATGATTAGTTAATGAAACGATAGACTAGCAATATGAACTCCACAACATACCCTCTTGAATTGTGTGCTCCGCTAAAATTCGGTTATTTTTTGAGTAAAGGTTGGAGGTCAAGCCACCCAACTATTTAATATATTTGTTATTATAACAAAGAATTTTCTCCATCTGAGTTTAGAACTCATGACCTCTCACATAGAGACCCTCTGTCTTAACCACTAGACCAAATGCTAGTTCTCGCTAAAATTCGGTTATTTAGCTTCCTCCCTTCAAAAATATATTTGTTACGTTGCTTCCAGAGATTCCAGCAAGTAGCTCGATGCAAAAAAAGCACTCCAATCTCTTGCAGAAAGACCAGCATATCTGGTGTCTTTTCTCAAAGTCAAAGATTGTGAATTAATTATCACCGAGTTAAAAATCTTAATCTGAGGTTATAAATCCTAACATTGCAGATCATGAAAGGCCTCTTGATTGGAAGCAACGACTTCGAATTGCATACGAGTCTTCACTAGGTACAGCATAAAGCACTTTACAATACACACACACACACACACTACAACTTCTACTTATTAATTAAGTTAATAGTCTTATCGGAATTTGGCAACATTCTTTATAATGAAATGTATCGTACAAGAGAGCTAATTGTAGTACATCAAAATATCATATAACTCTGAATAAAATATGCATTCCAAAAGTAAACACAAACTCTAGACTGTATTAAAGAACAAATAAATTAATTTATTATATGGCAAAGTTTTTAGAATGTTTGTGAGTTGCTTGCATGAATACTGTCCAGTGCGTGAATAATACATTTCGAAACATATACAATGAAGGACTGGAGTATCTGCATAAAGCTTGTAATCCACCACTAATTCATAGAGATGTCAAGACAACCAACATTCTTTTAAGTGCGAATCTCGAAGCAAAGATTGCCGATTTTGGACTCTCCAGGACTTTTAACAATGCTGCAGTCAGTCATGTTTCAACCAAAGTAGTAGGCACTCCTGATTATCTGGATCACGAGTAAGACCTCCTTTTCTATATTAAATCTCCACATTATTTTCTTTATTTTTACAACTCTGAAAAATGATATTGAAACTGCAAAAACAAAAGAAAAAAATAATCATGTGATCATATATGCATAAATTTGCCAATTATACAATAAATCGGTTTGACTTTTGTGGACATGGAACAGATGTATTAAAATATCAACAAATTAAATTAGTTTATAAATAACTTTACAAAAAAATCTTTCAAATTGCATCATTTTTGACAGAATGTTAGCCTGATTGCAGATAACTTAATTATAATATACAATCTTATGTTACAAAATAATATTCATGCACGTATGAATTTTTTGCATGCACATGTGTGTACGTATGCATGTACGTATTTATGAATGTATCAGTATGAGTAGGCTAGTGTATTTGGCTCTAAATATTTTATAGTTAAGATCCCAATCAATCAATTTAATAAGCTCAATCATGAGATATCTAATTAAGAAAATATTTTATAATACTGATTTTTTTAATGATATTTTTTTGGACAAGTACAAAATGATTCAATTTATTGGATGGTTCCATGTCCAGGAAATACAAGAAATGTATTATGTGAATAAATAATGTATCACCAAAAGGATCAAATATAAATGTTGTCAGGATAAACATTTAGCACAATAAATATACAAAATGAAGGTATTAGGTATGAGTTCTACATATCGGGTCCATTAAGAAAAATAATAACATTCCATTGGCAGGTAAACACACACACACACAAACACAAGCATACGTGAATAATACATTTCGAAACATATACCTTTATTATATGGCTAAGTGTTTTGAAGGAACTTACAAAGACATGAGAGCAGTTAGTTTTGCAAATTTCCCGATAAATGAACCTTCCAATAGGCTAGTAGATAGGTTTCTGAAAATAGAAAAAAGTCATGTATGATGAAATAGTTAGGGGTAGTTCTACCTTCTAATTCTATAGGAAAACATGAAATCAAGGAGTAAATTATATAAATGGTGCATGAGGTGTATTGTCCATTTATTATTTTATTTTGTACAATTTTACAAGCATCTAACTCAGTTATTTTGGTCTCAAAGTATCACTTATTTATCATTTTGATCTTTAATATTTTCGCTTTGTAACAAATTATTCCTACTATCATTATTATTTTTTTTTTGAGGAAAAACATGGGTCGATGCCCATATTCCATTGATTAATAGTTCAGTTACAGAGTGGGGTAACCCAAATTGAAAAGCAAACTCAATTTAAGACTCAAAACAGTTGAGTCTGTGTAAATATTTGGAAACGCAATAAGTAAAACAAATAAAAAGATAGTAGGATAATAGAAATCGAAGTCTATCAGTAGCCTTAGAGGCAGTCGGTACCAGTTTCAGTACAATCGGCCTTCCTTTTCAGAAGGCAATGAGCGCCAGTTGTGTTTGCACCTCTATCACTAGTTCTTGAGATGACTTGTCCCTCTCTGTCTCTCTAAAGACTCGTGAGCACTGTTCTCTCCATAAAATGAAGTGAGCAATGAGTAAGGTTGATCTGATTTTTAACTGTACCGAACCCTGCAGCAGCATTTTCCTTGTTTTGGCGTTTACTGGTAGGGTGAGCATTTGTTGCAACTGTAGCGTCCGGTATACATCCAATGAGACTATGCATTTGTCAAACAGATGGCGTACCGATTCTCTATCTGATTTGCACATCGGGCACCTATTTGCTATGATCCACCCTCTCCTCATGAGATTGTCCATTGTCAAAATTCTGTTCATTGATGCCAGCCAGCCAAACACCTTCATTCGTGGTGGTGCTTTGATTTTCCAGATTTTGTGATGGGGTTTTATGATGCGCGGTCCGTCCTTGATTGCCCTGTATGCGCTTTTGACAGTGAAACAGCCCGTGGTAGACCATTTCTAGGTTATGTCATCCTGTGGTTGATCAGTAAGGGTGATGTTTTGAAGGTGTTGGTTGAGGGTTTGTAATTCCAAAATCGCCCTTTCTGAGAGGTTATGGTGGAATTGCTGTGTGATGTGGATGTCAAGTGCTTCTGCTAGTGATATGGATGTGTCTTGTGCATGCGTGTACAGGTGTGGCAATCTATTTTTCAAAATGCCGAAACCCCAATCATGTGCCCACAGTGAGATTGTAGTTCCAGAGGCTGGCTGGTGCGAGACAAAGATATCCCAGAAATGATTTGCATGTTGCAGTGTGGTGGTGAACAGGGGTACCTGTGGGGTGAAGTTTCTTGTCTGCGATGTAGCAACGATGATGTGTTTCCACAGTGATGGTTGCGGCTTCTCCCAGTACCATCTCCACTTTAACAATAGCGTATCATTGAAGTCTCGTAAGTCCAGCACTCCGAGGCCTCCCAACTGTTTTGGTGTGCACACTAAGTTCCAATTGGCAAGGTTTATTCTTGATTTCTGGTCATTTGATACGCCATGCCAGAGGAATCGTCACCTTGTTCTATCAATTTCATCAATCACCCAGGAAGGCAATTTTAGCACCGACATATAGTATGTCGGTATGCTGGAGAGGACTGCATTTAAGAGGATCAATCTGCCAACAATAGAGAGATGCCTAGCTGCCCAACCTGTTAATCTTGTGTTAAGTCTGTTTATGAGCGGGAAAAAGGATGTTTTGGGAAGTTTTTTTGTTGGATAGGGGAAGGCCAAGGTATGTGAATGGAAATGTGTCCCAAGAGCAGCCCATGATGACTTCCAGATCGTCATTTGTGTTGGGACCTAGGTGCGAGATGAGGAGTTCAGATTTGGACATGTTGACGGATAGACCAGAGACCTTCTCAAAGACCAGAAGTGCTATTTTAAGGGCCTGGATTTGCTGAATTTCTGGTTTTATGAAGAATAGTGCATCGTCGGCATACAACAGACAAGGTTTCATTCCCTCGAAAGGCAGCCGAATCGCTTCAATTGTTGTTAGTTTCTGAAGGTATCAGACTAGAAAGTCCATTACCACTATGAATATGAGCGGAGACTGTGGATCGCCTTGTCTGACGCCCCTTTTGAGGTATATTTTCTTACCTAGGAGGCCATTGATGAGCACTTGTGATGTCCCAGTCAGTACTGAGTTTTTGACCCATGCTAACCATTACTGTGGGAAGCCTAGATTTTCTAAA
This sequence comes from Carex cristatella, assembly GCA_024447775.1. Classification (NCBI taxonomy): domain Eukaryota; kingdom Viridiplantae; phylum Streptophyta; class Magnoliopsida; order Poales; family Cyperaceae; genus Carex; species Carex cristatella. The sequence goes on from JAJHPF010000016.1 coordinate 2,698,818, forward strand.
ACCGACATAATGAAGCTCCAACCAACCGTATCAAAGGCCTTCTTTATGTCAGCCTTGAAAAGTGCTAGGGGCAAATTATTCTTCTTTGAGTAATGTAGCATTTGTTGTGCATAGATGTAGCTTTCTGTGATTTGTCGTCCCCTCATAAAGCCCATTTGTGCATTGTCGATAAGTGACGGGAGTTCTTGTTCAAGTCTGTTTGCTAGAATTTTTGAGAAAATTTTTTGGACCCCATGTAGTAGGCTGATGGGGCGGAAGTCTCCTGGTTTAAGAGGGGTTTGGGTCTTGGGGATGAGTACTATGTGAAATGAGTTCAATGGCTGGAGAGAAGCGGTTGTTGAGGTTACTGTGTGGTAGATGGCTAGTAAATCTGGTGCCAATATCTCTTGAAACTGTTTGTAGAATTCGGTCGGAAAGCCATCCGGTCCCGGACTCTTGTTATTGGGCCACTGGCTTATTGCCTTGTTGATTTCGTGTATAGTGATTGGTTGGGCTAGGTGGTTCAGGTCATGTTGTGAGGGGTATAAGTTTTGCCAATTTAAGGGTGGTAAATCTGTTGAATCCGTGCCCATGAGGTCCTTGTAGAAATCAAAGAAAATCTTGGCTTTTGTTGGCTGGTCCGAAAACTGTACTCCATTGTGTTCGATGTGAGTGATTGTGTTCTTCCTTTTAGAGGCTGTGGCAAGTGCATGGAAATATTTGGTTCCACGGTCCCCTTTTAGATCCCACCTTGTTCTTGCCCTTCTCCTCCAAATGTCCTCTTCCAAAATGGAGAGGAAAGTAAATCTTTGCTTTATTATCGCCGCTATTAGTTTCTCCAAAGGGGTGACAGTTCGGATTTCTTTGACTACATCCAACCAACCCAGAAAGTGTCTGCATGCCTGTATTTGGTTTTTGATTGTTCCAACCTTTGATGCAGTCCATTCTTTAATTCTGCGTTGCAGTGCCGTGAGGCAGTCATGTAGCTGTTGTGGCGTTGAGGGGCGCGACAGTTGTTGCCAAGTTTGCAAAACCATCTGTGTGAAGTCCTCAAAGCGCAGCCAACAAGTATCAAAACGGAAAAATTGAGTTTGTTTGTAGCTGGTGTTTGCCGTGTATAGTACCAGACAATGATCCGATGATGTGTTAGGAAGTGCTCGCTGTATGGAGTTAGGGTATGCCAGGTTCCATTCTTGTGAGATCAGGAAGCGGTTTAGGCGAGCCATGGTTGGTTGCTGCTGCTCGTTAGACCATGTGAATCTTCTGCCGTGCAGTGGCATGTCCTGCAATGTTCGCCAGTTTCTATGGTTATCATTTCGTTCTTCTTGCTGAATTGTTGAGTTAAAGTCTCGACATAAGATCCAGGAATTACTATAATTCGGTTTCGATAGCCTTAATTCTTGGAAATAGTCTGATCTGCCACTACTGGAGGAGGGGCCGTATGTCCCAGTGAAGTGAAAGATAGCTGGGTCCTGTGTGTGCTTTAGAGAGAGGGTTAGAGTGTAGGTGCCTCTCTGTTGCTGCTGTAATTCAAATTTTCTGGAAGGCCATACAATAATTATGCCGCCTCTAGTGCCTTCTGCTGGTATTGCCTGGTACTTATCAAGGTATCGACCACAAATTTCTCTTGCCATGTTGTCATTCATGTGAGATAATTTTGTTTCTTGGAGACATATGATGTCTGGGTGTTCAAGTAAAATTGTCTGACGGATCACCAATCTCTTTGGTCTTTCATTCAAGCCACGTACATTCCAAGTTAACAGTCTGATTTTGGTTTTATAATTCATTAATTAATTGAACACCTTCTAATTCCATTGAAACAAGGGCATAACCCTGGTACAGCACATCACACCTCTCCTTTTCTGCTAATCTTTTCAATCCTTTCCTCTTTCCCCAACAGCCAACAGATATCAGTATCTGAGACTCCACAATTGATAGTAGAAAATAAAAAGTAAAAACAAGATACATGAGAAAATTAAAAACCTCCCTTAGAGTCCTAATTTATGAAAAACTAAGCTACTAACCACTCGTCTGTGCTTCAAACCTTGCGCTATGCATTGTTTCTTCTGAGTCCGTGCTAGCTGACTGGGTTGCCAGATTGATTATGGTTGCCAGGTCGTCAGTAAGGTCGACTCCTTGCTGTGAGGATGACTACATGTGCTTGTTCTTGCGAAAGCGGATGGTGATTGTCAAGGTAAGTGGGTTTTGGCTTGGGTGTTGGGGTGGCACGCCGTTCACCGGCCTTGCTTACCGGTTTCATATCATAACCTTGGACCAATATCGCCTTGTCCATGGCGTTCAAGTAGTTGCCAGTGTTTTTTTTTCAATCTTGGGCTCCTCCTGATATTTGCGTTGGGAGATTTGTATTCCAACCATTGAGGGCTTTCAAAGCCTGGTGGCGGGCCCTCAGTTGGATTTCCAGAATCATTTTGTATTTCTAAGATGGAAGTGGCATTATTTCCCTGTTGGGCCACACTAAGCCCATTAATTAATTCCAGTGTCACCTCTTGTCCATTTTGGACTTCATTTATTTCCCAAGTGGATCGGCCCGTGATTGCCAGTGTTGGTGTTGGTGTGAATGGGGCCATGACAGCAGCAGGGTTTGATTCACGAGGACAATCATAGAGTTTGATCTCCTGCTCAATAGAATTAAATGCACTTGTACTAATGCACTCCGCGTGTAGCAGGAGTTTACCGTTGCTGTACGAAAGCGTGAACTGCTGTGAGGTTATTGACTGTTCTATTCCCATTTTGTCTCCTCCTAGGAGATAGGGGGCCTCTATCCCTACAGCTTGACTTACCTGCCTCTCTGCGGGAAGTATAGTTTTGAATACCATAGACCTACCTGCCTCAGTGGATCCTGTTGCCTTTGTAGCCCTTTGTGCGGTAACTCTGTGTTGTTCCCTTACCCGGCTTGTTGGCCAGTTTTGTCCCCGGCTTTGATTCTGCAACGGTGGTTTGTTCCCTTGATAGAATTCGAATTCTTGTGGCTCCCTTCTGTCCCGACCCCTTACTAGGTTGGTCATTGTAGAGTGGCCTTGGCCCTTGTACTATGACATTGTCCAAAGGTATGTATTCGTCTGATGGCGGGTAGGACATATCACTTCCATCACCGTCGCTGGGAGTGGAGCCTGGCGAGGGTGGGCCAGTTTGCTCATGTTGTTCTCCATTGTGCTGACTTTCTGGTACAAGGTTCCATGGGTCTCCCTCATAGTTTAAGGGAAAATGCCCCCGCTGTCTTGGTCGCCAGAGTATCAAACGCACCTCTACCATGGTTACCATACAACCTTCCCTAAATTTGAGGAATTTGGGAGCGAACTTGGGTGGTTGCAGGCAAGTCTCATGGTGACATGCCGGAATTGTTTTGCTCTGATCCCATAAGGAAGTGTTTCAATCAGATATCCTATACGGGCAGTGACTCTCCTTATGTCATTCTCATTCCATGCTTGAAATGGTAGACCTACAAGGTTGATCCATGCCTCATGTTCTAATGGTTCGTATGACATTTCCCATTGCGGAGTCCAGTCCTCGATGCCAAATTCAACTCCCAGATGAGGTATTGCATATGGGCTATTGTACATGGCCGCTCTTTTCAGATCATGATGGGAGCATACAAGGAAGTATGGAGCTATATCTATGTTGTTTACATCATAGTCCTCCGGACTGCCTCCTATTTCTAGGGCTAAGCACGCCGCTATCTCAGCCGGGAGGTTGGGTGTCTGAGCTCCTTGCAGCATGACCACAAAGCTCGATCGCTGGAGGTGCTTGTTTGCTTCTGTAAGATGAGTTCTTGGTGGTAGGAATACCTCTTCTACATCCGGTCTTTGGTTCCAAAATTCCCTACTCATGTTGGCTGGTGGTGATTTGTGGACGGTGGCTGGTTTTTTGGTAACAGCTTGTGCGTAGGAAAGGTGGGTTGTGTTGTGAGGGTTTGTTGCATTCAGGTTTGTGTACTGACGAGGTTTGGCTTCATTATCTCTCTTCTTTATAATGTCCTGTTGACATCTAGAGGAGTAATGGCCTGACTTGAAGCATTTAAGACATTTAATTGGATCTCTACATTCAAACCTTCTGTGTCCCTTTGTGAGATACCTAAAGCACCTGCCCTCCTTGAAGGCTTTGGCATAGATAGGGTTGGGAGGCCTTCTATTAGGGTGCCTGCTGAGAGGAGTGTTACCTGTTGGCTTTCTTTTCCTGCGTCGTACTGTCTGTCATCCCTCTTGATCCTTGTTCTTCAATACCTCTGAGTTGGTGAGGGGTTGCGTGTTCTGTAGTTCTACGGGTAGGATGCCTTGGGGGCGCTGTAGGCACTGTAGAATGGTGGGTACAGCATTGATGAGGTCTCCATTAATGGTTGTGTCGGAGGAGGTGTGGTTGATCGCCTGCTGGTGCACCTTCGCCTTGCCTTTGTTGGGAAGCATCATCTCTCGGATCCGGGTCCCGCACTCTTTGAATGTGGTCAATTCCGACTATCATTATTGATTGCAAAACTAGATGATCTCATTCACATCCATATATGTCATAATAATACTTATGATAAGATATATGTAAATATTACCTTTAATTAATTTATAATGGTATAATCATTAATACTACTATCAATTTAATTGATATTTAATTTTTTGAATAACTAATTATATTTATTTGTATTGTCTAGCACCTACATTTGCACTAACTTCAATATTTAAAAATTATGTTAAGATAGGTGAAAGTAACATTTTTTTCAATTGATTAAGCGCATGAAATCAATTTGGTATAGGTTAAAAAGCCTTAAAAATTAGAATAATATTTTTGAAACTTTTACGACCAAAATAATAAATGAGCAACACAATATTAAAGATCAAAATGATAAAAGTGGTAAACGATCATTGATACTTTTAAGAACTGCTAGTCTAATTTACTCCATGAAAAGATATAGTTTACACAACTAATTAAATCATGTATGATAAAAATATGTCAGAAGAAAAAAAAATAAACTAACAAGCTTGTGATGCTAGCATAGCCGGAATCGTAGCTGCAGTTAATACCAGTCCATAAGAACTGTGTAGGAAAACAAGGATCACCAAACCACCATTTTTTTATCCTATAGTATTGCTTGATACTGATAATGGCATTAACTGCATTTTAAAAAGCAAAGTCCTGAGGTATCAATTAATGAACAAAATTTCTGAAATACAAGAAGCAAATAAAGTAGTAACTAAGTGCTAGATCTGTTTGTTAATTCCTACGTACAAATTTTCATTCATTTTGAATTCTCTTCTGGGTAAAGGATGAAAGGAATTTGACAATGTAATTTTAAGGCAATAAGGAGAGAATAGTACTGGATCAGTACTATAACCAAGTTTGTGTGTGTAAGAAAAATGAAAACAACCAAGTGGTCAGGGCTGCATTAAGCTAGCTAGGATTCTGAAATTACTAATGCTGAAGTTTCAACTAATTATGTACGATGACCAGGTTGTCATGGATATATATGTAGTTTTAATCAAAGATTAGTAATTAAGACCGATCCAAAAAAATTACCATTGTCATAAAATGCCCGGTTTATGTCGGGTGCAACTTTATAGAGCTCAAATGCATTCATTGCAGGTGGAAGCTTTGAACTTGATGACGCCACTAGTGATACATTATATTCAGTCAAACCTTTGGTGATATCGCTCCATACTGAACTTGAATTCATTTGACCGGAACGGCCATCGTTTTTATATATGTAAAAATCCCTTGAACCAGTCTTCGATGTTTCCGGGAACTCATAATAGTGAAGGATGACATAATATTGGGTGGATGTGTCGTTGCTTCTCCAAGTGATGACAAAGGGTTCATTGGTAATTGTAGTGGTGGCAGCAGTCTGCAACACTCGAGAAGGGGTCTCAAAGTCCGGTTCGACGAAACTAATACTTGCATTGGTTGAGATTGCTGGCCATGCCGAATTGAAGGTGTCGTTGTACCACCACCGGTCATAATTATCATCAGGATACCTATTTTAATTGAGCATTAATTAATGGAGGAAGATTGCAAATGATAGTTCCTTACTTTTCTAAAGCTGTTAACGTACATAGTTCTCAAATTTTTATTTACACCATTTAGTCCTAGCTCCAAATTATTTTTTCAAACAGTCCAACATACAAGGAAGAAAAATCACAATTTTCACTAAAATGATTAGATAATTCACAGAAAAATAAGAAAGTAAAACTAATTAACAAATTAAATATAGATGTTTGTATATATAATAATAATGACCTTATGACTGGAATGTTTGATCCAAAATTATGCCTCTGCACCAAAATCATGTGTGCTGTATACGAGGTTATATCCCGTGGTCTATACATATCCTTCTTTAATTGCCTCAGGTGTAACGCAGAGATAAAAGGAAATCCCTTATTTGTATTTAAGAGACAAACTTCCAAGAAATCATAATCAGTGGTGATAATAGTTTTAGGAAAGGAAAGTGAATTTGCATCTACCGTAGTCCAAAACTTGGATCCTACGTAGATATCAAAAATAGTGGGCTTCCTTAATTTATCGTAGTTTCCATAATAGAATATTCCTTTATAAGATATCTAGAATTGGCTGTCAAGTTTGTCAAGGTATAACAGTTCCTAGCTTCATTGGGAAAGTATCTAACGGTCCAATATTCTCTTGAATAGTTCTTGACGTTGTCCGAACTGATACCAGAGTTGACTCCAGTGTCAATGAAATTCTGATCGGATACATAGGTTAAATTATGTTCGTCAACATAACTAGAAGTTTTTGAAAGTCCACAATCAATGCTCAAAAATCCTGTAAAAAGATATAAGCTGCAACCACAAAATTTTCTAAAAACAATTACAAGACAAAGTTCTAACAATTAATATTCTTTGAAAACTCTTATTGAAAAGTTATGCATGATTCATCCAGATCAATGGAACCTCAGCAAATTGTCAATTATATATGTACTCATAAATATAAAAACCATGACTAAATTAAATTAAATCTACATATTGAGAAATTATAAGACTTCTCTTTTCTCTCACCGGCCCCTTTCTTTTCGGATTAAATTAAATAACATATTGGTAATTTTACTTGTTTGCTTGCGATATCTTTTTCATGAAAAAAGTATTCGCTGATGTTAAACAACCAATGGACAACATATATGTTGATAGCTATTATTTTAACTTCATATGAAAAATAAAAATAAAAAACGAAAAGGACAAGTTTATATAAATCATGGTTCGATGATATATTACATTGGAGACTTTGGAAATTGATTTCGCTACAGTATATATTATATTTTATTTTCAAATGCAACTGGCAAATTTGTGATTTGTGAATCACGTGATAGAACATGTCAACGGATAGTGGTTTTAAAATGATACCGATGTTAGACGGAAGTCCATTAGAATGTCAAAGCATGGAGGAAAGGGATAAATTTGGGTCCGATGAGTACCATAACTGTCTGATCAGTTTTAGAATTTGTGTGCACGGATATTAGAGCGATGATGCACGGTTATTAAAGCAAGAAGCACAGATTTTTAAAGCAAATTGGACGACTCTGGAGCCCATCGAACTCAGTTTGAGTCCGATGGACATCACTCTTTGAATCAGTAGCTATAAGTAATGTTCTATGTGTGGGAGCGGGAGGTTAGGTTCAGATATTTTATGGATATTAAAAAATGGAATGCTTCCCTGAGTTGCCCATCGTATTTTGAACTCGTATTCTCTCCGGTATGTATAAGTTGGGACATACTACTTTACGATTTAGATTAATGAGAAACGGTGCCTATTCAAAAATAGCGCAAGGGGCCAGTAGGGACGGATTCAGGATTTTCGTTAGGGAGGACAAAAAAAATATCGATTGGGTTTAAATAGTTAATCGAATTTAAATCCATTAACTAATTAGGTATTTGATAAAAAAAATAATGCTTTAATTTATATTTATAATGCTTTGACTTGTAATTTATGATATTCTGACTTATAATTATAATTACCAATCATATTTCAAAAAAATTATTTTAATTTTAACTATAAATTTAATCTGAATTGCCAATTAAACATTCAGAGGGGGGCAAAAAAATTTCCAGTGGAGGCAAAGCCAGTCAGAACCAATAAATCTCCACTAAACTCAAAATCCCGGAGGGGGGGGGCCTGGGGCCAGTATTGTTTGTGCTTTGAGATTTGTGCAAAGTAAAAAAAAAAACAGTGCAAATCTAGTAATTATAAACGATTATATTTTACAGTACCGGGGAGGATCCGAATTCCCAGATTTTTGCCTTATAGAAAAATATTTTGATGACAATACATGAATATTTTCCTTAAAGATGAAGATTTCACCGTTTTTTTTATTAATAAAAAAAATCCCAATAGAGTGGCATTTCTATTGGAAATAGAAATATCATTTATCCTGTCTCACTAATTCAAATTTGTAACTCCGTTAATCTAATTAACTAAGAAGAGAGAAGAAAAATTGTTGGACAATTAATCTATCCCGTCCCGTATTTTTTTTTCTTTACTTAACTTATTAACTAAGAAGAAAAAAACAAAAACAAAAACAAAAGAAATTGATTATCCCATCTCACAATTTTTTTTTCTCTGTTGCTTAATTAGTTAATTAAGTTAGAGGGGTTATGGATTTGAATTGTGGGAAATTGTCCCGTCCTGTAGGACGGGATAATCAATTCTGATTTATCTAGACATCAAAATTCCACCAAATCAATCCCCTATCGCAATATTTTATTTATTTTCGATTGATAAAATAATCGGGAAGATTTCATCCTCGACTTTCCTCGAATACTGTTTTAGTGATTAGCTAACCTCGTACATTTGCAGTACATATTTGAACAATGTCGTAAGCACTGTTGAGATCCACGACATATGTTAGAACAATTTGTCATTAATTTTTTACAACATATGACAGCATTCGATTTTACGATTTTCAAAGTCCAAACAGTCAATCCAAACTGTTCAACATAATCTCTATATTAAAATGTGTCTTGAGATCAAATTTTATAAAATTTTGAATTTTTTTATTATTTATTAAGTATTTTACAAAACTATTATTTTTCAGTAGTCCAAAATTATCTAATTGAACAAGTTTGCAATTGGTTACTCAGATCCTAAACCAGTGTAGCTGCTTTTGGAGCATTACCAATCAAATTAAAATTGGTGCACAAACCAGCAGAATGGTAAATAAAACATGTAAAATTATAGAGACCCGGGCTAGCACTTTTCGATTCAAATTCAAGAATGAAATTTAATAAAGCGGATATACTCTCAAAAGTTATGCAACACAATATGAAAACCAAAAGCAATCATAAGTTAATTTTATTGCAACACCAAACAAAAATTAATATTCCAAAGGCTTCAAATCCATGAATCCAATTAAATATTGAATACAACAAACAAATCATTATTTTCAAATTCCAGCAAGCGACCCCCTCATACACCAGAACTCTGAATTGAAGAAATTAAGTGGCATGCATAATTACCTCACACTGGGACCTGATGCAGACATGCCACCCATGCTGGTAACCATTTCAAAATTACTGTCCTGACTTACATCAGTTACTAATTAACTTCTCTGTGCTTTTGATATGAATTTCCTCGGTTAAAATTTCCAAATCCAGGCTTTCCGAGCTCAGCAGCTACTCCGCCATGCAGGGACGGAGCCAGACTTTCAGGTTATGAGGATCAAACATGAATGAGAGTCAAGTATATAAAAAATTTATACTACGAATGGGGTCAATTTCACCTTATTCATAATATTTTAGTTTAAATTATATTAAAAATAGAGCATAAATAAATAAAAAATTGCAAATGAATATGTAGCTCCGCCCCTGCCGCCATGATCGGCCTTTCAGAAGAGCTGATTCAGTGCACGTACTAACATGCATGCTAGATCCGTAACCTTCCAGACTGAGTTTATGTCATACTTGCTTTGCATCTTAGGGTCCACTATGCTTAATTTCGATATCTCCTCCAGATAGTTTTAATTTGACGGACCCATTGTACCAAGTTACCTTCTTCTCCACCTACATTAATTGATGGCCGGCCTGTGATGATTTCTAGCAGATCGAACAACTCCAAAACTAAACACATCGCTCTTGGCACTTAGCTGGTTTGATAGATAGTACCTGAAAGTACATATATACATAGTTAATTACTACGTAAGAAAAATTTGGAACCATCCAATTAATTAGAAGGGAAAATTATTTTTATGCCAATCCAAAACATAGAAATTAAGAATTTGCCACCTCAAAATCTTAAATTAGCAAATTGCCTCTCCAAAATCATTATATTTAGCTAATTACCACAATTATACATATAATAAAATGTATTTTGGTAATTCCAATAGTACCCTTCAGTTGGATTTAAGAGTTCTAATTAGAACCAAACAAAGGAGTATCGTCTAATAGATATACTGGTACCAGGTATGATTTGTATCATGTGTACCAGTCCACCTAGTACTAATAGAACGCTCCTCTCTTTCAGCGGGTTATTTTAGTCATTATTAAAATTTGTTGAATTTTCAGAAATTTTTTAATAAAAAATTTGAATCATATGTATAATTGTGGCAATTAATTAAATATAATGATTTTAGAGTGTCAATTTGCTAATTTAAGATTTTGAGTGGCAAATTCCTCATTTTCATGTTTTGAAGTGGCATAAAAAAAAAATTTCCCAAACATTTTCATACCTATACCCACTAAGAGTTGACTTTATCCACACTCTACTTTTACCCGTTAAGAATTTGTCTTATCCTACCCGATCCGTAACCATTAAAATTAGTGGATAATGAAACGGTAGTGGGTGAATAACAAATAATATTAATATAATAGTTTTATTATTTTTACAAATATACAATTAAAATTCATCATGTCATACATATGCAATCACAATTACTAATATAAAAATCAAAATACAAATATGCAATCAATTATAACTAATAATTTTTTTATAAAGAAAAAATATATATAAATATTTCTTCTAACAAACTTCAAATCGTTAACCAAATAATAAAACATTCAAATAAAAAAATAATATGTTTAATATAATATTCTTCTTACAACAAAATGCATATATTTTCTCATAGATTAACATTGATATCACTAGAAACATAAATTGAATGTAATATTTATATATCTATATGTAATTTATTTTATATAATTACCTGTTACTCAATGGATACGAAATAGTCTTTATTCGTACCCATACCCATTTAGCTAATGGAAAAAAAATTCTTATCCATACCAGTACCCAATAAGCTAACAAATAAAAACCTTACATATACCCGTCTTATCGAATACAATACAAATAGGGTAACGGGTAAACGGTTTTTATTGACACTCCTAATTGAAAGTACTTCATAAAGTTTGTGTAAATTTTTGTTCCGAAATTTTTATTAATAAGAAAATCAATAAAAAAAATATCAGCTTTGGGGAAGGCTTTGCTTAGAATTCGAAAAGTGGGAAATATGATTAGCGGTAATTAACGGTAGAAAAAAAAATTCTGGTCGTTATGGACGATAATAGCAAACTATAGTATTTTTTGTAGTTCAGTTCAGTTTAGTGTTTTGACAAAACCCGTACGGGTCGACCCGACCCGCGTTCGCCCGCCCCCGTCGCCCGTCCGTGCTTGCCCGTGGACCCAACCCGTGCCCGTCCGTACCCATTCCAAGGGCGGGTTTCATACGGGTTAGGGTCGCTCCTTCAAAATTTTGCCCGTGGTAACCCGCCCCTTTCCAACCCGTCCTTAACCCGCCCCCACCCGTGCCCGTGACCCGTGCACACCCGCCCCGTGACCCGTAACCCGTCATAACCCGCTATAATCCGTCTAAACCCGTGATAACCCGTCCAAACCCGCGAATAATAATCATTTAAAGTTACCTCTCATTATATGAGTTCAAAGTTTAATCATATAGTAATGTTTTTTTTTTTTGTGTGATGGGATAAAGCTATAAATACTAAAACTATTTAGCAATCTTTACAATTTTTATTTAAATCATTACGAGTTTGAGAAATCTAAAATAATCAAGTTATACCAAAAAAAGTTAAATTTTTTTTACAATTATTAACACTTGGAATATTTTTGCGATTTTTTAATTACTTTCGAATTTTAGAATTCTAATTTAAAAAATAATTTGAAATTTTTCTGTATTTTTGCAATTTTTTTGGATTTTTTTGGAATTTTTTTATTTTTTGGAATTTTGAAATTTTCGGATTAAAAAATAATAAACCTGTGACCCGCCCATACCCGCCCCGTCCCAACCCATCCCGTCCAACCCGATGGGTCAAAGGGCGGGTTAGGGTCATCACTCCAAACTCAACCCGTCTTAACCCGTCCCGTTTAACCCGTCCGACCCGTACAACCCGTGTCCATACAACCCGTGACCCGAGCAACCCGTGCCCGTGCCTGTCCGTTCCTACCCGTTTGGTAAACACTAGTTCAGTTCAATTTTATAATGGTTGGTTGAAAAAGATCATTGTAGCTAGCCATTATCGTCCATAATGGTCAGATTTTTTTTTAATGCGTTAATTAGCGATAATTTAATTTCACTAATCAAACCGTTGTAGACAATCACGTCTAGAGAATGTTATAAACAATCACGTTTTTTCAGTTTTCAAATTCTACGCAAAATCTTCCTCCAGACCAATATTTTTTTTATTTATATTCTTATTAATAAAAATTTCAGAATTTTTGTTACCTCTGTTCTGTCAATATCGATAATCCCCTACAACTTCGTTATTATCTGTGGGGATTCTTATTAAATCCGACGGTGTAGATAATCCTACACAAACCGACACACCGCGCACGGTGGTAGGGGACAGAGCACAACCAACCGTTCAATCTGCTTCAAACGCTCTAGATCAAAATAAATATCTCCATTTCTCCGATTACCATGCTTTGATCATAAATTGACCGTTTACTATGAATAGCGGGGCCCGTTTGGAAGTGTCAGGGCGCTCGGAAACGAAACAATCAAAAGATCAGAGCTTTCTTTTGTTGCCCTCTACAGCTAGTCACCTCTTTCTCTCTCTCTAATGGCGGAGCTAAAAGAGACCTACGCATGCGCACCCAGCACCGAGCGCGGCCGTGGGATCTTGATCTCAGGCGACCCAAAAACGGACTCAATCTTGTACTGTAACGGTCGATCCGTCGTGATCCGTAGTCTCGTCAACCCTCTCGAAGCCTTAGTCTATGGTGAGCACTCACATCCCGTCACGGTGGCACGGTTCTCCCCGAACGGAGAGTGGGTAGCTTCAGCTGACGTGTCAGGTGTTGTCAGAGTGTGGGGTCGGTACGGTGATCGGGCACTGAAGAATGAGTTCAGGCCTTTGTCAGGTCGGATCGACGATTTGCAATGGTCCCCTGATGGACAGAGGATCGTGGTGTCAGGAGATGGAAGAGGCAAATCTTTTGTTCTTGCATTCATGTATGTGAGTTTGTTTTATTTCATTTCCAACGATTTGAGCTAGATTCCCATGCATACTTCCTTTTTTGTACTAAAATGAGTTGCGATCAATAATTATTACGCTAATTTAATCTACTTCGTAGGGTGCTTTACATACTTTATTTTGTCGAATGCTCATACGGTGATTAGGTATTTCCCTACGGTATTTATTACAAAATAAAAATAATTCATTTGTTTAAATTCGGGTTGTATTTTAGTAAGCAAGCAAGTTGAGAAAAAAATTATATTGACAAATCGTCGAATTTGAAATTAATTATAGTACTTAAATTTTATTAATGTTCTTATTCGAGAAAAATGTACGTTGTTTAACTACATATTTAGTTTTCTTATTTTTTTTCTTCTAAAATACGTGATTAATTTATTTATTTAACTACGAGTTAGATGGTGTTTTAAACCTTAATCACTTTTATTAGTTGTCACGACTTCAAGTTGATCCCCTGGCTCGAGACCCTAACTAATTAATATCACATTCTTACTTTAATTAATGTAACTATGTCTAAAACCATGCTTTCGAACTAAATTCTACTGGTCGCAATTCAAATCCAACCTACGACCAATTAATTTAGGGTTAATTTTTGGTATACTTCTCTAATTTTTTATATACCCCTCAACACTTAAAAATATCTAATTTACCTCTAAACTCTTCCAACTCTTTTCTTTTTATCCATTGCGTAATAATTCTGAAATTAATCATAGTTAAATCTCTAATTAAAAGAATAAAAGACAAAAATACCCTGAAGTTTGATCCGTCTCTATTTTGGTGCTGCTCTTGATTTTCCTCTTCGATAACGCTTTGTATAGAACACTTGCTAACTGATGCCTCTTGGGATACGAAGCAGCATGCCGGTACAGGGTTGGTGGTCTTCAACAATAATGGGGTCCTTCAACTAATCTCATGCAGGCACATGATAATCCAAGATGCCTTACAAGCGGAGGCAGCAGCCCTATTAGAAGCATAGGAATTCGTAGAGACACACTCATTGAAGAGGAGGCATGATATGCAGTCTTCTTGGATTGCAAAACATTATTGGAGGTGGTGACAAAAAACCGATTGGAGGATATACCCACATGGAGAGCAGAGGAAATATATAGTGGTGAGATGTGCCCAGACGTATCAACGGGTAATGGATTGGGTAACGGTACAGCATGCTTGTAGGGAGGATGTACACATACCACACCGACTTGCCAACAAAATGAGAATGAGAAGAGACAGCTATTGTTGAGATCAATTTGCTGCAAACGTATTTTGTAATTTTCTTCTTATATATATGCATGTTCTTTATAATTTTCTAGTAATTTTTAGAAATGTCCTTATGGTTGTTAATTCTAATATGCACAAATAAATTGATAAAAGAAACTCATCATCTCTCTTGCACAGTTGCATGGATAGAGTAGTAGAAACTAGAAGCAAATGGTGATGTGGAAAGGGTTCATCTAGCAGAAGAACAATTAGTAGTTGCTTGCTCTTTTTTGTCAGCATAAGAAATATCAAAACAAAAGAGCAAGGGTACAATAGAAAAATAACAATTCTAACAATACTTAACTATATAAAATTAACTATATAAAATTAACTCTAAGGGTAAATAAGAAATATAAATAAGAGCTGAGAGGTGTATTAAATATAATAAAGAGTACAAGGGTAAGGGTAAATAGGAAATCAAAGAAGTCTTCAAGGTCTTTCTTACCACTTTTTCTACTTAAGGGTAAATAAGAAATTAATTCATTAATTTAGTGCGCTAACCTATCACGTGTTGAGTTTATACACACATATTATTTCGGTTTGGGCTAAATGTTATTTATTTAAATAAACACTAAGCTCAACTAGCATGAGGCCCAAGTTGCATTTAATTTCACCCCTTTAATTTTCGGATTGGGTCTCAGCCCATTTCAAAGTTTCAATTTCAAAGCCGAATCCTCCACATTTTAATTATCCCCATTCTTACAAATCAGCCCCTCCGAATAAGGAAATTACGACAAGTCCGAATTTTACCACTACACCCTTAATCTTACGCAATTTACGTACGGGCTCTTTTATTTACCAAAATCTCATCAGAGGCAGAAGCCACTGGTACCATTTACCATTTACCAGTCACCCCTTCATCTCTTCTTCTCTCTCTGACCACCCATCCCCACACGGTGTCTCCATTTAGCAAGAAAGGAGACACCGTGTGGGGAGGGGTGGTCAGAGAGAGAAGAAGAGATGAAGGGGTCCATCTGTCAAGGGGTTGGGGCGCGGACCCGAATCCAATATCAAATTTGGTTAAGGCCAATTTCCGCTGAAAATTCAACAAGGAAAGGGGTTGCTTTGAGATCGGTATTGATTGCATTTGAATGGTTGAGATAATTTCCAATTTTCAGAAATATATTTTTGATCATATTTAGATGGGTGAAATACGTTTAACCAAACTAATTTCATTGGTATTTGTGATTACAAATCTTGTACGATTCCTTCGAACGTTAGTCGCGATAATTTGTAAATTTTAACAATTGGTTTAATATGTTACCTTATACAAATTTAATTTATCTTTTCAATTAACTAACTTTTAAATTTTCCTTATTTATAAACTTTATTTCAAAAATTTGTAAATTTTAAGTTAGTTTAATAATAACCTTGTATAGTCTAAGTTATTTATTTCGTATATATCGATTGTCTTAATTGATTTTTTTTTTGGAAATTAATTGGTTCGCTGAAATCGAATTTTATTATGTTGGTTTTGATGAATGTTTATTTATAATTCAACCCGTTCGTTAATTAACTAAAAAATTTAATTAGTCAAAAAATTTATTAGTTACTTAGTTAATTATTTTAAAATTTTCAGACTATAACAGTTACATTATTTTTTGGTAACACAAAATTACACCATTAAATTTTAAAGTTTTCAAACTTCAAACTGTCGATCCAAACCATTCAACATGATCTCCATATTAAAATGTGCTTAGAGACCAAATTATATATTTCTTTTTTGAAATTTTTTTACAAATAAAGTATTTTACAAAACCGTTGTTTTCAGACTATTGAATTTTTGTACCAATCTTAATAAATAGTAAAAAAATAAAAATAAAAATGTAAAATTTAATCTGCAAGCACATTTTAATATATCTAACATATTTAATGGTTTGGATCGACTATTTGAACTTTAAAAGTGTAGGGTGTAATTTTGTGTTACCAAAAAATGATTTAAGTGGATCCTCCTTTTAATATATCATAAAAGGTTTTAGTTAACTCTAGATCTAATTAAACATTGTTTTTATTATTGTAAAGGTTTCTCTCGTTAACAAAATTAACCATTGCAATAAAAAAAAATTACAACCTAGGTTACTATCTAGGTTAATAAAGCATTGTTTTTATTTTTTGTAAAGGTTTCTCGTGATGATGAAAGCGACGTAATTGATAGCTTTGCTGGGCTAATACCAGGCATTGCACGGCATCCTGCAGTTTCAAAAACCAGGTGCGCCAAACATATATCTTGAATTCTCCAGTCAATGGTTTTTTTTTTCTTCTTCTTTTTCTTTCTTTCTGGCAAGAAGGCCACTTTCCTAAACCAAATCCGGTGCATGGAATTAAGCGATAGAAGCAAGTTGTACTCAACTATAACTCAAGTGTAGCATATAAACCAAATAACAGATAGCTAAGTTGTACTCAACTATAACTCAAGCGTAGCATATAAACCAAATAACAAATAGCCAAGTTGTACTAAACTATAACTCAAGTGTAGCATATAAACCAAATAACAGATAGCTAAGTTGTACTCAACTGTAACGCAAGTTGATACTTATTCTCCAAACGAATTTTTTTAATGTAGCAAGGAGAAACCATGTGCCGAATATAGTTAGTACTTGTCTCCCCTTAGATTTTGCATTTTAGTAGAAGTTGAGACGTTTCGATCGACTCTGCCTCTTCTTGGAAAAAAATTTGTCCCTCGCTGGATGTTTAATCTATAGTTCAGGTTAAACTTAGGATTAAAATTAAAGTAAATTTCTTCAATTATGATTAATAATTATAATTATAGATTAAAAAATCAGAAATTACAAGTCAGAGCATTGAAAAGTATAAATCAAAACATTATTTTTTTTTATTAAGTACTTAATTAATTAATGGATTTGAACCCGATTCGCAATTTTTTTGCCCTTCTGACAAAAATCTTGAGTCCACCCCAGCGTGTGGGTAATTATTGTGTCTGCATGCATGTGTGTCCACATGTGTGTTTGTACATGTCTGTATACGTATCTCGGTGTTCATGCATATGTCGATCGTTAGTACATATAAATTACCATTATTAACTTAATCTAAGTACACGTAATATCTTAACTTCAAATTTTACTGCATAAAGTTTCAATGATGAAATTAAACCATGGAAGTAATATATTTCATAAGTGATAAGTGATGTATTTATTAGATAAATTTAGTATTTTTTTATAATTTATTTAATATAAAGTTAAGCATTAAATGTTCCGTGGTCAAATGTTCTTACCCGGAAAGAAGATGGTGGTTGACTGGTTGACTGGTTGGTGCATCCGAACAAGAACTATAAAAAAGCAGTGATGCTTCCGTGTGAAGTCGAATAGGGAGAAGAGCATCATGGTCTCCTTTAGAAGAATGGTTCTCTGGTGTCTAATACTTCTGCTAATTATATTAGCAATTTCTGTTTCAGTCCACAGTCAGCTTGATTCTAAAGGTAACATACTGTCAAGTATATTTATAGTTCAAATTTTGATTAGTGTTGTAAATAGTTGTGCTGCAGTCATGAAGAGCACCGCATTAATGAGAACAGTCATGAAAACAGTCATGAAGTAGGTGGGTATGGATGAAAGCACCGCATTAATGAGAACCAATCTTCTAGCAATTGATAGTTGTGCTGCAGCCCATCCTTGTAATCTATTGTTGATCTTTTGTATCAGAGGGATGTATGCCGACTTTGGTAGCTTTTTGTCTAATAATGGCAATCCCAAATATGTGAAAGGAAAAGAGCCTCCTTGCATCCTAGTAAATTTATTAAAGTCTGACAATTGACGCATTCTTCTACTGAAAACAGTATCTCTGATTTCTCCATGTTGACTGATAATCCAGAAATCTCTTTGAAAACAGATATGACAATTTTTAAAGCCTGAATTTGTCTAGCCTCTGGTTTGACAAAGAATAGCGAGTCATCTGCATAAAGTAGACATGGTCTCATATCAGCAAACGACAATTGCCATGTTCCATTAGAGACCAATCTGTCCAGCCACCTTGGGATGAAGTCCATTGCTAAGATAAATAGCAAGGGGAATAAAGGGTCGCCCTGTCGTACTCCTCTCTTTAAATCAATCTTCTTCTCCAACAGCCCATTTATTATTATTTGAGATGATCCTCTCAATACACAATTTAAAATCCATTGTATCCAGTTGTCAGGAAACCCCAAACTTTGCATGACCTTTCTCAAAAAATTCCAGCTTATCGTGTCAAAACCTTTGTGAATATCCGCTTTAAATAGTGCTAAAGGAACCTTGTTTTCCTTTGCTAGATGAAGCATTTGTTGAGCGTATAAAAACCCCTCCGTTATTTGCCTTCCCTTAGTAAAACTCGTCTGATTATCCTTTACCAATACCGGTATCTGTGGTTGAAGTCTATTAGCAAGGATTTTTGAGATTATCCTTTGAAACCCATGTATCAAGCTTATTGGTCTGTAATCCTGCGGTTTCTTTGCATTTTCTTTTTTGGGGATGAGAACAATGTATGACGTGTTCAATTTCTCTGTATTTAATCCTCGCTCCAGTATCTCTGTTATTACCCTGTGTAAATTCGGCAACAAGACATCCTTGAATTCTTTATAAAATTCCCCGGTAAATCCATCTGGACCCGGGGCTTTATTGGCCGGCCAATCATTAATCACCTGTAATATCTCCTCCTCTGTGTTCGTATCTAAATAGAACGAAAATGGAGGGGACCAAGGGTCTGTCGAGGTGGGACGTAACCTCTCGTTGTAAATCATAAAGAAATGGGCCGCAATTTATGGGTCTTTCCATGTTTCATATTTATTTGCATTTAGATCAATTTTAATGATTCTAATATTTAATTTCTGGTCCACATTTTATTTTTTTAAATGAATCACCCAAAAATATCTATTGTTATTTAATTCTATATTTCATTTTTATAGACTATTTAATATTTTATTTTCGTTTGCTATTGTAATTTACAATTAACCTTATTGGGCTTTCGGATTAATTATGTATGCTGAATTTTATTATATTAGTTGTAAACAAATTAATTGTTTTATACTTTTTTCTATTATTTTAATCACACAAAAAAGTAGTGTTAACTTTCCGTTTTCTGTTCTTCTTTTTGTGAAAACCTATCGCGTTACTTATTTAGTTTTGAATGTTTGTATAAAATTATATTTGTGGATTATTTGAGTGTGCTACTTTTTACATAACATATTTTTTTGATAAATTATTTTTTTATATATTAATTTTTTTCCACATGATAAAAAAGTTTTGTTTCGAAAAATTATGAGTTTTTGATCTGATTCGACCGATTCTCACCAATTCACCGATTCCTTTTCCATGGTGAAAAAAATGGTGAGCTGGGCAAACAAGCAAACATGTAAAGAAAGGGGCCGGTGAGAGAAAAGAGAAGTCTTATAATCTCTCAATATGTAGATTTAATTTAATTTAGTCATGGTTTTTATATTTATGAGTACATATATATATATATATAATTGACAATTTGCTGAGGTTCCATTGATCTGGATGAATCATGCATGACTTTTCAATATAAAGAGTTTTCAAAGAATATTAATTGTTAGAACTTTGTCTTGTAATTGTTTTTAGAAAATTTTGTGGTTACAGCTTATATTTTTTTACAGGATTTCTGAGCATTGATTGTGGACTTTCAGAAACTTCTAGTTATGTTGACGAACATAATTTAACCTATGTATCCGATCAGAATTTCATTGACACAGGAGTCAATTCCGGTATCAGTCCGAACAACGTCAAGAACTATTCACGAGAATATTGGACCGTTAGATACTTTCCCAATGAAGCTCGGAACTGTTATACCTTGACAAACTTGACAACCAATTATAGATATCTTATAAGAGGAGTATTCTATTATGGAAACTATGATAAATTAGGGGAACCCCCTATTTTTGATATCTACGTAGGGTCCAAGTTTTGGACTACAGTAGATGCAAATTCACTTTCCTTTCCTGAAACTATTATCACCACTGATTATGATTTCTTGGAAGTTTGCCTCTTAAATACAAATAAGGGATTTCCTTTTATCTCTGCGTTACACCTGAGGCAATTAAAGAAGAATATGTATAGACCACGGGATATAACCTCGTATACAGCACACATGATTTTGGTGCAGAGGCATAATTTTGGATCAAACATTCCGGTCATAAGGTCATTATTTATATATGCAAACATCTATATATATTTAATCTGTTAGTTTTACTTACTTATTTTTCTATGAATTATCTAATCATTTTAGTGAAAATTGTGATTTTTCTTCCTTGTATGGTTGACTGTTTGAAAAAATAATTTGGAGCTAGGACTAAATGGTGTAAATAAAAATTTGAGAACTATGTTCACAGCTTTATTAGAAAAGTAAGGAACATATCATTTGCAATCTTCCTCCATTAATGCTCAATTAAAATAGGTATCCTGATGATAATTATGACCGGTGGTGGTACAACGACACCTTCAATTCGGCATGGCCAGCAATCTCAACCGATGCAAGAATTAGTTACGTCGAACCGGACTTTGAGACCCCTTCTCGAGTGTTGCAGACTGCTGCCACCACTACAATTACCAATGAACCCTTTGTCATCATTTGGAGAAGCAACGACACATCCACCCAATATTATGTCATCCTTCACTATTATGAGTTCCCGGAAACATCGAAGACTGGTTCAAGGGATTTTTACATATATGAAAACGATGGCCGTTCCGGTCAAATGAATTCAAGTTCAGTATGGAGCGATATCACCAAAGGTTTGACTGAATATAATGTATCACTAGTGGCGTCATCAAGTTCAAAGCTTCCACCTGCAATGAATGCATTTGAGCTCTATGAAGTTGCACCCGACATAGACCGGTCATTTTATGACAATGGTAATTTTTTTGGATCGGTCTCAATTACTAATCTTTGATTAAAACTACATATATATCCAGGACAACCTTGTCATCGTACATAATTAGTTGAAACTTCAGCATTAGTAATTTCAGAATCCTAGCTAGCTTAATGCAGCCCTGACCACTTGGTTGTTTTCATTTTTCTTACACACACAAATTTGGTTATAGTACTGATCCAGTACTATTCTCTCCTTATTGCCTTAAAATTACATTGTCAAATTCCTTTCCTTTACCCAGAAGAGAATTCAAAATGAATGAAAATTTGTACGTAGGAATTAACAAACAGATCTAGCACTTAGTTACTACTTTATTTGCTTCTTGTATTTCAGAAATTTTGTTCATTAATTGATACCTCAGGACTTTGCTTTTTAAAATGCAGTTAATGCCATTATCAGTATCAAGCAGTACTATAGGATAAAAAAAGGGTGGTTTGGTGATCCTTGTTTTCCTACACAGTTCTTATGGACTGGTATTAACTGCAGCTACGATTCCGGCTATGCTAGCATCACAAGCTTGTTAGTTTATTTTTTTCTCTTCTGACATATTTTTATCATACATGATTTAATGAGTTGTGTAAACTATATCTTTTCATGGAGTAAATTAGACTAGCAGTTCTTAAAAATATCAATGATCTTTACCACTTTTATCATTTTGATCTTTAATATTGTGTTGCTCATTTATTATTTTGGTCCTAAAAGTTTCAAAAATATTATTCTAATTTTTAAGGCTTTTTAACCTATACCAAATTGATTTCATGCGCTTAATCAATTGAAAAAAAAAATGTTACTTTCACCTATCTTAACATAATTTTTAAATATTGAAGTTAGTGCAAATGTAGTTGCTAGACAATACAAATAAATATAATTAATTATTCAAAAAATTAAATATCAATTAAATTGATAGTAGTATTAATGATTATACCATTATAAATTAATTAAAGGTAATATTTACATATATCTTATCATAAGTATTATTATGACATATATGGATGTGAATGAGATCATCTAGTTTTGCAATCAATAATGATAGTAGGAATAATTTGTTACAAAGCGAAAATATTAAAGATCAAAATGATAAATAAGTGATACTTTGAGACCAAAATAACTGAGTTAGATACTTGTAAAATTGTACAGAATAAAATAATAAATGGACAATACACCTTATGCACCATTTATATAATTTACTCTCTTAATTTCATGTTTTCCTATAGAATTAGAAGGTAGGAACTACCCCTAACTATTTCATCATACATGACTTTTTTCTATTTTCAGAAACCTATCTAGTAGCCTATTGGAAGGTTCATTTATCGGGAAATTTGCAAAACTAACTGCTCTCGAGTCTTTGTAAGTTCCTTCAAAACACTTAGCCATATAATAAAGGTATATGTTTCGAAATGTATTATTCACGTATGCTTGTGTTTGTGTGTGTGTACATGTTTACCTGCCAATGGAATGTTATTATTTTTCTTAATGGACCCCGATAGCACTCATACCTAGTACCTTCATTTTGTATATTTATTGTGCTAAATTAATGTTTATCCTGACAACATTTATATTTGATCCTTTTGGTAATACATTATTTATTTACATAACAATTAATTGCTTCTTATTTTTTTCAGGGACTTGTCTGGCAATGATTTGTCCGGATCTTTACCTCCTTCTCTAGATGATTTAACAGATCTTCAATTCCTGTATGCTTTTCAAGTAGCCTTAATACCCTGCTTCAAATCTTACTCAATACATTCAATAATCATTTTGTTGGCTTTTCAGTGATATAACAGGAAACAAACATCTTTCAATCACCCTTCCTCCGGAGCTTTTGAAAAAACATCAAAATGGAAGTTTAACATTTAGGTAACAATGTTTTTGTTTATCCCTCTGTTATTTTTTTTTTCTTTTGTATGAAATATATAAATTTAAAAGGTTTGTAGTTGATTTTGCTGGACTGCATGATTCAACATAACTAATTATAGTTGAAGATAAATCAAATGAAAACATATCCCAACAGTCACAAATTAAAGCAATGACGTTGTCAATTAAACATATATAATTAATGCAAAAGAAAATTATTACCTCATTATAGTGACTTCAAATTAGATGTGTGAATCGTTAACCTTGTTCTATTTTATGAGCCAAAGCATTTCTGACGAATAAAAACAACTATATATATATATATATATATATTAGATGAGGAGGAATCAAGTTACAATAATTTTGAGTTACCATAAAGTTATAACAACGGTTTTTTTCATTTTCAAAGTCCAAATCGTCGATCCAAACTGTTCAACATGATTATCTAAATAAAATGTGATTCCAGATCAAATTTTATATTTTTTTTGTAATTTTTTACTATTTATTAAGATGGGTACAAAAACTAGTCAAATTCAGACCATTGAATTTTGTACCATCTTAATAAATAGTAAAAAAATTCAAAAAAATATAAAATTTGATCTAGAAGTATATTTTACTTAGATAATCATGTTGAACGGTTTGGATCGACGATTTGGACTTTGAAAATGAAAAAAAAACGTTGTTGTAACTTTGTGGTAACTCAAAATTGTTGTAACTTGATCCCTCCTCATATTAGATATGCTAGTTTATCTATTGACACATACTTAATAATTTATATTAATGGTTATTTCTTACAAGCTCTTGAAGCAAAATCAAAGAAGTTTATGTTTGTATGCGTGTGTAGAGAGTGATACCAATTAGATTTGGCAGTGTTATGTTGATGATCAAGTTACTTTTTAAAGTTAAAACCTTCTAAAATTTAAAGCATGGTGGAGACGTTTGTATGAGCTTTTCAACCTCTCTTTTATAATTTATTAATAATTTAAAAGAATTTTTTTTTATAATATCCAAACTTATGGCATATGCCTCATGAAGCTAGATCAACAAGATTGTTATTAATTGTCAAATCATTATGGTGGTTCCAGCAACTTACTATTATGTTAATATTAATTAGGCGCCTCTAAACCAGGTTTCTACTCAAGAAACCCATAAAACTCGGTAACCGATCATGGTTAATGAAAAACGAAGGCCAGATCGACCTTCGTTAATTATCTCAAAAAAAGATTAGTAATTAGATGCCTTTCTAGGATACAAAGGAAATTTTTTAGGATAAAACGAATAGTAAGGTATTCAGCGAATAATGATTTGAATTATATACTTCTCTTCTTCAATGTTGTTGTCAGTTTTTATATTCTCCCTTCACTTATAAAGTTTTAATAATTTTTTTGATGGTTGGCGGTGAATTTACTAAATGAAGATATATTTAACAGAGAACGCCATATATAGCGAATGGTTTTCAGTTGATTTTATGTTTTCAGAAAGATGAAATAGATCAGCACGCAGGTTCAAATCGATATCAAGACCCCAAAATTAATGGAGGTTAACATGATAATTCAATGAAATAAAAGAATGTATAACATGTTGACTCTTGGCGGATATTTATAGTTCCCGTTGACATTATATTTTTTTAATGCTTTGGAATTTGGATGATATAGGTACACTCCGTCTTCTCCTTCTACCAAGAAGTTTATAATACCGATAATTGCAACGATAGTCCCACTGCTTGCTATTGCAGTTGCCATTGCAATTTTCTTAGGGCTGAAAAAGAGAAAATGTAAGCCCTGCTCTTGATAATTTTATTATTACAGATGTTTTGTTTCCTCCAAGATATTTTGATGCCACATGAGAAAACTTATCAAAGCAAAGCCTGAAGTATATAATTTGATTACAAACCAACACACAAAATTAATGGTCAGTTCTAACCAATAACTACTAATAAAGTCCTCCTGTACTAAATAAGAAAATAGCCGGTTCCTATATATGTTTCTTTATAATACAAAAATGAAGATACACATGTAAATATCTGAATATATTTTTTATTTACAGATAACAGATCAAATGAAAGATTTGAATCAAATATAACACAATCAGGAGACCCGAATTTATGGAATCATAAATTCTGTTATAATGATTTACGCAAAATCACAAATAACTTCAAGAATATTATCGGCACTGGAGGATATGGAAGTGTGTATTGGGGTAACCTAGAAAATAGAGTTCAGGTTGCAGTGAAGATTCTCTCTCAATGGTCTTCACAGGGGGTCAAGGAATTTCTAGCCGAGGTAATTACTACACACATGACACACCCATAAATAATTGGAAAGTGATAATTTGGCTGCTGTAAAGTCCAATAGATAATAATTCAATTATATATGTATCTATTTAACGCCTTTTTTTTAGGCTGAAAACTTGGCAAGAGTTCATCACAAAAATTTGGTCTCACTAGTGGGCTATTGCATTGATAAAAATTGCTTGGCACTTGTGTATGAGTACATGCAGGGAGGAAATCTACATGATAAGCTCAGAGGTGACTATACTCGATTTTGATCTAGTGTCTTTTATCTTTTTTTTGTTAACCTTGACAGTGGCTGTCAAGTAGAAAAATGAAAGAAAAAAATTACATCCAGATCACATCCTGCATCCTGGTACATCCTACTATATATGATTAGTTAATAAAATGATAGACTAGCAATATGAACTCCACAACACCCCCTCTTGAATTGCGTGCTCCGCTAAAATTTGGTTATTTTTTTCAGTAAAGGTTGGAAGTCAAGCCACCAAACTATTTAATATCTTTGTTATTATAACAAATAATTTTCCCTATCTGAGTTTGGAACTCATGACCTCTTACATAAAGACCATGTGTCTTAGCCACTAGACCAAATGCTATTTCTCGCTAAAATTCAGTTATTTAGCTTCCTCCCTTCAAAAATCTATTTGTTACGTTGCTTCCAGAGATTCCAGCAAGTAGCTCGATGCAAAAAAAAGCACTCCAATCTCTTGCAGAAAGACCAGCATATCTGGTGTCTTTTCTCAAAGTCAAAGATTGTGAATTAATTATCACCGAGTTAACAATCTTAATCTGAGGTCATAAATCCTAACATTGCAGATCATGAAAGGCCTCTTGATTGGAAGCAACGACTTCGAATTGCATACGAGTCTTCACTAGGTACAGCATAAAGCACTTTACAATACACACACACACACACACACACACAACAATTTCTACTTATTAATTAAGTTAATAGTCTTATCGGAATTTGGCAACATTCTTTATAATGAAATGTATCGTACAAGAGAGCTAATTGTAGTACATCAAAATATCATATAACTCTGAATAAAATATGCTTCCCAAAAGTAAACACAAACTCTAGACTGTATTAAAGAACAAATAAAGTAATTTATTATATGGCTAAGTGTTTAGAATGTTCGTGAGTTGCTTGAATACTGTCCAGTACGTGAATAATACATGCATTTCGAAACATATACAATGAAGGACTGGAGTATCTGCATAAAGCTTGTAATCCACCACTAATTCATAGAGATGTCAAGACAACCAACATTCTTTTAAGTGCGAATCTCGAAGCAAAGATTGCCGATTTTGGACTCGCCAGGGCTTTTAACAATGCTGCAGTCAGTCATGTTTCAACAAGAGTAGTAGGCACTCCTGGTTATCTGGATCCCGAGTAAGACCTCCTTTTTCTATATTAAATCTCCACATTATTTTCTTTATTTTTACAACTCTGAAAAATGATATTGAAACTGCAAAAACAAAAGAAAAGAAATAATCATGTGATATATGCTTAAATTTGCCAATTATACAATAAATCAGTTTGTTTTTTGTGGACATGGAACAAATGTATTAAAATATCAACAAATTAAATTAGTTTATAAATAACTTTAAAAAAAATCTTTCAAATTGCATCAATTTTGACAGAATGTTAGCCTGATTGCAGATAACTTATAATATACAATCTTATGTTACAAAATAATATTCATGCAGGTATGAATTTTTTGAATGCACATGTGTGTACGTATGCATGTACGTATGTATGAATGTATCAGTATGAGTAGGCTAGTGTATTTGGCTCTAAATATTTTATAGTTAAGATCCCGATCAATCAATTTAATAAGCTCTTTTATAAAACTGATTTTTTTAATGATATTTTTTTGGACAAGTACAAAATGATTTAATTTATTGGATGGTTCCAATTTCCAAATATTTCCTGAAACCGCCCTGTCCAGGAAATATAAGAAATGTATAACTTATAAATTTTAGTTTATTAATAAGATTTCTATGTAAAATAAATTGCATCGTTTCTATAAGCCCAAATACCAATTTGGAGCCAATGAATCCACTAATTTGAGCTTTGCAATATAACTCAGGATACCTATATATGTGTGCGCGTCGGTTATATATATATACAAATTCTTATTTTATTTTATTTTAGAGCTGATTTGATGAATATGACAGTGCTATTACATACTAATTAACTACTAATTAACTATATATTGACATGCAATTACAGGTACTATTTTTCAAACCAGCTGAGTGTCAAGAGCGACGTATTCAGTTTTGGAGTTGTTCTGCTAGAAATCATCACAGGCCGCTCCCCTACTAACGCAGGTCTAGATGAAGAAAACTTGGTACAATGGGTGCGTCAAAAACTATCCAGAGGAGATATCGAAATCATAGTTGACCCTATAATGGAAGGAAATTATGACATAAACTCGGTCTGGAAGGTTACGGATCTAGCATGTAGGTGCACTGACCACACCTCATCTAAGAGGCCAACCATGGCTGGTGTAGTTGCTGAGCTACAGGAAAGCCTGGATTTGGAAATGTACACAGAGGAAATTCATACCCAAAGCAGAGTGAACTTAATAACTTCCGAAAGTGAGGATAGTAATCTTGAGATGGCTTACATGGGTGGCATGTCAGCACCAGGTCCCAGTGTAAGGTAATTTCGCATGCAACTTAATTTCATTGATTCAGTGTTCTGTCATATATGTGTTGGAGTCACTGGCTGGAACTTGAAAATAATGATTTGTTTGTTTGTATGCAACAATTTTGATTGGATTTGTGGATGTGTGGATTTGAAGCCTTTGGAAACTATATTTGTTTTGGTGTTGCAAGAAGTTAGATTCTGATTGCTTTTGGATTTCATATATTGTACTGCATAACTTTTGAGAGTATATTTGCTTTAGTATAAATTTCATTCTTTAATCTGAATCGCAAAGTGCTCTGTTCATCAAAACACAGAAGAAAAAAATATGAGATTCTATTTGAAATTAGTTATGTTTCATAGTATTTACTGTGTTATAATTCCATTTTTCTTTTTTCCCCCAAATATAGTAATC
Organism: Carex cristatella; assembly: GCA_024447775.1. NCBI lineage: Eukaryota > Viridiplantae > Streptophyta > Magnoliopsida > Poales > Cyperaceae > Carex > Carex cristatella. The sequence goes on from JAJHPF010000016.1 coordinate 2,727,567, forward strand.
ACTTTTCCAAAAAAGAATTTTTTCCCAGTATTTCTCTAATATATTACTAGTACTAATCCTTATATTGTCAATCAAACCTTTTTGTGTTGACTATTGAGCGAAAGAGTCAGCTCATTAACTGCGCATATTCGTTTCAATTGCTCTTAGTACGTAGACTAGAAGGAAGATGAACAAAACTTGTCATATTAACGAGAATACTACGGAGGGGATGGCAAATGGCCAATATTTGTTATCTGTGCAAACAAAATCAGGAATCAGTTAAACACATGTTTGGCACATGCAAATATACGGCAGGGGTATATTGGAAAATGAGGCGGCATATGAATTTCACAGGGACACAAGAGTATGCATCAGGAATACTCAAATCAGTGCATGTGGAGACTAGGCAAATTCTCATGACAGTGTGTTTTGTTGTTTGGAGGGAGAGATTTAGAAGGATATTCCGACAAGAACGCAAAACACCCAGAATCCTCATGAATGAAATAGAGCAAGAAATCGGAAGTTGGTTCAGAGGAGAATAACCCAGTGGGGCTTACCAGTAACTCAACGGGACCCAACATCAAGTTTGTTTATTTCAGGAAATTAGGACCTTCCTATTTAGGCAGCAATAATTTTCGTTTTTTTTAGCTTCAATTTTATCTTTCTTCTAATTTTCTGGCACTTTTATACACACTGTAAATCTATATGACACCTCTAGTGTCATCAAAATCAATGGAATAGGGGGGCTTGACTCCCAGGTTTCTTGTCAATAAAAAAAGGAGTATACTACGGAATTCACGATCCATCTTTAAATACATTATATCTTTACCTGGATAGAATAGTAAAGTAAACCACTAAAAAGAACCACACAAATCCTTTAATAATTATGTTTTATATGTATCCAATATTGATAGTTAACCAGCAAGTAAGATGTATATCATTCCTAATCGAGCCTACTATGGGCTGCAATCTTTCCACCGCTTCAATTTAAGTCGATTCATATGATCCCAATATATAATCCGCAAGGCCAATATTTATATTTAGGTACATCAATTTGCATGGGTGGTGATTTGTCCAGATCTTTCATATGCATATATGTTTCGAACATCTATGGTTCCAATAAATCATAACAATAGTGATATAGTGCTCCATACCTTGCCCCTTCATTTCACAAATTTGTATCCTCTGTGTTATTACAAAGTCACTGTTACGTAGAATGAGTTGATCCGATCTGTTATTTTAATTTGGCATGAATCTTAAATAGAACTCCTACAATCTAAATAGGTATTTCAAGGTTAATGAAAAACAGGGACTTGATCCTTGTTCTTACTAAAAAAAAATACAATCTAAATAGGTACTAAATTGAGTTTAGTCTCGCTGAGAGTAAAAATGAACCGTAAAGTTGTGAGTCCATTGTGTGGTACTACAGAGAATACAGATCCTTATTTCACTCACCATCACCGTTTGTGGGCCCCACTGTTTTCATTGGTTTGACATGATGACATCGTTGGTGCCATCATTAATGAAACCTAGCTAGTGAGCTTGACCCAATGACCCTCACCCTAATCTCAAAAAACAACTCCACTTATAGCCATGCTATATACTTGCTCATTTCTTAGCAACCCATGTAGAAATGATACAGTGTTTTATATAATTTTTGTGGTGAAAAGGAAAAGCAAGAGCACCCTCATCAGACACTAGTGTTGTAAAAGCAATCACCAAAGCCGACTATTTTGTATAGAATTATGAATATTTGTCTATATATTATCCTTAAGAATCCAATTAATCAACCCCGTAATAATTAATCGCTTGACGATGTTTTATTATTCGAGTGCATACCATTTTCTAGTCCAATCAGAGAACATTTGTAGTGTAAAACTTTTAGTGTATCTAGCAATAAGATGATTGTTTATTCGCTTCAATTGTAACAAAGCCATGTGGAATTCAATCTGATATTTTCTTCACAATAATTTTGCAGAATATTAAATCCGAATTTCGTGCTTACGTTGCGCTATTCTCTCTGTCAAAGTTTTAGACGGACCTTAAAAAGCCAGCCTTGTAGGGGTGCAAACGGGTCGGATACTGATCGGATAGTGGTAAAACTATATCTATATCTGTTTTAATTTTTCGAATACAAATACGGATCGGATATTAGACGGATATGGATACGGATCGGATATTAAACGGATAAGGATACGGATATCTGCTTTTTATAATAGTGAATAACATAATTTTTTCAATTATATATTAAATTATATATTGTATATCTACTATTTAGATACAGATAGTTAAAATTAAAAATCATATTCGTATCCATATCCGTATGGACATTCAGATATCCATATTTAATTTTCGGATACAGAGTCGAATACAGTCGGATAATATCCGATCTGTTTGCACCCCTACAGCCTTGTCTATGTCCTAATTAATTTACATACAGCTGTCCCGTCTAAACTCAGCGTTAATCAAATCAGGTAAATATCGGTCTGCATAGTATACAGCTTCTTAATCCGACCCAAAACATCTCGACTCAAAATTCAACGGCATCGATGGCCTAGTCACTGCCTTTTTGGTTCGATTTAAAACCTGTTAGATCGAGCTAAATAAAATTTTAAATATATCATAAATGAAATTAAAAAAATTAGGAAAGAAATGTTTATTTTTATGATTAATCTTCTTGTTTTGGGTCAATCGAACAAATCGAAATTTAATTTGGTTTGTTCAGTTCGGTTTTAATTCGGTTGACAAGTTTATTTCAGTTGGTTTGATTGTATAATTAAAATCTGGATAAAATGTTCTTTTATCTATTTTATTTCAGTTTTAACCAATTCGAACTGATAAATACCTCTAGATAGAAATAGAATGTAAACAAGTAGAGTCCCGAAATTTTTATTAATATACAAAACAAATAATAAATTTAACAATCTATACAATTTTTTTATGAAATTCACAATCTATTCAAACCGATGATATTGTCATCAGTTTCAGAAGTTAGAACCGATGACAATGTCATCGGTTTAAGCCAAGCATGATTTTTGATGTTTTCTGCAAATTTTTTGAAACAACGAACGACTCAGATTAAAATACTGTTTGTAATCATTATAGAGTTGCGCAAACTTTCATAGTTTCATCCAAATTTAATTTAAAATATTTTTTTATTTATTTTTTTATTTAATTAGAAAATGTTATAATAATTAGAAAATGTTATAATTTATTTATTTATTTTATTAAATATTAGAAATATTTTTATATATTTTTTAAATTAGATAGAATACCATATAATTTGATTTATTAGAAAGACTTAAACAAATAATCCGGATCAATATTTTTCAGATCAGATTTTTCATGGCTGTAAGAAAAATTAAAATATTTCTTTGTGTGTTATTAGAAAAAAATAAAAATTCTTTGAATCTCAATTATTGATCTCGGTTCAAAAGTCACTTTTAGGTAAATACAGAAAATATTATGGTCTTTCTATTTTTGAAAAAATAAAAATTTAACAAAAATATCTAATTTGGATGAAACTTTGTGCAACTCTGTAATCATTACAAACAGTGTTTTAATCTGAGTCGTTCGTTGTTTCAAAAAGTGTGCATAAAGCATCAAAAATCATGCTTGGCTTAAACTGATAACAGTGTCATCGGTGCTAATTTTCTGAAACCGATGACATTGTCATCGGTTTTAGCTTCTGAAACCGATGACTTTGTTATCGGTTTAGATAGTTTGTGAATTTCATAAAAAAAAATTGTATATATTGTTAAATTTATTATTTGTTTTGTATATTAATAAAAATTTCGGAGTAGACTCGAGCTAAATCAAAGACGGTGGTGAATATAGTGGACTTGATTTCGATCATGTAGAAAAAACAGTAATCATTAATTTAGTTTTTTTAGGTAATTCTGAAAAAACCGAATTATTATTTTAATCCTTTAGTTGTCAAATCATGTCACATGACTGGGAGCAATTTGGGTCCGATGTCTATCGGACTTAGTTTGATGAATTTCATAACAATTCAATCCGCTTTAAACTCTGTGTCACTTTAATATCCGTGCATGTTTACTTTATTATCTGTGTGCATCGGACCCAAGCTGCTCCCCATATGATATGACTACATAGAAGGTCACATAAGAAATTCAACTCCTAAATTTTTTAACTTCATACAAAAATGTGAACCATTGTTAAAGAAAATCCGAATAACTAAAGAAACTGTATTAACTATTCGATTCGATGTTTAGAATTATAAATACCTAAATGAATCAAATTTTACGGTTTCTTCCGCGGGATCAAAATTTCCTACACTCTATTAAACTTTTATATTATTTTTTTTTTATTTTATCTATAATAAAAAAAAATATGCGCGACTGGGTTCGACATCTAAGCTGGCAACTCAAGAATAGAAGCAAAGGCAAAAGCATAATGATTAATGAGTCAATTTATTTTTTAATAGTAAGTTAAATAAATAAAAGAGTATAGAAATAATGTTAAGTTTGATGGCCTTATGAAATATTATTATGATGCTTTTAATGGAAAGGTTGACAATTTTAAATATTTTGGTAAGCACACTAGAAATCAACCTATTTATTCTTTACAGGTGGAAAGGGGACTAGGTTGTGAACGGGCTTGTACTAAAATTAAGTTATGGGCTATATTTTAATAATATTCCTAGGAATTTATAAATACAAAAAACAAATGTGGAAAGAACGAAATAAGAGTAAAAGGGTAATAATGACCATTAGTGTCCCTTTCATATGTTCTTAATGTGTCGATTTATCTAACGTGGCATATAAAATGTGGTACGTAGAATCAACGTGTAAGTCTAACGATTTACACACAAACATTTTTTGTTTTTGCGAGTTTTTGCAATAAAAAATTCTTGTATGATTGAAAGTAAGGGTGTCAATGGGTACTATACCGGCACGGTGAAAGCATTTTCATACTTATACTCACTAAGAGTTGACTTTATCTATACTTTATCTTTATCCGTTAAGAATTTGTCTTATCCTACCTGACCCATACCCGTTAAAATTAGTAGGTAACAAAACAGTAGCGGGTGAATAACAAATAATACTAATATAATGATTTTATTATTTTTAGTTTTTTACAAATATATCATTAAAACTCATCATGTCATACATATGCAATCACAATTACTAATATTAAAATTAAAATACAAATATGCAATCAATTCTAACTAATATTTTTTTATGCAGAAAAAAAATAAAAAAATATGAATATCTCTTCTAACAAATTCAAAATTCAAATCATTAACCAAATAATAAAATAAAAAAATAAAAAATAATATGTTTAATATAATATTCTTTTTACAACAAAATACATATATTTTTAACGTTGATATCACTAGAAACATAAATTGAATATAATATTTATATATTTATATGTAATTTATTTTATATAATTATCTGTTAGATACGAAATAGTCTTTATCCGTACCCATACTCATTTAGCTAGTGAAAAAAATTTCTTATCCATACATGTATCCAATAAGCGAACGAATAAAAACCTTACCTATATCCGCCTTATCGAATACAATACGGATAGGATAACGGGGAAACGGTTTTCATTGACACTCCTAATTGAAAGTACTTCATAAAATTTGTGTAAATTTTTGTTCTGAAATTTTTATTAATAAGGAAATCATAAAAAAAAAAATGTCAGACTTTGGAGAAGACTTTGCTTAGAATTTGAAAGGTGAAAAAAAGTGAAAAAAGTGGAAAATATGATTAGCGCTAATTAACGGTAGAAAAAAAAAAGTTTGGCCGTTATAAACGATAACGGCCAGCTGCAGTGTTTTTTTTTTTTTAAGTTCAGTTTAGTTCAATTCTATAATGATATGGTTGAAAAAAATCATTTTAGCTGGCCATTATCGTCCATAACAGCCAAATTTTTTTTAAACGCGTTAATTAGCGATAATCTAATTTCGCTAATCAGGCTGTTGTAGACAATCTCGTCCAAAGAGCACGTTTTTTCCAGTTTTCAAATTCTATACAAAACCTTCCAAAAAAACTGATATTTTTTTATTTATATTCTTATTAATAAAAATTTCAGAATTTTTGTTACCTCTGACAATATCAATAATTTCCTACAACTTAGTTATTATCTGTGGGGATTCTTATTAAATCCGACGGCGTAGATAATCCTACACAAACCGACACACGGCGCACGGTGGTAGGGGACAGAGCAGAACCAACCGTTTGATCTGCTTCAAACGCTCTAGATCAAAATAAATATCTCCATTTATCCGATTACCACGCTTTGATCATAAATTGACCGTTTACTATGAATAGCGGGCCCGTTTGGAAGTGTCCGGTGCAGAAGAGGGTTTCAATTCCACACCGGTTTGAAAAATCAGTATAGGCTATTTTTATTGATTTTTTTGTCACATTGGCTGGTTTAGTTGATTTTTAGGGTATAATTTCTAAATAAAAAAAAAAACTCTGTCAAGGCGCTCGGAAACGAAACAATCAAAGGATCAGAGCTTTCTTTTGTTCCCCTCTACAGCTAGCCACCTCTCTCTCTCTCTCTAATGGCGGAGCTAAAAGAGACCTACGCATGCGCACCCAGCACCGAGCGCGGCCGTGGGATCTTGATCTCAGGCGACCCAAAAACGGACTCAATCTTGTACTGTAACGGTCGATCCGTCGTGATCCGTAGTCTCGTCAACCCACTCGAAGCCTTAGTCTATGGTGAGCACTCGCATCCCGTCACGGTGGCACGGTTCTCCCCGAACGGAGAGTGGGTAGCTTCAGCTGACGTGTCAGGTGTTGTCAGAGTGTGGGGTCGGTACGGTGATCGGGCACTGAAGAATGAGTTCAGGCCTTTGTCAGGTCGGATCGACGATTTGCAATGGTCCCCTGACGGACAGAGGATCGTGGTGTCAGGAGATGGAAGAGGCAAATCTTTTGTTCGTGCATTCATGTATGTGAGTTTGTTTTATTTCATTTCAACGATTTGAGCTAGATTCCCATGCATACTTCCTTTTTTGTACTAAAATGAGTTGCGATCCTGCCTTAAATGCGTAAGAATTTGACGTTGTTATGTTTTTTTTAATCTAGATAATATAGAAAATTCTCAGGCAGAAATTAATATGGGTATATTCTGATTCCATGTAGAAAACATATGCAATCCATTTTTTTTTAGGGAAATACAGCGTGTAACTCTTGTTAGTCTATATAACTGTTCTTAGTATTTCAAACATGGTGCAGGTGGGATACTGGTACGACAGTTGGTGATTTTGATGGCCACTCAAGAAGGGTGCTGAGCTGTGCATTTAAGCCGACACGGCCCTTTCGTATTGCGACATGTGGTGAAGATTTCTTGGTCAATTTCTATGAGGGACCTCCTTTTAAATTCGCACACTCTCTAAGGTTATTCTTATTAATTTTTTAATCGAAAAATCTTTGGAACTTATTTTCTCTTACAAACTGATAATTTGAAATTTATGCTTCTAAATTTCTGTTATAGGGACCACACAAACTTTGTAAATTGTGTGAGATATGCTCCTGATGGAACTAAGTTTATCAGCGTCAGCTCCGATAAGAAAGGTTTGTTATATGATGGGAAAACTGGGAGCAAAATTGGCGAACTGTCTACTGAAGGTGGCCACACTGGAAGCATATATGCCGTCCATTGGAGCCCAGACAGTAAACAAGTAAATATTATTCTCTTATTGAATGACTTCTATGTTATCCCCTAGACTTTGTAGAAAGATATATTGCTCAATATACCCTGCATAGAAAATATTGGCCTGCGTAACCTTTTTTCTATGCGCTAAAATACACAACATACTTGTCAGAGTGCCCAAAGTGTCTTTAGTATCACTTGTATGAATTAGTAATTTAAGGAGTGGTAGAGTGTTAATTTGTGTTCACAAAAAGGAGACGAAGGTTTTTGGCTGATAATTTTCATTTACACTACTACCTATGATAATTTTTTATTTATCATCCAATAATTATGCACATTGACCACCACATATGCTCTTCTCTACAAATATTTCAACATAGGTTCTTACAGTTTCAGCCGACAAGACAGCAAAAATATGGGATATAACAGAGGATGGGAATGGAAAAGTGACAAAAACCCTGACCCCACCAGGGATTGGTGGCATAGATGACATGCTGATCGCCTGTTTCTGGCAAAAGGACAAACTGCTAACTGTTTCTCTTGGCGGGTTGTTCAATCTCTACTCAGCACCTGACTTGGATCAGGACCCGTTAACATTCTCAGGCCACATGAAAAATGTCAACTCCTTGTCGTGTGTGGTACAGGATGGACAGAAGCGGATCCTGTCAACTAGCTATGATGGTGTAATTGTGAAGTGGATACCGGGTTTTGGGTTTGGTGGAAGGATCTTGAGAAAGGAGAATACACAAATTAAGTGCTTTTTGGTTACCGAAGGTGAAATTCTTACATCTGGATTTGATAATAAGGTGATGAGTTGTTATCTTTGTGTTTTGTTATTGTTGTTTTGGGAATTGGATACTGTCTATGGCCTTGTATCTTTTCTGAATTTGTACACCTATTTTGGATCAAATATACCCTTGTATATCTTCTGATTTACTTGTTTAGTTGAGATGCTTACATTGGAGGTGATTAGCATTTTTTTTTCAGAAGGATATGATCTAGCTCCATAACTTATATTCTTGACGGTAAAGTATGTGTCATGGTAATCATACGCAGCAAAATGAAAAAAGATAAATCAAGACCACTAATAAATGCTAAATATATAAACCATAAGTAAAATGAAAGTGAATATCATATGCCATCTATGTAGACATTAAACTGGTACCTTTGAGTCTTTTATTTATCTTTTTCTTCAAAGTAGGTCTGGAGGATCCCATTAAATGGAGATCAATGTGGAGATGCTGAGTCGGTTGACATTGGTTCCCAACCAAAGGAACTGAGTCTGGCAAGTGGGTCCCCTGGACTTGTTTTGGTGGCAACTGACTCTGGTGCCGTAATACTGAAAGACCTAAAAATTGTCTCAAATGTCAATTTGGGTTTTACAGTCACAGCAGTGGCGGTCTCTCATGAAGGAAATGAGGTTGTCGTGGGGGGGCAAGATGGTAAATTGCATGTTTATACTGTTGATGGTGATGCTCTTAAAGAGGAGGCAGTGATAGAGAAGCACCGAGGGGCAATTACAACAATAAAGTACTCTCCTGACGGTTCCATGTATGCTTCTGCGGATACGAATCGGGAGGCTGTTGTGTGGGACCGTGCCACCAGAGAGGTAGGTTTCCAATTGTGTATCCTTGTGCGACACACAAATGTTTTAGGTTCAAATTATTTTTTCTTTATTCAATGAATTAATTACAGGCCTAAATATAACTTGCTTTACAATCTTTTGGTTCTTGAACAAACAAAACCTTAATGCCAAATCCAAATCGGTTGATAGGAACTGTGAAGACCAATGTATTTTTTCTTTTGGTACTTTAGACTTCACAAAATTTAGATTCAGGCATACTCATTTAGTAATTTAAGATTTTTGTCAAAACATGAACATGTTTACAAAGTTAATTTTCCATAAAATTCAAGGCAAAGTACAAAAATTCCCCTACATTTACACTGAGGTTTGAAGACCCCCCCCCCCCCCAAAAAAAAAAGAAAAAGAAAAAAGAAATACCACTTTGTAACAAGCCGCAATTACTCTCCTCTCTTGATGTGTGCATCTGATTGGCCACATTTCGGCATCCGATATCATCATACCTCACTGTCCTGTTGCCATATATTGATTTCTATGTTAGCATATGCGTCTGTCATATTGCTTGATCTCATTATCATGTCACAACATACCTATTCCCATGTTAGTATTGCAATCCTAACATTTTTGGTGATTGCATGGCCATATAAGATGATGATGGGCATTTTAATTAAGAATTAAATGGAAAAGTGTATTGCCAGCTGTATAGGAAATGTCAGGAAGTATATGTTCACTTTGCACAACAGGTGTTTGAAACCATGATGCAAATATAAGGGGGTGTTTGTACTTACCTTAAGATTCATTAAATGAAGCATGGAAATAATGGAGGTGCTAGTTGTTATCCAGTGGGGTATCTATCTCATAGAGAAGATGCAATTTTTCAAAAGTTCAATTTTTCTACTCACTTCATCCAATATGAATTCATGTCTACTTATGGAATTTTGATATTCCAGATTTAAAAGAAAAAAAGAACAATTGGCTGTCAATCCTTGCCTTTTACTAATATCCTTTATGTTATAGACGTTATGATCTTTAACTATTATGTATTAACAACTTATCGTTAAAATACAGGGCAAGCAGCAATCTGACACACTATATATATATAGATAACTGGATTGTGCCTAATGTTTATTGGAACCTAGATATTTTTCTCTAATAAAGCTTATGAAATGCTAACAAGAGTATTCTGTTCATGCAATATATCAGGTGAAGCTGAAAAACATGTTGTACCATACAGCCCGCGTAAACTGTCTCGCTTGGTCACCTGACAGTTGTCTGATAGCCACAGGATCACTGGACACCTGCGTGATTGTTTACGAACTGGAGAAGCCGGCATCCCACCGCATAACTATCAAAGGGGCCCACTTGGGAGGTGTGTACGGCTTGACCTTCACTGAAGAAGATTGTATTATCAGTGCCGGTGAAGATGCTTGCATCCGTGTCTGGAAAATAGTGCCACAGTAAGTTAATATAGTATATTTGATTTGAATTTCTTATGTTATTTGTCCAAATGCGTGGCAGAGTGGTGTTTGGAGATTATTGAGGAGTTCCATGGAACACTGTTCGTGTTCTAAGGAGGACTTTTTTTTTTGTATTTATTTTCAATTGTTTGAGCATGTTAGAAATGGGCAAATGGTACAATTTTTCTACGATATTTCAGTCATAAGTTTATATTTTGGTTCAAATATGATCTCAAATCAAATGGATATGTTGTGGCTTTTTTGTTGTTGTCATCTGTCTATTTCCTTTTTGTTGCTTTTAAAACTGAGGTGCAAAATATCATTATCTGAGCCGAATTCTTATATTGCTTCGGAATATATTTTTATTAAGATCATAATTATTTTCCAGACTTCGTCCTGAACATAAAAATGTGTTGAAAACAAAATTGAATTACTATTCACTGGTAAAATTAATTATTTAAATGTTTCTATATTGTTTTGGATATAATATGAAAACTATCAAAAATTGATATGGTCTTGAAATCTAAATTAAAGGCAGTGGTGTTTGATGTTTTCCAAGTAGATCTTGACATTGCCTACGGGCCAGTAGATCTTCACTTTTCAAAATAACAAGGGTAATAAGGGAGATATCGAAGTAATAAGAATAATTAGAGAGGAGAGTTGAGAAAATGCTTCAACTTCATTTCCTTGTAAGAAAACACAAATTTTGCTTACTACCCTCCAAAATGTCTTTATTTATTTGGGTGGTAGAAAATTCTGCCCGCACATAGAAATAGGAGCTGAACATCTTTGTTTTCTGATTAATTGGCCAATTAGTTTTTCAGTATATTCGTCCCATTTTCAAATTACTCAGGTCTTTTTTTATTACATTCAACAGTGCATTATCAAATTTAATCTACAACCCATTTAATTCATCCAAGCACCGAGCCACTATCGTTGCTTTTTTTTCTTCTCTCTAATTTCCTTTATCGTTACCTTTTTTCTCTATTAGTGCTAGGGTCACTTGAGCTCAATGCCTCACTACCCTTCAATTTTTTTTTTCAGTATACTTTTTTATTTATTTTACATTTTCAGCTCAATTAGTTCAAAATATGTTATTTTCATAAGAACCAATTTTTGGTCTAGTGGCAAAGGCATATGGCTTTTATGTGAGAGGTTATGGGTTCGAAATTCAGATGGAGAAATCTTTTGTTATAATAACAAGGGTATTAAATAGTTGGATGGCTTCACCTCCAACTTTACTAAAAAAAAAATATGTTATTTTCATTTGCAAAATTGTAATATTTGGTTGAACTTTCTAGGTCCAAGACATTTGCAAAAGCCTTTGTACTCACAAAATTTTAATTAGTTTCTTCATTTTAAGTGGATTTTGTAATAATTATTATGGTACAATGTAATGGATTATGAATTCTGCACTTAGTATTTTAGTGCTTGGTTGATAGCAATATTTATGTGGATTTATGGAGTATGGACTGTAAAGTATCAAAATATAATTAATTAATTGCATAAATCACTTAATGGCACTATTCGTCCACCAAAGACATTGTTTTTCCACACCAATGCATAATGATTAATCACTTAATGACACTATTCGTTCACCGAAAGCGCACATATTGTTTTTACACACCAATTGCATAATGATTAATCACTTAGTAACATACACTTATTAATCTTTTTAGAACACTGAAGTGCGATATAAGACATATCGCATGTAGAATATTAATGCAGCAGTCTTAACAGGTTTCAAACCCACACCTCCTACACAACGAGTGTTGCCCTTTATCCCTAGAACTTGCTCCAATAATAAATTCTAAAATTTAACAATTATTGTATCACCATATTTATCTATCGTATTTATATATATCTAATATAATATTCTCACCTGTATCTATACAATATAGGTGCAAAGCCAGAAAATGGCCCTTTTAGTTAATTTTTTATGTTGTACAAAATTGTTGCGAACGCTATATTAATACCAATCAACAGTCTTTCATTATTGTGTATATAATCAGAACTCTAGAATCAAGATACCTTTTTATAGAATGCTTAATTGCTTGTAGAATTCAAGAAAATATGCTTGCTTAGTTTGAGGATTTTATTTGAGAATATGCTAATTTACGTTCATATATAATTATTAAATATGATAAACACGACTCCATTACTGTATAAATAATTTATATTTGTTTAACCTATCTACTACTAAAATATATAAATGTTTTCTTTTTCTTTTATGTCAAAGGCTCTTGTGTTATGTACTAATTTTTAATTATAAATATATAGTATATACAAGGGCGGATCCAGGATTTTCGTCAAGAGAGGGGCAAAAAAATATTGAATCGGGTTTAAACCCATTAACTAATTGAGTACTCGATAAAAAAATAATACTTTGACTTATACTTTCTAATGCTTTGACTTGTAATTTATGATGCTCTAACTTATAATTTAATTACCAATCATAATTCAAAAAATCTATATTAATTTTAATCTTAAATTTAATTCGAATTACAAATCAAATATTAAAAGGGAGACAAAAAAAATTCAAAGGGGACCAAAGTCGATTGGAACCGATAGATCTCCACTAAAACGAAGTCCCGAACCCATGTGGGTCCGCCCCGAGTATATACATGTTTATTATCATTGCTTGCATCCATTAACTATCCAAGCAATACCAGTATATATGTAGTTGTGGTACAATTTTCACTTTCGTAATCCATTTAGAATAAATTTACTTGTATTCCTCAATAAAATATAGATATAAGATTATAAATATTATCTTAGTATATACAATTTATTTAGGATCTCTTCTATTTTATTTTTTGGAAGTATCATTTCCACGTAACTTCAATTGTCAGTTTGTCACCACCATTAACTTTCCTTTGTTGGTAGCATCCACATAAAAATCTAGAATCTGACTGTGATATTCACCAACATAGAAGCGGGTCCCTTAATTATTAGTAAGGAAAAAAAAAAGTAGTAGCAGATTAGATTAGATTAGATTAAATACCAGCTTCATGTGCTCGATCAAGTCTGTGTTTGTATGATACAGAATTACACCCAATAATCAATATGAAGATATTTAAAAGATTGGAATATATAGCTTGTGTGGAGATAAGCTTCTAAGCAGGAGGGACAAAATGGTCCCAAACCTAACTTCACATCACATGTTGAGAAACTGAACCATCAGCTTTTTCTCATTTTCTTCCTTTCTCTTTTGAACAGCTTCTGTCTGATAACTGATAACAGGAATCTTTTCTCTCCATGAGGCAGACATAATATCATGGATGTTTTTCATTCATAAACTTAGAAACCACAATCTTAATTTTAAGATATTATTGAACCCACAGAAATGCCAAATAGAGAAAAACCTGATTGTGGTGCACCATGTATCCGTGTAGAATTTGTCATGATCAGTAGAGACATATCAAGAGACCAGAATGCTCTGCAATTTGTCCAGTCTGAATAAAAATCATGTGACCTCGATCAGATCGAAATCAACAATATTAGACCCTTAAAGTATCTGCATCTTAGAAATTTTTGGAGTTTTAAAGCTGACTTGACAATTTTTAAATCAGTTTCAAGAATGTAGATGGATTTCATATTTAACAATTTTATTCAATAATTTCTAAATATAAAACCGTTTCAAAACTCTGACCTGGCAAAATAATCGACTAGTGTTCGCTCAATTTTTAATATTGTTTTAATTAAACGCTAATGTGGCAATTAAGAAACTCTAATTTTAATTTAAGAGATGTAGAGATTTAGAAATTCAGATAATCTAAAATTTCTAAAATTCTGATGCTCTTACAGGATAGGAGACTGAATTGACTAATACGGAGGATTGAGGATTGTTCAAATTATAGGGCAGTCTTTAGTTTTATTTAATATTTTTAGGGGTTTAATTTGAAACTTTATATTTCTTAAATAATATATTTTTTTTTTCATCATTATTGAGTTAAGCATTTTTGTGTATACAAATTATTTAATATATATATAGAGATAGAGAAAAAAATAAATATTGTGTAAAAACTATCTAATAGAACTAATATTGTATAAATTAAAACTAAGTAGTCTAAGTCTGCAATAGTGAGAGAAATTTTTTCTTTCCTTTTTATTTCTCTACCCGGAATTAGAAATAATAGAGAATATAAGGAATTTGAGGGAAAAGAAAGAGAGAATAAAAGAAAGCATGGAGGACCATTTTTATTTAATACAAAGGGCCTTAGGGCCGGATAATATGTTCCAATATTATTACAATGTAAAATATTCCTCTTAAAATTAATGTGGGGAAACAAAAAGACTGATGTGAGAAAAAAAATGGAAAGCACTTCATTGCCCATTAATTACATTCAACGTTATGCCCAAGGATCATGTTTAGTTGTGGAGTAAGAGGTGGAGTAAACACTTTACTTCATACTTAAAGAGTCAAACAAGGAGTAAAATAGAATGAATAAGATGGAGTAAGAGATGACTTAATCCGGAGTAACTTATTCCACCTATCTAGGTAGATTAACTTACTCTACACTTACTCCACTTGTATGGCCCACTGTTACAAAAAGAAACACATTTTTCAATATCTTACTCCACTAAATTGATTAATTTAAGTCATGACTCCAACTATCAAACAAAATATAAAATATAAAAAGTAACATTGAGTAAGCAATTTAATCCTCCTTAATTTTACTCCACAACCAAACATGGCCAAGGGCTTTTTCTAAAAAAAAAAAAAATTACATTCAACGTTCTTGGTCCTGCGGTGCGGTCTTTAGAGAAATGATGTCAGATTCCAAGGTTTTATTTTTATTTGAAGTCAGGTTCCAACTTCCAAGGTTGCCTTCATATAATAGGGATACTTTGGTGGGAGTAGGTTGAGGATGGGATGCATTGTGGCATTATCTCTGTAATATCATATAAGTCGAATCGAGTTAAGATTATATTAGAAATCAATCAAATTATCCAACCAGAGCTATTTTAAAGTTTATGAGCTCTACAAATTTATTTTTACAGTTTATGAGCTCTGCACGAACTTAATTATTATAAATTTATTTACATTTCACTATCTTTTTTCAGATCTAAAGAACTAGTTTTTAGTCTAGTGACAAAATGCAATACCATTTGTGTGAAAAGTCCTAAGTTAAAAATCTTGATGGAAAGTCTTTTATGGACAATTAAATAAAAGTTGGTAAGTTAGACCTCCATTTTTTCTCTCAAAAAATAAAATATATTTCAGATCTAATAATTTGATTATCCGTACATTGTATTTCTAGACGAGCTTAAAGCATGAGGCCTCAAATGACTCAAAAATAATTGTGGTGGAGAAGTCAAATTCGAATTGCTCTCGAACGAGTTATGAGTTCAAATTACGTATTAAATTTTATATTTTTTAAATTATGCATGCATTAAATTTGAGCTAATTTAAAAGTTATGTAGTCTTGTATTAAACAATTTAAAATTTAAGTTGAAGAAATTAATTTGTTCGATGGACCCATTACAAATTACATTGCTGCAATAGATCTTGCCTTCTATATTTCATCAAAGAGATATACATAATTATTATATTATTTTCCGAAATTATTTTCTTTTTGACAAATACAAAGAATGTATCTTTTAGAATATGCATAAATCCCTTTCCAGAAAAGAACACATAAATAAAACCCACTTCCTGACTGACAAACCTTCATGGCTCTTGCAATTCTCTTTGCAGTACCTCTAAATTCCAAATTCCCAATTTTCATATCCCACCTCTAAAACCTAATTTCTTTGTCTATCTTCTCTCTTTCTATATATAGACTAGTAAACAAACATAGAGAAAATAATAGAAGTTAAGAAAAGGCGCAAAGAAGCAAGAAATGGGGAAGAGCAATTTTCTCTCCTCCATTTGCTCCTTGGTGTTGCTAGTGCAATATATAGGGTTTGTGCATGTGCATGGCGACAATGGAAAAAACCTGTTACAACCAAAGAAGCTTGAAATGTTTGTGGATGAGCTACCGGACATGCCTAAGCTTCAAGGGTACCGTTTCGAGCATGGCGTACCAGTCGCCGGTAACCTGACAATCGGAATGTATGACACCACTTGGGTATGTTTTCTTCTTCTCCATTTTTTTTTTGTAATTCATTTTGTCACATGTAAGGAATGGCTTTGTGAATATATAGACTTGTTTCCAATTGTGGCTTCTTTCTTTGCTAAAATAATTTATCTGTCTAATTTTGTATAAAAAGAAAACGATTTTTTTGTTGCATGCAGCTTAATTTTGTAAAAAAAAATTATACAGATATTATATATACTTGCATGAATACAAACATTTACACTGAAATTGTGTATGACACCACTTGGGTATGTTTTCTTTCCTCTCAACCTTTTTTTTTTATTGTCATATGTAAGGAATTGTTTTGTGTGAATATAGGCTTGATTCAAATTGTGGCTTCTTTCTTTGCTGAATAAGTTATCGATCTGTTTTATTTTGTAGACAAAACGAATATATTAATTTGCACTGAAAGAAAATAGTTACACTGAAATTTTCGCTCCCTGATGCTGTTTTCTTTTTTATCTATATATATATAGCTTGAATTATCTAATTTTCTATTTCAGAAAAAATAAACCTTTTATTTTTGAAGAAAATATATTGAGAAATTAATTTTCAAGATCTTATTCCCGTCCAAATAAAGGTTCAAATGTAGAAGCAGCTTTTGTTATTTTTTCAAGACTATCTGACAAGATGTCACTGAGTCACCTTCCAAGTATAGTTGTTTTGTTCGCTCCTATCCAAATCTATCACAACAATAATTTTGGATCGTCTCCATTTATTTAAGACTGTCAACTGTTGTTTCTAGTGCTGTGCTTGTCACGCCGGTCATGATAATTAATGCAATTTCAAAAAGGTTTGGATCCATTAATAAGTTTCCCAATATTTTTTAGATTAAAGAAGAAATCTAGGTAACAGTAGAAACGAATTCATAGAATATTCGTGATCATGATTAACTTTCATACAGTTTAAAAACTATCTAATATTCAATAAAAAAACATTAAATATGGGTTGTGAATAAAAAACTATTTAATATTTAATATTAAAATTTCATATATTGGGAATAAAAATTAAAAATTATTTTTTATGATTGTTGAATAAGTTTATCTATAATGAATCCCACCTTTAAAATCAATAAGATACTTATGCTTTCTTTCTCTAAATAATCTAAAAATCCGGGCAGAATGCTCACTTGTTCGCAAGTATTATATAACAACAGGCATCTCCAACTTTCTCCAACTTTTAGTAAACTGGAGAGGATATGATTTGTTGATGAAATTGAAAAGGCCAAGGTAATAGACAGCCTGGCCCAGCCCATTATCACCAGCAGTGTGATATTGACAGCTTCCTCTTTGGATTTTTCTCTTTTCTGGGATTCACTGACAGGATAAAGTTTTCTATGGCCTATGGATTCAAAAATAAAATATGATGCACAATCACAAAACGAATGATTATGCTGATTTATATTTTGCTATTTCTACTTGCCAATATCTCATGTTGTATATGTATTTTCTGAAACTTGAAACAAATATGCTGTGCTTTTTTATAGATGCTTGTTAGTTTTCATAATTTAAATATATGTTATTTTTTCAAGTAAAATTTAATTAATTATATTATCATCGGAAAGGGTTACTTATTTATTCTCACTCATATGTATGTCACTTTTAAATTAATTAAATTTAGAAGGAAATAAATAGAGAAAAGTTGTACAAAAAAAGGCTTCAATTAAATTTAAATATTTGGAAGACGTTTGATTGTTGCATAGGCATATCTTAGTGGAGTGAATAAGTATCAAAAGCAAGAATTCACAATTATGCTTTATGCCCTATATTTTGACAGAAATTTCATAGGGATCTCCCAGCAACCCGGGTCTTTGCTTATGGCATAACTAAAGAGATGGCCACAGTACCGGGGCCCACAATCGAGGCAATTGAAGGCATCCCCACATACATCACATGGACCAATCACCTGCCATCACGTCACTTCCTCCCGTGGGACCCCACAATCACCACAGCAAAATCCATTTCAGGCGTGCCTGCAGTTGTACATCTGCATGGTGGAGTTCAGCCACCTTCTTCTGATGGTAATTCCATGGCATGGTTTACGGCCAGATTCGCTGATACAGGGCCCCAGTTCTCATCTCCTATCTACTTCTATCCCAATTTTCAGCCACCTGGCAATCTCTGGTATGTACAAAGATAATTTTTTTAGTTCAGGGAAGTGGAATGGTCAGGTGTCTATGGTACAGCATTTACAATGTGATGACTGTACTGGTACCACACTTTACCAGTAAATGCTCCAGACCAAACCTTATTTCCTTATCAAACTAGTTGTGTAGCCTATTTGTTACAGTTTTTATTACCCTTTTTGTTATTTATGATATCTACCAATATTAGCTATGTTAACAAAATATTAAATGATAATATTTAACAGGTACCATGACCATGCCATGGGTTTGACACGTGTCAATATCCTAGCTGGCCTTTTTGGCTCATACCGCATCACGAGTCCTCAAGAGACTTCTCTAGGTCTCCCGTCAGGTCCGTTGTTTGATCGGCAACTAGTACTCTTTGACCGGGACTTCCGTACCAACGGCTTTTTATACATGAACAACACTGGTTGCAACCCCTCCATTCACCCGCAATGGCAACCTGAGTACTTCGGTACAGCAATAATAGTCAATGGCAAGGCCTGGCCCTACCTGCCAGTCAGCCGACGCCGGTATCGGTTTCGTATTCTCAATGCCAGCAATGCTCGGTTCTTCAGTCTTTACTTCTCTGACAGTACAAAATTCATCCATGTGGCATCTGACTCTGTATACCTTTCAAAGCCAGTAAGAACCAGAAAATTCCTCCTCGCCCCATCTGAAATAGCTGATGTTATTGTCGACTTTTCAGAATCTGACTCAGACTCGGTAATTCTGTTAAATGATGCACCGTACCCATACCCATCAGGAGACCCGACGGATGACTTAAATGGAAAGGTAATGAAATTTTTGATTCGAAGGTCGAGAGAAGAGGACCTGTCTCATGTACCCTCCACACTTTTGAAACATCCGAAGCCGCAATTAAATGAAGTTGCTGTCAAAAGGCATATAGTAATGTATGAATATGAAAGCAAAACGGGTGACCCAACCCACCTGTATCTAAATGCAAAATCTTTCACCGATCCGGTGACAGAGATGCCAAAAGAAGGGACAGATGAGATTTGGGAGGTCATAAATCTGACCGAAGATAACCACCCATTGCACGTGCACTTAGGTGTTGTTTCAGCGTTGGAATCACAGCAATTGAAAGATCTAGATAAATTTAAGGAATGCATGATGAAGAAAAATGATGTGAAGGCTTGTAATCTGGCCGAACATGTGACGAGAAAAAAACTCAAGGTGGCTCGACATGAGAGGGGTTGGAAAAATGTTGTGAAGATCTGGCCTGGAACTGTAACAAGGATTTTGGTACGGTTTAGGCCACTATCGGCTGACGAGAAGTTTCCATTTGACCCGACGGCTGAACCGGGATATGTGTACCATTGCCATGTAAGTCTACTTTTTTCATCTCATTTTTTTAATTGGTGGTGATGAAAGAAAATTGTAAATTTCCATCGCAATTAGCAAATGAAGTAATACCGTAAAAACTTGTATTATTGTTCCTGTTATATCCGTCAAGATAAAATTTCTTAATTCTCACAATATCAAACAATAAATTGACTACCAATAATATAATGCTGGTATTAATCACTCGATTTATAATTTTATTTGATCACTTGTTTATCGCAGATATTGGATCATGAAGATAATGAGATGATGCGGCCGTTTAAGATGGTGCACTAATTTCTAATGAATTATATTGTTCTTGTTATATCCGTGAACAATATAATTTCCATGAATATACTTTCCATGAACAATATAATCTAGATATTGAATCTGAATTATATTGTTCATGGAAAGTATAGGAAAATTTTGCTCCGCCGGAAAATCAAATGTAAATCTAGATTTGAACAGTTTTAAAGTGCTATTGGAGTAGATAAAATAATAAAAAAATAGATTAAATTGTGAACAAAATTTAAATATGTAGATTTGAATAGTTTTTATTTTTGCCAGTTTGTAATCGTCTGAAGTACTAATTTCTGCATGCTTTGTTGCATTTAAATCATCCTTGAGGTAACTCAGTTTCGATTTAGCCTCATGCAGCGTTACCTGTTGAATGAATAAACTTAAATTATTATTTTTTTTAAATATTTAGTATCTATAATATTGTAAGGAAATATTTTCAAGTTTATAAATGTGTATAAAAATAACTAGAAGAAAAAAAAAAACAAGGTCTAAAATGTTCTTGAGAAATAAACACATGCAATTACACTGCATATTTTCATCTTCAAATACACGTGCTGAAAACAGCGGATAAAAATGTCACACAAGCATATTTTCATCTTCAAATACACTACATTAGCGCATAGCGCTGATAATAAGATAAGATATCCATTGTAACTTGCACCAAATACTCTCCTAAGATCAAGTTCACTAATTCCATTTATTACGAAGTAGTTAGTATATAACTATATATTGATTCTTGAAAAAGTTCAATAGAAGAACATTGAGCAACATCATGGCTCCAAATCATCGCTGGATATCAGAAGTAATTATGAAAATAATAAAATATGAGCATCTCTAAGGAATAATTATGTTCATAAATTTCCTTTTTGCAAAAGCCAACCACCATTTGTTTGGTGTGCCATTGGGTCTATATGCACAGCTGAGCAATCTTCCACTTGTCTCCTCTCTTATTTGTTTCAAATAATTCCTAAACAACTCTGCAAAGGATATATATATGTTCATCATATTTCTTTGCCTTTTGAAAATGCTAAAACTCTCTCTTCAATTGCAGAATAAGCCAACTTCAAACCGACAAAAAAAAAATTATGCCTTGTTTTGTTTCTTATTTTATTGGTTAGCATTTTCCATGTTAAGGTCTAGAATGGCAGAAATCTGGTGCAAATTGGCCAACATAGTATTTTTTTTTTCTGGAATGACCAATTTAAATCCAGAATAATAAAGCTCTAACAATATTGAAGGGGACAAAAGCATCAGAAAAGTGATAGGTAGACGAGGTCCTATAGGGGCCCGGCCCAAAAACTGGTACTAAAATATCATCATTGTTATCTTGCGAATCACCAATTTAACCAAAGCCAACACTAGGAAATCAAACAATATTAAAGGGCACCATTTATACCATCATATGATTTGGTAAAATGAAAGTTATTGAACCTGCTTCATCTTCAGATTGCGGAAGCGCAAAAAGACCAGGAAAAGGGAAGCCAGGTTCGCCTGGTACGGGAACCTTCTCCAGACCCAAATTAATAATTGCTTTAGTACCAACAGCCAGAGTTCTACAACCTTCCAGCCTTTTCAAGGCCACATTTATGTATAATGTCAGATATATGAGCAACTTGTCTGCTGGGCTTTGAATGTCAAAGTTTCTGAAGAAGACATTTGCTCGAAAGAATGTGATTGCTTCATCAACTACATCGACTTTATCTACAATTATAGAAAATTGCAAGTAATTTACGGTGTTGGAGGATCACACTGTAATCACTAAAATACATTGTCAATCCCTAAACCAGTATTTTCTGGGTGGCGTGCATCATTTTTAACAAGCTAAATTCATGACTGAAGAACTATTATGAGAAATAAAAGTTATGTTTCATTATTGGTGGTATCCAATAGCACCCTGATTTGAAACTAAATCAAATAAAAGATGACAAAACTATCCCTGAATCAACTCAGTTCCATTAATTTGCAGTCTATCTACAACATTTCAAATTAATTACTTTAGTCAACTTCACTTTTATTCAGCTATGCATACTAATGAAAAAGGACTATAGACAGAATTTAGCACAAATGAGAAAATGATTTCATAACAAATTTGCCATGTGGTATACATTTGGTCCATTGTGAAACCCAAGTGAACCTAAATTAAACACTCCAAGTGTAACACCAAATGCTAAAGGAACACACAAAGGTGGTTAAAACTGTGATTACCTGGATCTGAGGCTGGGGCAGGCCCTCTTACATGACTTTTAAGAGGTAGAAGAGGGCAGCCACAAGCTTTGCTGATACCTTCCTCCTCAACAAAGCTTGAGTGATAAACCTACATTTCATAAAACATCCATTGTCTACATTAAAGCATATTTAAATTCAATTTTACAAAAGTAAAACTGAGAAATACACCCACTATTCAATTCTGTTTAGCATATTGCTAAACCAAATCTCAAAATAAACACATTCAATATTTTGTTACATATCTTTACAATACCAGAAGATGACTACAAACATTTGCCAACAATTTGAGCTGAGACCTGAACTCAAAACCTCTGATAGCACGAATAGACAGTAAAATGACAACTGTATCAGTTACTGGTGTCTCAGATAATAATTATTCATTATAGTCATTGCAAAAGTTCATCAACCTACTTGCACTCGATCCCAATTACAAAATCTTTCGGGCAAAATGTGATCTCTTACAATCAGTGACCAAGAAAAAGAATCAGGTTACAAATCTGATCATACGCAAGGTACTCTAAGCTAAGACTCTGTACTGAGAAAGGATAAAGACAAGTATTCTGGACATTAAGATGAAACATAATTAAATAAGGCTATTGAAATAGAGGAGGGATCCAATTACACCAATTTTTGGTGACACAAAATTACACCATATATTTTTAAAGTTCAAATAGTTGATCCAAACCGTTCAACATGTTGGATATATTGCAAATGTGCTTGCAGATCAAATTTTACATTTTTTTGAATTTTTTTTTTACTATTTATTAAGATGGATACAAAAATTCAATGGTCCGAAAACAACAGTTTTGTAAAATACTTAATAAATAGTAAAAAAATTCAAAAAAAATGTAAAATTTGGTCTCTAAGCACATTTTAATATGGAGATCATGTTGAATGGTTTGGATCGACTGTTTGAAGTTTGAAAACTTTAAAAATGAATGGTGTAATTTTGTGTCTCCGAAAAATGGTGTAAGTGGATCCCTCCTCATTGAAATAATCAACTTGATCAGTGACATGCCCCAGTACAGTAAACACATGGTTTTCAGCACACCATTCTAAGAAATTGGAGGATAAAAAAAATGTTGTTGGAAGGGAATTTAAGAAAAATATACATGATCTTTTGCCTGACATTTCTAAATTCACGGACTGGAATTTTTTGGGATTAAAAAAAATGGAACTCCGGATCTAGCCTGAGCCACAGTCCACAGATAGAACATACCAGCGAATTTTAACAAAAATCGGGCATATACCAGATCTGATGGAACAAAACTATAATTAAAGCGAGAAGAGAGATGGGGAATACCATAGTTGGTTGAATTTCACAAAGAGAATCTGAGATCAAAGCTTGGAGCGCTCTTGGATCGGACAGACAAGGTCTTTTGATTCTTGTCAAATGTCTACCAGTTTCACGAGATTTCAGAAAGCGCTTTTCCTGTCAATTGAAATCGTCTCGCCTTTTTCTTCCCTTCCGGCCAGCGATTCGCTTTTGCTTCCCTTTCCTCTTTCTCTCTCGTGTGGCACTGGCACCGTCGATCGGTGTCAGTTTCGTAATTCAATTCAGAAGTGAAAAGACAAAAGGAAATTGTAGATACATATGATAAATAAATGGACGGCGGGGCCCAAATAACCGGGCTGTCTATATCATGAAAAAAAAATCTGAATATATGAGTTCGGCTCGGCCCAAACGATCCACTTTTACTTAGATTGGTTTGGGAAGGGAAGGATTACTTCGTGCCAAGAAAGTCATGAAAAAGTTATTTATCTACAGTTCGGAGTACAACTGTACAAGTTCATAAAATTTTACTGATGTTGAAAACAAATTAGGAGTAATACCGTAAAAACTTATATTATTGTTCTTATTATATCCGTCGAGATAAATTTTCTTAATTCTCACAATATCAAACAATAAATTGACTACCAATAATATAAGGGCATGTCTATAGTGCAGCAAAGTGATTTTGACTTACTCGATGTATATGTTTTACTTGATTACTTGTTTATCGCAGATATTGGATCATGAAGATAATGAGATGATGCGGCCGTTTAATGGTGCACTAAATTCGAAGAACACCAGAAGAACACCAGCGTTCATGGAAAGTATAGGAAAATTTTGCTCCGCGAGAAAATTAAATGTAAATCTAGATTTCAACAGTTTTAAAGTGCTATTGGAGTAGATAAATGATAAAAAATATTAGTTAAAATTGAGAACAGAATTTAAATCATCTATGTTTGAACATTTTTTATTAGCCTAATTTGTTAGCCATAATGGCCAGGGTGGCCCAGTCTGTGTAGGAAATTTCTGATGATGCGAGCCCAATTCAAATGAGAAAGCAAAAATTAAAAGTGATAAACCATAAAAATAATATGAGGTAGTATGATTTTACATAACAATAAGCCTAGCAAACTAATATTATAAAATAAAGTTATGATGTGTTGATATTCTGTCGAATTTGTCAATTTGACAAATTAGTAATACAAAATATTCAAGACTCAGTTTAAGACGATAACAGTCCGTCTGTTTAATCACACAAGGAGGGAAAAAAAAATTAAACAATCAATGTCGACATGGTAGAAATTCTCCCATTGCAGCAGCAACCCACGATGCTTTCCAAAAGGAACCTAGAAAGGCATGATAATAATCATGTTAGCTGTCTTGTCGTTCTCATCGTCTTTCACTTCATCCTCACACTTTCCAACAGTCTGCCAGGCCTGCCATAGATCATCACTAGACTTGGTATAGTTCTTATTTTTTATCGCTTCCACTGCACTTTTCAGTGTCGGAACGACACTTTCGTAGATATTAGGTAGTATTTAGGGGAAGTGGCTGCACAGATGGAGATCAGATGAGAGCATAAAGAAAGAAGGATTGGGAAGAAAAAGTATAAGGGAGGGTTTCGTGTTGGCAGTACTGTCAATGTGGGAGACAACAGTAATGTGATGAACGAACTGATCGAAGATGGGATTGATTGTGATATTTATAGACTGAAGAAAGAAGATTCTTGGTACATTGATTTTATGACATGTAATGCTCATTTTACTACCTACCTACATATTTCAGGAAAGCTAGCTAATGTTTTTATTGCATGTGTAACGATAAACTGAATCACAGTTGATGCACAATGACATTACTCCAAAAAAGGAAAAACTGTACCTCATTCTACTTGGGGGAAAGGATAAAATGACAGTTTGGACTTCAACTGCACCAATATTGCTAAAAGAAGCGCATTCTTCATGTATCAAAATGCTTATTCATTTTAGAAGTGTTTTCTAAAAGGAGCATTAAGTGGCAGCACGGTAAAGCAACTGCTCCGTGCTTTTGGTTGATAAGACCATGGAGTTGGTAAATATCGAGATCATCTTATCCATGCATTTAAAATAAATGCAGGTTAAGGTGCAGCCATTGGACATGTTTCTCTGGTACAATCACTGTCGTCATATCATCAGTTCATCATAAATTATCATATATATTACGTGTTATTTTTGTCCATTTTTTTTATTTTTAGCATTTAAAAAAAAGAACTTGTAGCATCTAATGAGCAAAATCTTGGAACATAGTATCAAATACAACATTTTTGTGTTGAGGTGATCTCTAGGAGTGAAGAGATTTCTGTATTGAGATAGAAAGGCAAGCACAACATTGTGGAAGGTCGTAACAGCTTGAGAAGTAATTATCATTTAAGTGCAAGAATCTTGCGACTATTGAGGTGTAGTAGTCTACAAAATACAAATGATAGCACGGTGAAGCATTTGATGGTGCGACTGGACTGTCAGATATCAAGATCGTCTTTTCTAAAAATTGAAGCACTACTTTAGAATCTTGCATGGATTGCTGTAACCGATCAATCCATGCCATTACTGTTACATGCTTTGTGAATGATGCTACCTTTCCTCATCAGTTTATACATTTTAGTTCGCCGGTGATAAAAACACTCCAATCTTACTGATATTTGAAATTTTCTGAATTAATTAGAACTTAAAATCATTATTAATTGGGTGATTTCTTTAGTGCAATTAGAGGGATACAATTTTATGGAGATGAACCTCACCTCATAGGTTTACTGTTCACTCTTTATATGAGTGGCTAGATTTTGGAACAATCAAAGGGCCGACCCAAGTGGAGCCAGGAGGCTCCATGGATTTTGAAATTTTATTGAAATCTATAAGTCCGGATCAACTTCGCTCCTCTCTAAAAAATTTTTGCCTCCTGTGAATATGTATTTGAGTTAAATTTTGGGTTAAAATTAGAATAAATTTCTTAAATTCAGATTGATAGCTAGAATTAGAAGTTCAAGTATTGGAAATTAAAAGACAGAGCATTGAAAATTAAAAATTAGAGCATTAGTTTTTTATTTAGTACCCGATTAGCTAATGGGTTTTAACTCAATCAGCTATTTAAACCTGATTTGCTATTATTTTGTTATCACCCCCAATGAAAATCCTGAATCTGTCCTTGCTAACAATAAGTTTAATACAATTCAGAATTCACGACTTCCTTTAAGATAATTTTTTTTCTGTGGCTGGTTAGATTAAATATAATTCATTCTAAAGTGAACTTATAGTTGGTATTTGGAATTGGATTGCCAACTTTAATAAGTTTACTTTCGATGGAGTAACCATTGATGACTTAATTATTGATACTTGTATTCTATTAAAGGATAGTAAGGATAGGTTATTAGTTGGACTTATTAGAGGGGCAGTCCTTTGGACTGTATGGCTTAATAAAAATACTCTTTGTTTTAATCAAACTCCTACTTCCATGAGAAAGTTTGGAGTTCAATTACTTTCTCTAGCTCAATTTTGGTGTAAGGAAAAATCTCATTTATTAGCTGATAAATTAAATTGTGTTATGCCCTTAAATGTTACAGCTAATAAATTAAAATGTGTTATGCCCTTAAATGTAACTGAATTGTCTAATCAGATGTTCACATGACAAATGAAGGTTGGGAGCATTCAGGGGCAGGGGCAACCAATCAGCCCAACCCTGGGGTGTGGAAGAAGAAGTGATAATATCCTCCTCCTTGGATTTTGGAGATTTTGAGAACTTTAAGGGTCATTATGAATATGTGATTATTTTTTAATTGTTTAGGGTTATGTTAGCTTATTTCCAGCTTTTGTGTTTAGATGACATATAATTATGTTTTCTGTTTTGTTGTTACTTGCTCTTTTAATTCTAGATGTAATTTTCACTTTTATATTTTGTATGACATTTTCAGGGACTGGTATCAGAGTTTGGTACCGTTTTCTGTTCAATGGTTTCATATTAATGAAATCGGTGTCCACTATTATTAAAAGATTATTAATTGGGTGAGATCTTTTTTTTTTAGTTTGTAAAAACACCAAGCCATTTGATGGAATATTAGTTGATACTGGATCAATTCCAATGGTTTCAATCCAGCCCGTCTAAGCACCTTACCAATAATTATGTCTGAAACTAAAAGGCAGCCCGGAGTCCATTTACTAATTAGAAAAACACAGCGAATGTCAACATAATAATATACTTAAATATGTACAACTCCAGGCATATTTTTGGAAGCAGGTAGTATTAAGCATGACTAGTTCCTTCTTTGACAAAATGTGAGCAGAAATAAATGCAAAATTTTGACTTGGTTTTGCAGTCTTTGGTTAGACTACTAATTGATATGATATACGTTCATTTATTCATGCGTATATGGTTGTTAACACATGTTCCCAACTAATCTAATTGAACGCATTAATGCATTGTATGTAGCAGATAATGACAATAATGAGAGCAACCAAAAAGGTCTAACCCAGTTACGAAGAGATAAAGCAACTAGCGTAACAAGCTAGCACATCTGCAGCCGTCGATGTCAGGGTATTCTAAGCCTGATCTCTTTGTCCGGATGATACGTTGCCTTTACTTTCTTAATATCTGTGTTGCCTCAATATGGTTTGTTCGATTTAATTATATATTCATTATTCAACATAGCTTGCGTCGTTTGATTACAGGGACGATTATCAGAGGATCGAGAACAGGATGCCCATTTCGGGAATTTGCATCAAATTTTGAGTTTACTTTGTTTTTTTTTTTTTTTTTTGTATGAATTCAAAGCAAAGATATATAATACTGCTCAGTATATTTCGAATAGACATCAAATTAAAGATGAATTGAAATCTTCGATACTGATTCAATATCGGCGGGGAACGCGTTTAGTGTTGCGTAAGATTGTGGCGCTTGATTTTGTGGTTGCATTAATAATGAAGACGTGTTGTTTAGACGGCAATAGATTTATATATTTTTAATCGTTTAGTTTGCACTTTAGAGGGCTTGTTAGATCACAATACTTTTCAAGAATTAATAACCCATATAGACATCCCCCATATATATATCACTTAGAGGGCTTTTGACGTTTTGAATTTGCTCAATATTAAGATTGGATAATAAGGGATATTGTTGAACCGATGATTAAATAAGTCTAGTTTGGCTTACTAAGATTGGATATAAGGAAAAACTTTTCAACAGTTTGAAAATAAAAAATGCTTTCATACATCCAACACTTTCTTGAGAAAAATTAATACAAGTGGTAAAACCGCTAGATGCAGTTGGGAGCGGATGCATGAGCTAGAATTTATGGGTAGCTTTTCTTATTGCTTCCTCTTTTCAACTTCACTAGAAAAAAAAAATTATCGTACCATATATATATAGAGACGCTAGCTTGAAATTAGTTGCAAGCCCTTGGCACGATGGCATGATGTTCTATATATTCTTGAAAACCATAAGAAATTGGAAAACTATATATATATGTGTGTGTTGGAGATCGATATTCTTGACAATTTTAACAACTAAAGTTTAAAATTTAAATCGAACATGATAAGTTTAATTTAGATTATTCATACGTAATGTCTATAATCTATGATGATATTTGATATATATTTTTATCAAAAATCAAGCGACTTAAATTATATGAAATTTGATTATTATATTATCTACAAATTGTATACAAACCTATAAATGAACTTTTCTTCAATTTTAATTTTGAAGTTAGAAAAAATCTATTGTCAAAATTTATGAATATCGCCATTGTCTAGTTCTTCAATTGGTCTGGCCAATCAAAATTGAATTTCCTCAAAACTAAATGCAAGGGAATCAAAGAACATATAATATATTTGAAGTGATCGATCGATTCCTTCGATAACCCTATGGGCATTAGAAGTTTTCTTCTTTTTAATTTGTCTTAATTATAGTGCAAAATTTGCTCGTTTCGTCATCTAAACTTGTTTCCTTGATCTCAGGTAAGGTTAAAATTATACTTGATTTACGTAATCACGAGGCGTTTCTTTATATTTTTAGCATTCACATAACTTTATTTTTACTTTGTATGTTATTTTTTTTTATAATAATTTTACTATGTTTAATGTCTTTGTTGTTACTGTTGTATTGAAATACTAATTTTTATTGTTGTTGTAAACTTTGCATTGTCATGTTAGCTTTTTCTATGTTTTTTTTTGGTTTAAGTTGTGACCTCAGTAGATACCAAATGTTGGGATTTTTGGTTGTGACAGTCAACTAAAATAAATACCAAATGCTGGCAATTAGATATACTCAAAATGTGCCAAGGGAAGTATGGTTTTGCCACTTGCCAGCAAGTGGGAATTAGATATACTCAAATGATCTTAGTTGAAGGCCCTTGACAAGGACCGCATGCACCATTTGGGCTGCTAATAAGCTTGGAATTCAAGCAACTAATTATTTCCGACCAAACTCGGTTCTAGTTTCTACCGTCCGATCCACTTCAAGATCTGTGCGCATCACTTTAATATCCGTACTGTTTGCTTTAATATCCGTGCACACAGATTTTGAAGTGAATCGGATGGTATAAACCACCCATCGAACTGAGTTTGATCCGATGGGCATCGGACACCCCCTCTCTTCGTTGTTATGCATGTGACATGACTTTTCTTTTTCTGACCATCGAGTCAACAAAGGCAGATTAATTAGTAAAAAGAAACGAGCAGGACAGATGCAGGATAATCAAGATACAGGATTTGAGTCAGCCGATTAGTACTCTACTCTAATAGAAATCCTAAATCCGCCTTAGTTGTGATATGTATGATTGTATCGGCTCCAAATCTAGACCGAATCCAATAATTTACAAACAAATTATAAGTTATCTATCCAGAACCGAATTATTGGATCCCAAATATCTACTATTAAATGCAATATCTAAACCGAAATTCCATCCAGTTTGAAAAATAAGTATATAAATTAAAATTCGGATCCGAATACTTTGATAATACAGATTCAAATATAATAGTATCCAGACTTACCCGATCCAATAGCACCTCTAGTACCCCCACTTTAAGGAAAGAAAAGGATAAATATCCAGTCTCTTCATTTCTGCTATGAAAGTATAATACAACTGCTCATTTGCATAATATATATAGTCTTCGTGTAGCTCTAGAACTCTAAAACCTTCTTAGAACCAAAATCATAAATTTTAGCTTGCTAGCTAGTTCCATGACAAACTCAAGCAATAGCACCATTGAAGAACATTCGCCATCTGGCCTACCGATAAAATTGATCCCGGGAAGCTACGGCATCCCTTTCCTCTCTCCGATCTATGACCGTCTGCACTATTTTTATTTTCAAAGCCACCTGGAGTACTTCAAATCGCATGTGACCAAGAACAATTCAACAGTGGTGCGAATGAACATGCCACCTGGCATGTTCATATCTCGCAATCCCCGTGTCGTTGCTGTTCTTGATGCAAAAAGTTTCCGTGTACTTTTCGACCCGTCAAAGGTTGATAAAAAGAACACTGTCACTGGTACGTACACTCCGCCCCTCTCTCTCTACTCAGGCATCCGCCCGATGGCATACCTTGACACCACTGAACAGCTGCACACATCACTCAAATCTTTTTCATTTCACCTGTTGGCATCTCGCAAGTCCGAGTTCATCCCCACTTTCCGTAAAGCATACTCTTCCCTTTTCGATACTGTCGAAGCAAAGTTGGCCTCTAGCCCAGTGGAGTTTAACGCCCTTAACCAATCAACAGCATTTGATTTCGCATGTAATGCATTCCTGGGTGCCGTGCCAAGCGAAGTAATCGGTCCCTCAGCATCTAATAAGGCCGCAATATGGCTGCTTTTGCAACTCCATCCGATAGCAAGCCGCCTCAGTAAATTCATCCCGTGGCCGATTGAGGATCTCCTCTTGCATTGCTTTCAACTTCCGCCATTTCTCGTCCATCGTGACTATGAAATCCTTGAGGAGTTCTTCTCCAAATCTGGTGAGTCTTTGATAAATGACGCTGCAGAGAAGTTCGGTCTCTCACGCCATGTGGCACTCCACAACCTAATTTTTATGACCTTGTTCAATTCGAATGGTGGTTTCAAGGTCTTTATGCCGATCATCCTGAAATGGCTCACGCATGCCGGGGCAACACTGCATGAACAATTGGCACAAGAAATCCGGTCAGTTGTTCAGTCGCCTGACAGCATAATTACCTGGGATGCTCTCGAGAAAATGGAGCTCACAAAATCAGTTGTCTGGGAAGCATTGCGCCTAAACCCGCCAGTAGAAAATCAATTCGCACTTGCAAGAACCGATATTATAATAGAGAGTCATGACACAGCTTTCGAAGTGAAGAAAGGAGAGATGATATGTGGACACCAGCCCCTCGCAATGAGGGACGAGAAAGTATTTACAAATGCTGAAGAATTTGTAGCCGACCGATTTGTTGGCGACCAAGGAAAAAAGTTGTTGGAGTACGTGTACTGGTCGAATGGGCCCGAGACAGTTGCGCCAGCAGTAGGCAACAAACAGTGCGCGGGGAAGGACATGGTGCTCTTGGTTGGTCGATTGTTCATTGTGGATCTATTCCTCCGTTATGACACATTCTCAGCAGTGCAAGATGGAATGTTGCTCGGGCTCGAGCCGCGCATTGTAATAAAATCTGTCAAGAAGGCTTCAGATTAATTATTGAACACAAAAAAAATCGTAGTCTCTTTGTTTTGTTTTAATTAAAACGTTGTGAGTAACTTTGGCTATGCTATGCTTCAATAAAATGTATATCTTCTTTGTGTCGACATCGATCCAAACCTACAAGCAAAGGGTAAAGGAAATGAAAAAAAGGATAGGTTTACAACAATATATATTATTCTAGATTTTTTTTTTATGAATATATCAATATTATTAATGTTCCAAATGTAATTATGGAGCTTCATGTATCTGCAATTTGTATGGATGTAATGAATTGGGAATTTATATTACTTAATAATTATGAATGCGTGGTGACCTGACTCCCCCTTAATTATTTGTTTGACTCTCATATATATAAATAATAAATTTACAATGCGTAATGCATTTGCGGAGCCTTGGTTTCAGAGTTGGAGAATTACGCTGAGCCATGGTTTCAGAGTTGGAGAACAGTTAGGGTGCCCGTGTCATCTAAGAATTCAGATCCAGTGAAATATCGGACTGAGTAGAATGAGATCTGAGTCATCAGTTTTAATCTAGTACAAATCTCAAAACGGATATTCCTATATCTGGATAGGCACTGTATTAATGTTACTTTTGGTCTAGCTGGGAGTGTTGTACTCAGTTCGGTACCTGAGGGGATATAATTGGGAAATAAATCTGCTATTATTTCAATGGAATAGCAGGTTTCTGTTATTCGGATCCCAACCATTTAAAGTTTCCATGCCCGAATCTCAATAAAGAAATTTTCTCATACACAAATTTCAACGGAGTTGAGCGGTTGAGATCAGAATAACAGGTCCATATAATTGAGATTGAAACAGTATCCTCTGGAGTCTGGAGAAATGGAATATAATTTGCTAGAATTCTATGACCGTTATATTCAAAGATTAAGAGTTCAATTCTCTCTCACGACTTCGCAATACGGCAAAGGTTTTCAAAAAAAGAAAGAGTATCCTATGAGATAACTCAATTTTTTAGTTGATGGATTTACGGACCAGATTTAAACGATGCCTATTAGATGCATGGAGGTGTATGAATCCAAAATGGGTTGCTTCAAGATTCGTACTTAACGGTTCAGATTTATACGCTTATTGTCATCTCAAAATTTGAATTAACTCTGGGGGATGCGGATTCGGGGAGACTTGGATATACAAGTATAGAGCATTGCTTATTCGTTGTTTGATCGCAACGACTTGCGCAGGAGAACCGTATTCTCTGCTGCAAATTAAATTTGCAGCAGAGTGCTGGTCCGTTCGTTTTTTATCGAACGGACGAAATAAGATTTTGGCACGAATTTTAAAGCAAAATTAATACTGCCTCCTCCATCATCCGAGCACTCACCGGCTGAGAATAAATCTGGGCCGTCCGAAAGTGCAGCACTCTGCTGCAAATTAAATTTGCAGCAGAGGATACGGTTCTCTTGCGCAGGTGGTATCTAATAAGGAGGTGAAGATTCCGAAAGTGTGTTGGGTGGCTTGATCCCAATCCATGATTGATATCAAAAAAAAAGGAGGTGAAGGTCCCAATTGCCACCGATTGGAAAACACTGAATGATGGGCCTGGGTGATTTGCTAAACATCTCAACACGTTGAATGCAGTACCAGAATTATAAAGGGAAAAATAACGCAACATTTTTTTAATTGTTTTTTTTTTTTGTAACAAAGGAATTAATTAATAATGAATAGGAGTGAAGAGTTATTTTCATTAGCCCAATGCTGCTTTATGAGGCTGTTAAGCAGTTGAGTAGGTAATGGGATTATGACAAAATGGGAACATGCGTTGGGTCCTTTCCCAAGTTATTAGGCCCATACATGTCCAGAGGGGCCCAGTCCGAATAGGAGCTTTGATGATGAGAGCCCAATTCAGATGAGAAAGCAAAAAAGAAAAGTTAAAAATAAGAAAAAGAACAGGAGGTAGTATGATTTCACAAAAAAAAAATATGCCTATCAATTTAAGTATAAAATTAATTTATGATGTCTTCATATCCTGGAGAATTTGTCTAACTTAGACAAAATAACACAAAATCAAGGCTCAATTTAAGACAATAATGGTCCGCCTGTTTATATGGAGAGAAATAAACTCTAAGAGTACTAACCAGATTTTTCAAATCGCATAATACAAAAAAGGAGATTTTTTTTTTCAAATTCAACTCAGAAAAATATTCTTTTTTTTTATTAATAACCCTAAAAAAATAATAAAAGTAACCAGTCCCCTAATTATTTTTTTTCCCCACTGAGGGGCGATCCACCCTTCACCTCAAACCCTTCCCCTAATTAGTAAATGTTTGATACAAATTAGGGGAAATGTTTGATACCTTGTTTCAGGTTAAATTGAGTGCTGCCTTGAAATTATGGAGATAGAAGATTTATCTGATGCTAAGATCGATCATATAAGATCCCGAAAAATGTCAGATCTTTAACTTGATACCGCCATTTTATTTATTGTTGCAGCATGGATGTTTGCCCCTGTTACTTTGTGTTCTGCTAACCTTAGTTCACTAGTTTTTCTTCTTTTCTTTTAGTTGTAGGTTTAACGGAATATTTGGGGTATTGTGATGAAATGTGGTACCATCAAGTGAAATATTTAGTACTAACCTTTGTTTTTTTTGAGGAAAAATAGGGGTCATGTCCATATTTAATTGAGTACTAACCTTTGTTTTCCAATACTTTTGCTTTTCTTTTTTTATTGTTTTCGTTAATTTATTTTCTCTATATAATTTTATCCTCTTCCCTTATTTTCATTCTTTAAAAATCGCTATGTTTTGCTGGTTTTTTGAAGTTGTATATTATCCCTCAAAAGTTTGCTGAAATTTGTGCAAACTGGGTGTTCACGACTTTAGTAGTTTTGTGAACTTTTTGATATGTCTGATATTGGACTCTAATATTCCAAGAAAAAAAAAATTATTGATTCCTGAATATGGTGCTTCAAACTATAAAATTAGTCTTTAAATTGCTCTCTGTATAACAAAATTAGTCCTGCTATTTGTCCGGAAAAAATAGAAATTAATTTTGTTTTTCCCTAAATTATGAGGTCCAAGTTGAAGGACTTGCAGTAGATGAAGTCCAGGTATTAAGTTTTAAAAAAGTTAGAAACAGAACTCTAATTTTTTTTTTTCAATAAAAAATGACAACAGTAGATGGTATGTAAAATTGATGCAAACTAGGTTCAGTAAAACTAGCGAAACTTTGAATTAAGAGAGCGAAATTATTGTTCCTAAGCCTCAGCTGCAGAAGAGCATACGCGGAGGGAGGGAGAGAATAAATCAGTGTGTGGAGGAGAAACGTCGTCAGTCAGTTTGCTCAGTTAGGTTCGACTTCACCTGCTTTAGAAGAGAGAATTGGAGAGAAAACAGAGGGAAGCAGTTACTATGCGGAGGAAAGACGAGGTGAGTAGTGTATAGATTTTTAGCAACATCTTTTACCTTCAAATCAGAGTGTAAGATCATTGTGCAAAGAGAGATTCACCCTTTCTTTCCATTAATGAGGGTTTCACCTCTGATTCTAGAGCACAACCTAATAGAATATAAGATAAGTGATTTGTACATATCTAAAAAAAAATAGTAAAAAAAAGTTTTAAAAAAAAAAATTTTGGTTTTTAAGTACATTTTATTATAGAGATCATGTTGAATAGTTTGGATTAGTTTAGATTGACTGTTTGAATTTTAAAAATAAAGATGAGAAGAAAAAAAAGATAGCACAGTTTGCTAAAAAAAAGTTCTACGACTGATGATTACTCAAAGGTTGAGAATTCGGTTCTCCTTTGTAATTTTGCAGCTTCTTTAAAAAAAAATTCAAAAAAAAATAGAGATAAAATGTGAAACATGCCAGGCGCATAAAAAAAATGGTCAATGAAGCAATTTTTAATGCTACTCATAGAACCGTTGGGTGTGAGCACATTGTGCCATTTAGCAAGGTTTTTCTGGCAGAAAAATTCGTACGCAATTTTATTAATTTAAAGAGTTACAAAACAGTTGTTACATAAGATTAGACAAAAAATGTCTTAGAAAATACTCAGCTGTAAACAAACTAAAAACACACAGTGGTATGTACATCATGTGGACACAATTGTAGTCGTCCTTGCTAGATAGAAATGATAGGAGTCTAGTGATGGTTTCCTCGGCGCGCAAAGTTGTTTAGCTGGCATACTGCATCGTTGAAGGCACTGAATCAATCGGGCTAGGACAGTGACCACTCAGAAGGTCCAATGGCGGCACTGAATCAACCAGACCGGGACAGTCACCACTCAGAGGTTCCAATGAAGAGCCACCGGTGTGGGAAGTAGAAAAGGGAGGGAGAATAGAAGGAGAAGAAAGGAGCACATAAACAAACTCCAGCACAAACAACCAAAACAGACAACAACATATAAAGTAAGTAACTATATGTACAACTCGTTCCACCCACTCTTCCATTACCAAAGAGGAGAAGAAGAGTTCAAGAGACAAGAAGAAAAAACGAACCACTTGTTTTGGAGAATAAAACCCCCAAAAAGACGATATGAAGAGCGATGACTATATCCACGAAGCGGAAGTACTAAGAAACTGTGGCCAAATCCACTAGATGGAAGCACCAGCTCGAGCAACGATAGAGCATGAGCGGTGGCCAAGATTTACTAGGCAGAAGCACCGAAAGCGATAGCCAGATCCATTAGACAGAAACATCAGTTCAGATGGAAGAAATGAACAGGAAGAGTGTATGGGGACGTATGTGATGGGGGTTTGCCAGGATCGTCCTGGACGATTGCAGAATCGCCATCGCTTTCCTTTTAAGGGCACCGCTTACCCTCTCGTTTTTTCGAAGCCTGATAGTTGATATTGGAGACACAAAACTATAATCCATTTAGCAAGGTTTATTTGATGATTTCGCATCACTTTACGGTTTCAGATTAAATCTCAATATATATGGTTTCCTGAACGATAAAATTATGCGAAAAGAATAAAACTATTTATGTTATTTATTTTTACTTTTATTTTCCTTTTTTATTGTGTCAAATTTTTGTAAATATTTATTGTACATAAACTTCATCTTACACCTTTTGTGTAAGCACTAATGAAATTTGGGGACCTGACCCTCATGTTTCTTCTTCAAAAAAAAAAAAAAAAATTAAATCTCAACCGGTTTAAAATTGTAAAATTGGAGGGAATATAAAGCAATATTATTGGACTTTGAGATTCATGCCAAGTTAAAATGAATGATCTAGATTCAATAATTCAATAATTATAAAAGGATTCTCTTATGCAGTAAGAGAGAGGATGTGAATTCCTATTCTGGTACCCGTATAAACATTAAGACTGACGGGTCCAAATGAGGATTTGTATCTCGTTAGAAAGGCCCAACCCAAGGGCCAATGTGGATCGAATCAGATCGTTACTTAACAGAAGCCCGACGGTCCGACCCGGTAAGTTGCTCTCTTATCCGAAAGACTGTAACGATACGAATGGGAGGAGGGAAGGAGCTGCCGCGCCTAAACCCTCTTCTTTAGCCCTTCTTCTAGGCTGATGGCGCTCTCTCACAGCCGTCCATTACAAATCCCGATGCATCTCAGCCGTCCCTTCTCTAAGTCGGTCTCAATAGGCTACCCCCTGTGCAC
Source organism: Carex cristatella (assembly GCA_024447775.1). Lineage (NCBI taxonomy): Eukaryota > Viridiplantae > Streptophyta > Magnoliopsida > Poales > Cyperaceae > Carex > Carex cristatella. The sequence continues at coordinate 2,765,833 of JAJHPF010000016.1, forward strand.
TATGAGGCGCTCTGCTTCTTGCTCGCTCCATGCTCACTACAACCCCAAGGTACATCTTATCAGTGTTTAAAACCTCATCTCCTAAAATTTACAATTACCCCCTTCATAATTTTGTTAATTCGCTTTGCCCCTCATTGCTTCGAGGCTCTAGTCCAAGAGTACATACCAGTTAAAAATTATCATAACATCTTGATATACATAAATTGTACTAACATACACTTTATATAAAATTTTCACTGTTCCAATTAGATAAAGTATGCTAAATAACATTAATACAGTTAAGCTGATTTCGATGGTAGTTATTTAAAAAATAGCTTCATGAAACAAGTTTGGTGGCCTTAAAAGAAAATAATAAAAAAAACTTGTCTTTTGATAATTTAGTGACTCACACTGGAACCATTATTTGGTAGAGGATCGAAGGGAAAAAAATAGTACAGTTAAAATATGTAGGAAATAAGTAGCTTATGTGGCAAAACCCTGGCCGTTGATACAGTTCAAGAGGCCCTACACAACTGTCCTCATTGTGCCAACTGGAGTTGGTGCGTCAATTGGTGGTTTTGCCGGGGATGCTCTCCCTGTGGCGCGGGCCCTCGCAACAGTGGCCGATTGCGTCATTTCACATCCCAATGTAAGCTTCTATTTCTCTTAGAAACCACACACTATGGTACAGCGTGCTGACAGTACCATTTAATCGTTTATAAAAAAAATTGACAGGTTTTGAATGCGGCTATGCTTTATTGGCCGATGCAAAATGTGCTTTATGTGGAGGGATATGCTCTTGATAGGTTTGCTGAAGGACTTTGGGCTCTTCAACCTGTTCATCAAAACAAGGTAATTTTAAATTTTTATCTCCAAATGATCTTTAAGTATAACTTTTTGGCTGCTTTGTCCCCCAAATTCTTATAGTTTGCATTTTGATCCCTGAAAATTCTTATTTGTGTATGTTTTCAATCAAAATATAGATGGCAATCCGGTGCAAGCTGAAATTTTTATGGTCCAAATTGAAGTTTTTGTAATTTGCTATACTATTTTCTTATTTACTCGAGTACTCGTGTCATTTCACTTAATTTATTTCCTATGATTCTATCTATACATGTAATTATTTTATTGTTGAAGCCATAGGTAGGGTTGGTATTGGATGCGGGTATTGAAGAAGAGCTGAGATTGCGCCACCTGCAGGTGGCTGATGCCACACGGGCCTCACTGGGCTTACCTGTCATTGAGTACATAATCACCGATTCTCCATTGAAGGTGTAATATGAAGGCTCAAGGCTCATATCTCATCTGACTATTTATTTATTTTCTAAAGTATTTGTTGATTTTTTTTTTTTGGCATTTGTGTAGACAAAACCCAAGATTTTGCATATTTACAAGTAATACTCGACATTTCTCGTGTTTACAATTCAAATATTTGCTATGATTATATGCAAGTAGTATCCACATATTAGATCAGTAAGCCAGATAGGAGCAAATTGAATTCAGTTAAGAGAAGCAAACTCTAAATGTTGGATTGTAGTTAGATGAATATGTAATGAAACATTCAGTTGAGTAATGTAAAAAGATAGTGGTAATTTAGTCGTTCCTTGCTTTGGTTTATCTTGCATTGAAGATAGAATTTTTTTTCCATAAAAATAAAAAAATAGTAATTTGATGTCATTTGCAAAAACAACCCCAGAAAACATTCTCATCTTGCAAAAATATGGAACTTAATAGTAATTATTTTATGTAGGTTGAAACATGGTTTGACCCAAAATGCGGCAATTCAACTGGGAGGATAAAAAATCCTGATTCATTGTTACGGGCTGTTAATTCATTAGTGAACCACACTGATGTAAATGCTATTGCGGTGGTGGCAAGGTTCCCAGATGATGATTTGGAGGATTTTGAAATTTACCGTCAGGGAAAGGTAATTTTAGATCAAATATTTTGGAAGAGATATACCAGCATATGTTTTTTTTTGTCTGTACCATCTTATATAAATTGAATCATTCCCAATAGTTGCAGCTGTCATATTTTCAAGCACATGCAAATAGTATACTGGAATAAGGATCCCTGCAAGCTTCTCTTTTTCATAGCCCAAATTAAACTAAAAATGAAATAAATCAGATTTTAATATTGCATTTCATGCTTTTAATGCTCTAGTGAATCTATGAATCAATTTGGTTGAGTAGACGTGAAACAGTTCGGAGCCATTTAGTCATTGTCTGCTTGATTCAACTTTAGTTTTAGCACTGGGATATTATTTGCATAAGTAATATGGTTGTTGCAAAAATAGTAAAATATTTTTGTGATTTGGAAACAACTTGTGTAATTTAACAAAAAGAATTACATTCATGTGTTGTTAAAGGTGTTGTTTAAGTATCAACCTTTTCTTGTTTTGTGTCCCTAAAGGTTTATATTTCTCATGGTAGTCCTATAATACTCAATGGTACCAACTAGGTCCAATGGTCAATATATGTTAATAAAACAGATGACGCCATGATGACGTAGATCTCAGCAACCCTTTTGAAAATTGTCAGTAGTAGGACTAATTTGGTACAAATAGGAAACTTTAGCAACCAAAAGGGGAACAAAATTTTTAGGTATCAAAATGTGAAAGGGTGATACTTTAAGAGCCATTTTTGTAAATTACTCTATATTATGCTTAATTAGTATTGGTTATGTAGGGTGTGGATTTATTGGCTGGTGTAGAGGCAATAATTAGCCATTTAATAGTGGAAGAATTCAAAATCCCGGCAGCACATGCACCAGCAAATTTACCATTTCCTCCTTCGGCATCTCTTTCTCCAAAATCAGCTGCAGAAGAGGTAAATGCATTGCTACATTGTCAAATTAAGCACCAAGACATGCTTTTGGTTAGTTTAACAAGGTTTTGTGTTGCCCATGTTCTGGCAAATTGAATTCTCCTTTTTTTTAGTTCATATCAATTTTTTTCAACTCCGTGAAATATTTGTTTTTTCTCTGCTTCAAAAGGTAGGATATACATTCCTTCCATGTGTGCTAGCGGGGTTGAGCAATGCAGCGCAATATGTTACAAACGGATCTTTTGTGAATGGTTGTGTTGTAGCTGATGATGTGGACAGTATAGTACTTCCAGCCGATGCATGTGGCGGCAATGCGACTCTTGCGTTCTCCAAAAGCAAGAGACGACACAAGGTCCTAGATCATTTTCGCTTTGTTTACTTTTTATTTACTAATTATTATGGTTTTGTATTTTGTTGTGGTTTTACTGCCGAAATAGAACTTCATTGAATTTCTGATTTAAATTCTTGATCAGAGTAAGAGTGACTAAACCGAACAGAAACTATTTAATGCATCGCCATATTGTTTGGCACAAGTCCAAGTCTGGTACAGTAGCAGTACATCACCCCTAAATGGCTAAATCTACTTGTATCTTGACCAAAGTGTTTGAAGAAAGATAAACTTTAATACACTTCAGTGACAGTCTGTATAGATACAATTCATTTTTTTTCTTTTCTTTTTTTCCCAGCAACTGATAATTACAGTCGAGGAGAACAAAACAGTGCTAGATGACACACCTGATATGCTTGGCATAAAAGCGGTACGCTTTGCTCTAGAGAGTATTATTTGGTGATTTAATTTGTGTAGTGTTATTTTTTTTTTAAATATCTATTACATTATATTTCAGATGAAGGTAAAAAACTACTGGGAAGCAATTGGGGTTATTGCGGCTCACAAAGCTGGTATTGACCCAAAATCTCTCAGAAGAGATGCTATTGATAATATTCAGAACCCTGCTCAATTGTATAGTCCTATTAGGGATATTTCTACTAATGGAAAAGAGCATCATACGGTCTATTCATACTAACTCGAAGAAACATTCAATTTTGTTTGATATATAATTACGATATTGACTTTTATTTTCACCCGATGTTTATTCTAGCCACTTGCACATTCAACTATAATACGAAAGGTAGTTTACTGTCAACCATCAGAAATATCTTGTACGAGCTACTATATGACGGAAGATATGGTCGGTTGGGTTGTATTACATATTCACCAAAAGCATATGTAAATAAATGACATCAACTGTGAATATCCAATTGTTGTCACACATGCTGAGTCTTCATATACATCGTACCAACAAGTACATGGAGGAATTCAAACTGTTGTCACACTTATGCATATATACATATAATTAATAGAAGGGATAAAAAGAAAACACATGTACACCTTCACTCCGAGGAAGTAAGCTAACCTTCTGGGCACCGCAAACTTTCGTAACTTTAATCGATCCTCTCTTGCCAGCACCGCGCTTACTATCATGATGCATTTTCATATTTAGAAAGAGCGAGGAGAGGAGCGTAGAGAGAGAGGGAGGGAGGGAGGTGTAGTGCAACTGTTGAAGGTTGAAGCATGGAGGAGGGAGGGATAGAATGGATGATGAATTTAATTAGTTTGCCTTGGACTGACCGTTTAAGCGAGACTGGAAGGCTTGCATGTTAGGTGTACCGAGAGTTTGGCTATACATTATACGCAGTGGCGTAGCCAGGATTTGAGTCAGGAGTAGGCAGAAATCGGATTCGGATTTTTTTTTTTTTAAACAGGTTCGGATTTGAATCACCTCTATAAGATCCATTTCCGCCTCCGCCACCTCTATCAGTACCAACAATGGTACCAGTCCGCAGTTTTTAAATGAACAAACATTTAAAAATAGCTTTCTTCCCTAATTTGATTAAACGACTCACACATCTATCTCTGACTAGCAATAGCTACGTCGAATTCAATCCAGAGGTAGGTAGAATCAAATCTAGGGGTAGGCAAAACCTATTAAAGATCCTAGTCCAAAATTAATTTTTTTTCCAGGAGTAGACAACTGCCTACCCCTGGGGTACTATAGCTCCGCCCCTGATTATACGTATATATACTTCTTATTTTATTGTTATACAATACTTCAAACTTGTAGTTTTATTTGCATAGCACATATTGATTCGTACTATACAATATTTTTATTTTAAAATTCAAATAATTAATTCGATCTACTTAAAATGATATTTATATGAAAATATATTTAGTGATCATTTTTTTTTTTTTGCAATTTGTTTAATTACTATTTTTGTAGATAGGTAGGATATTATTAATTTCTAATGATTCATAATCTTTGGATCAGGTGATTTTCTACATATCTAAAAATAATCTAGAAAAATATAAAATTTGATTCCAAATATATTTTATAATGCAGTTCAAATTGATCGTTTAGACTTTAAAAATAAAGATAAAAATAAATAGTACAAACTGATTTGTACATTGCAATATAAAATTTTCTACATGACTTCTCTCCTTATTATTTTCTTTTAACTAAATAACAGGGATGGGTTGATCGGTTCCACATGCAATGCAACTAACGCATATTACGGATAACAAATTAATAATCCGTGCATTTATATCCTCTTCTTTAGAAGTAGCGTATCGTGGTCGCAAATCGCGATCCTTCGTAATTAGAATGTATTCCTAAGCAGTGCTACTAGCTGAAATCCTCTGTGCCAGGTCAGCAGTCCCGTGTGATCTTCATTTATTAGTGATGCTTAATAAATGTACTCTCTTATAAATAAATTACGGGAGTTGTTATTTATAAAAACACAAAACAAAAAATATATTTCTATTTTTTTTTAAAGTTAGTGATTTTAATATCAACTATCAATTTGATTGATAAAAAAAGAAGTCCTAAATAGCAATTGATAAAAAAAAAAAAAAAAAAAGAGTCCTAAATAGCGTTTATAGCGATGAGACTACAAAAAAAAAAAAAACTATAGTGAAAACTATGTCACATAGCATTTTTTTTACAAAGTTTATATTATATATTTGTACTAAATATCAATATTATCTAAAGTCTCATATAACAATAAATAACACCAAATTGATTAAAAAATTATAATATTTATATTGAACCAGTACAAAGTCCAAATTACGGTTCAAAATATCCATAGTAATATTATCGATTTTTTTTAATCTACCAATGAGTATAGTACGTTAATTGTCCAAAAAAAAAATTCACACTTAAAGTTCAATTGAGTTTTTTATTTAAATCCCATATAAAAATACTCAAAAAAAGTCTATATTTCATAGCGTGCGCTATTTGCGCTACATGCTATGTGCTATAGCATACCGCTATTACCGTTATGACGGCCGTAGCTCAATTAGCACATTTTGATGTCATAGCTTAGCGTTTAGGTCCAAAAACACTATAGCGCCGCTATAGCACTCTATTTAAAGCACTGATTAAAAAAAAAAAAAATTTACAATGAGTCAAATAATTATAATTCCTATATCTACTCTTTTATTCTCATAAAATTCTCTAAAGTACTCAAAATTACTCTAATCACTCTTCTAATTCTAATTCTATTCTAATTACTCAAAAGTACTCACAAAATTTTACAAGATCTACTCTTCTAATTCTACTTATATACCGTCATAATCACTCTAATACCTTAATTCTCATCCCGTTTCACGATCGGATCCACTTCTTTGACCGTCACTATGTTCTAACGACAATCAGATCTACATACTCATCATCGCGCTCCAATCGAGACAGAGACTATACTTCGAGCTCCGATGATACCGCACTTTCGGTTCTGATCGGCTCTGCTCGGCTCCAATCCTCCCCTCTCCCTCATCCTTCTCTCCGTCCGAAGTAGAACTGAAAGAGGGGAGATGTTATGTCGGATAAGATCTATGAAGTGAAAAAGGAGGAAATTAATTAAGTGGAGGGGGGAGAAGATGCGGCCGCTCAAGCTCTAGCTTTTTTTTAATCACCTAAAAAGCACTCCATTGGAAAGAGCGACTTCGGAAGTATATTTCTAATTTCAGCTTCAGTTTATTTAAATTGGAGAATAACTTCTACCGTAATGACTAAAAAACAATTGATGTTCTTCACACGAGAGATCGTTGGTTCAAAAATGACAACACATAATAAACAGTTTAGCAAAAAAAAAATATGACCTCCTTTTCTCAAAATAATAATATTGTTAATTTTAAGCATTTGATTTTCCTTATTTAATATTTACACGTTTGAAAATCTCTAAACTAGTTGTATAATTTAAAACAACATAAACAAATCGTATCTAATTGAAATTTGAACAATTTTATAGTTACACGAGTTATTAAATATATATATCAATTTGTAATATATAAAATTCAAACTGAGAATTTGGATATTCCATACTAAAGAAATCGGGAAATAGTGCTAGTGGCTTTTTTTTTTCCTTTTCAATATAAAAAGAATACGCCACTACCAGCTATGCTACTGTTGCGGTGACAGAGGATGCAGACTCATTGAAGAGGGAGGGATGAGAGAGTCCGTATCTTCAAGGGTAACAAAATATTTTTGTTTAGATTCGAACCGTTCGATTAGAATTCAGACTAATTCGATGCGAAGTCCTTTTAATATTCATACAAATTCTAAACTAGATCTATATAGTAATATTCCGTTACCTCAGAAGATAAGGATTAGGGACAAGGGATCTCTTGCGAGGTAGTTGGAGTAAGTTAACACTGTTTCGATAATTTATTTTATATTTTATTGTTTAATTCTACTTTTATTCTGTTGAGATCAGATTAGTGAACAATACACTTATTTGGCAATTATGACGAATTGACGATTGATCAATACTTAACAAAAAGAAATAATCTAAGTTTTACACTTTTTTTTCCATATTTAAATATGTTGCATAATCAAATATTCTGTCGTTAAAAGACGATTTGTAATCAACTAAATGATTATCAAAATAATATAATTTAGTTCCATCAATGCACCAAGTCATCAAAAATATATTCTATGTCAAATAAAATTTATAAATTGTAAAAATAATAAATTATGCCTATAAAATTTCAGTATATCGAATTAAACGAGTTTTTGACGTCAGTAATCACAGCAGTTAAATAAGTTATTAATTTCTAAATTGAAACCGTTATCTTCAAAATTGAAAAACTTGGCTGCAAATATGTACAACTATATATATGTTTGTCGTTGCTGACAAGATTGATTCATTTTTTTGCTAATTATGGAACATTTTTTAATATTCTTATCGATTTGTCATTTCTCTCTCGTCTCTGTCGTCATTAATATTTTGACTTTACAAAAACGAAAATTCATAAACAAAATCTGTAAGAGTCAAATGAATAAGGTAATCACTTAAAAAATTTATGTTATGATAATTTTACAATACTAGTAACATATTATATTAAAATATATAAAAAATTATATATAAACACAGCCTCTGACATGGATAATACCGTCAGGATAATACCGTCAGTATTTTTTTTGGAGAAAAGTGGAATCAAGCCACCAATTTTCATTAAAAACGAAAATCCTTACATCATAATCGAAACTGTACCATTGACTTGGTACCAAAATAAAAAATAACAGAACTACCTAAACACCATGGTATCAAGAAGATACCGTCATTTTTCGCCAACTCTACCCATCAAACTCGAATTCTATCAAAAATACCCAAACCGACTATTAAATAGTCGGTTTCTAATTTTTATTAGAAACCGAGTCGGTTTCTAATAAAAATTAGGAGCCGGCTACTTAATAGTCGGTTTTTGTGAAAAAATAGTTTTTTTTATATATTTTTTAAAATCTGGACGGTCGATGTATAGTTTTTGAGTAATTTGTAACTATCAAATTCACTCTGGATAATTCAAATATAATTTTGATGTACATGTTACGAATCATTTGAAATTCTCATTTTTAAGACGATTAATTAACAAAATTTGTTGATTGATTTATTACAATTTGGTACTTTTCAACTAAATTTATTATGATTTTAACGAGAAATTTATATTTTTGACATTTATAAGTATGATATAGTCATGACATAAGAGAAATACAATATGTAAACATAGAGTAGGAAATATAAATAAATAAACAGAGATAATACAATCATAAAATGACAAACATAACAGATCCAAATGTAAATACTACGGGAACAATAAAAGTAAAAAACTATCATCATCTAAACGGAGAAGGAGAGTATCGCTCGGCTGCCTGTCCTCTATTATACCTGTCGGGCAGCCCCGTCCAGACCGCATCACGTGCAGCAACAGCAGCGGCATCTGCCTCTCTCCTGAGACGTGATGCGGTCTCCCACGGATCATCATCCCCCATAGTAGTAGCTGGAGGAGGCGGGGTGTAGAGAATATAGAGTCTGCCAGCCCAGCCGCAAAGTCATAAGGGGCCTGTGACCCGCTGGCTTCACCATCGTGTGCCATCACCGTAGGGTATCTGTTGGGATTTCATGTGTATGCTATATGGTGAGAATTTAGCTCTATAACTACATCAGTTATATTGCATGCGATATAATTCCACTTTACCAAGGGACCCAGTAATATCATTACTCAAATAAAACGAGGGACAATGATAATATTAATATATAGATTTCTCCCGCACAAGTTGTACATAATGAACTACTATTTCATTCCTATCATAAGATAGTATTTAAATAGCAATCACATTATATATTTTTCATGTGAAAAATATATACATCTCATATCTAAGAATGTAAACATTAATGACACAAAACACAATCCATATAATGTACCATTCATTTAGGTCATGTTCAATATATAAAATACACTTTATATATTCATGTAATTAAACGATAATCATTTATCAACATTTATAGAACTTCAATGTACTTTAATCGACATGACAATCTTTCTCGGTAATTAATGTTTCTTCTTAATTACCACGATCGTGAACATATTTAGTGATTAAATATTTCTCATCTAAGGAGTTCTATGATTCAAGACCAAGAGCATTTTCTTGAATATTTCCACAGATATAATATATAAATCTCAAGGAACATGAATAATAATATTCGTAATAAAATCATAAACAACATATAAATTATTATTAAAATATAACTTTCAAAACACACATCCTTCAATATCGTCCCGGCATGGATGGTGATAAGCTCTCAATCTCATCGATACTGATAGTCACCCCCATAATCCTCCATATGGTCGTAAGATGCAGGCTCGTACTGCGGTGGCGGTGGCATGCTAGCCGGACCCTGCAAACCAAATAATGATATAAATTTTTGTACTAATGAAAAAAACTGAACTAACTCGACTCATAACAAATACGACTTACCGGTGGCTGCATTGGACGTCCCTCAGAGTTGTAGTAGGCAGCCCAGCCGGAATTAGACAGCACCCAGTGATAATAGTCCCAGTCTGCGTCCAATATAACTATACTAAATTATACAAAATTATACCAAGTTAGATAACTATACTAAATTATACCCTAATTTATAACAAACCGTAGCAATTTTATAACCATTGTGACCTAATCACAATAAATTACGATTACTTAACACTAATCACAATTAATTAGTACTAAACAAAATTACATAATGGTAAACCAAATTAAAAAAATTTGGAACATTCTTAATGAATTGGATCAATTTTATAACTATTTTGGCCTAATCACAATTAATTAGTACTAAACAAAATTATATAATGGTAAACCAAATTAAAAAAATTTGGAACATTTCTAATGAATCAGATCAATTTTATAACCATTTTGGCCTAATCACAATTAATTACGATTACTTAACACTAATCACAATTACATATTGCTAAAAATAAATTAAATAAATTTTAACCATTTCTAACAAACAATAGCAATTTATAACAATTTTTGGCCTACTTAATAATATAAAATAAAATATAGGGACTTACTTGCAAAAACAGAAGGAGGAGGAGAAATCTGGGAGAAATAGATAATGTGAGGAGAGATAGTGTGAAATTTGATGAAATGAATTGTGAGGAAATTTCGGAACAGTGCATCCTTATAAATAACCGAATTTTCAGAGGAAACCGACTATTAAATAGTCGGTTCTTAACAAAAATTACATTTTTGATAGAATCTGAGTTTGATGGGCAAAATTGACGAAATTTATACAAATTTGGGCATGAATAAAAATGACGGAAGAAGATACCTGCCACAGACCAAACAAAACCAAATAATACCGTCAGTATATTCAACAGAAAATCCGAATCAGGACTTTCTAATTAAATCCAAACCCGACAAGATAGTGGATAACCGCCTTGTGAATTGTGATGAATAAAACATGACTCTGTTAGTCATTGCATTGCATGACAAACCTAACCCAGGTGCTTATAAGGTCATTAATGTAATTTCACAGTAAGAAACGATTCCGATACCCCCACATTTTTTTATCTTCTGCCGCGTGCCAAAATGGAGGCGGGGACAAAGAAAGTTTGTAATTAAAACTACTATACTTGTGTAATAATTTATTTGGATATTGCTACCAGATATCCTTAACCTAGTTAGTAGATATAAATGTTGATATCTGCTGTTATGATGATAAAATCAAATAATTTAAAATAGTATTTACTTTTAAGAGAGATTTTTTTTTTTTCAAGGATCTGTCCAACTGATATCGGACGGTCAATTTAAAGAATATGTCATATTTTCATAATGACGATAAAACCAGGGCTAAAATGAGCGTAATTATTTCAACAAATAATTGATAAAAAAAAAAAAAAAGTAGCTTTGTGCATTATTCATAAACTTAATTTTAGAAAGCATTAAGCGAAATAATCTTCGACATCATAAAAAGCATCTACATAGCTTGGTTGGTCGGATCCTGATTTGGAATTCATATCATCAGAGTTACCTAATTATTTTAGTTTGAATCTGATCCACTTTCGTTACATTACTGACACGAATCTTAAAGAAGTTCCATGCACTACCTGCTTGGGCTGGATTGGTCCGGATTCTTATCGGACGGTCCAGATTTTCCTGATTTGTTGAGTTGGCATGAGTACCATGACCCATAAGAGGAGAGATATATATAACAAAGGCATGAACCAATCACATATCATTAAAAGAGAGAGAGAGAGATGAAGTACTGTGTGACTGGAGGAACTGGTTTCATTGCCTCTCATATCATTAAAACGCTTCTTGTCAAAGGTCACACTGTCAGGGCCACTGTCAGAGATCCTGGTAACCAGTAATTAAGTCCTTCAGATTAATTTTATTTTGTTTTAATAGAGGGCTGAATTGTTTCAGGTTTGCATGCAATTATATAAAAAAAAACAAGAGAAACAAATTAATGTGCTCATACATTTAATGATAGGAACAAAGATTGGGGTTGATTTTATTCCTAATTCTTTTTTTCTGTTGTGATGAACTTTAACTTGGACCAATGTTTTGCAAACTATAACCATAACAAATGCTTAAAGTTTACAAAAAAAAAAAAAAAAACTAAGCATTTTGTCTTACATGCAAGTCCTGGTATCTTGAATATTGTTTGATACTTCTATTTGATACGGTCAATAATTCGATACTTCTGTTTATCAAATATCTTGAATCAGATAATGCATGTAATAAGTCCTGGTAAACTAGTTTCAATTTTCATCTTAATTGAATTTTATTTCACCATATTTTTATTGTATATTGAAGATGATAGAAGTAAGGTGCAGTTCTTATGGGATATGGAAGGAGCTAAGGAAAGACTGGAGCTGGTGAAAGCTAATCTGACGGTGGATGGAAGCTTTGATGAGGCGGTCGATGGTGTTGATGGAGTCTTCCACACAGCCTCCCCTGTCTTATCAAATCAACAAAAAATTCAGGTAGTATTTCTTTCTATTTTCTATTTGAGTCAATGAATGAGGAGGGTTCCAATGCATCCAAAATTTCATGCTTCTATTTGCTCACAATTCTTTATTTTCATTTTCAAAGTCCGAACAGTCGATCCGAACCGATCAACATGACCCTCATAATAAAATATGCTTGGAGACCAAATTTTATATTTTTTGGAATTTTTTTACTATTTTTTTAAGATAGGTACAAAAACACTTTATTGGATGGTCTAGAATCTCCTTAAAATAGTAATTTTGTACTTTATTGGCTGTGTAGAAAATAGTAATTTGGGTGCATTTGAACCCTCCTCATTACTGAATTGTAAATTTTAATTATCAGAATTATATGCTTCTTTACATGTATAGGAAACGTTGATCGATCCAGCAATAAAAGGAACTACAAATGTGTTAATATCCTGCTCTAAGGCGAGCTCAGTGCGGCGTGTTGTGCTGACGTCATCATGCTCGGCAGTGAGGTACCGAGATGATGCAACTATTGCTTCTCCCCTTGGCGAATCACATTGGAGTGACCCTGACTACTGCAAGAGATACAATGTAAGGTTCTAAGACATTAACTACTACATCTTTATCTAGTAATTGATCAATATTGTTTGAATTTTCAAATAAATGTAGCTGTTAGTTAAAAGTGGTTTGAGTATATTTTCCTCACCTTAATAGTTGTAAAATTATGTTGTAACGACTATTGGTACCTACTACATGAAGCTGGTCATCAGTAATGTAATGTGTGGATCACCTCAATATCTCTATTTTTTTTTTTTTGGCAAATAATAAATGAAACAACAATCTATCTTGTAAAACCAGCTATGGTATGCTTACGCGAAAACAATAGCTGAGAAGGAAGCGTGGAGGCTAGCGAAAGAGATGGAGATAGAGCTAGTGGTTGTGAACCCATCCTTTGTTATCGGACCGTTGCTCGCCCCAAATCCATCTAGTACCCTTGCCATAACTTTTGCTGTGTTAAAAGGTTAGTATTTGCTTCTATTTTATTTGGTACAAAAACTTGTCAGAGTTAAGTACCAGATTATACAGTCCTATTTGATACCCAAGAACTAAATATAGGCTCATACATCTAATGACATGAACAAAAATTATGTAGGAATTATACCTAGCTATCCAAACCTGACAATTGGATTTGTGCACATAGATGATGTGGTTGAATGCCACATCATTGCCATGGAAGACAAAAGAGCATCAGGTCGGCTGATTTGTTCCGGCCCAGTTGCACACTGGTCAGAAATAGTGAAGATGCTCAAATCAAAGTATCCCAACTATCCAATCGCTGACAGGTTGGTCCCACCCCCCCAATATTTATCCCATTTGCATCCTATTTAGTGATTAGTGATGCTTTAAATGGAAAAACTTGTTATTCGCTAACCTCAAGCGAGCTGTTGCTGCAAATTATAATTTTTTACTGGCACAGTTCATTTTCACTAGCTATCCAAACCTGACAACTATCCCCTCTACTTCCTTCCGCCCCTAGGTTCGTGAATTTTTGTTGTAAAGTGAAATAACTACCTTGAACTTGTATACATGTCATTTCATTTGCATTGCAAACAAGTTTTATAAATTTCTAAATATATTGAAGGTGTGGGGATCAAAAAGGAGATGACAGGCCACATAGCATGGATACCAACAAGATCAGAGAACTAGGGCTTTCTTGTTTCACCTCAATTGAGCAGATGTTTGATGATTGCATCCAGAGCTTCCAAGAGAACCAGTTGCTTTAAAAATATACTAGAGAAAAAAAAAATTGAATAATTTGCCCATTATAGACATATCAAAAATAAGTACTTCAATTGTCCAATCATCCAAAATTTGAATATTGCTCCTAAGACTTTCTCTACTTGTTATGAAATTCTTCTGATAAACGCTCTTTTATATATATATAGAAAAAATTGGTTATTTGCCACTCTAAAACTTTCAAATTTGAAAAATACTATTACAAAATTATAAATCTGAAAAATGTCACTCTAAACTTAGTTAATTCTTAAATTTGCCACAAATACACAATTTTTATACTTTTTTTATTAAAAATTAACTGAAAAATACAGTTTTGAGATATACATTTCTGTATTTTCCTATATACCCTTCAAACTCCTCATTATACGTATCTCAAAACTGTATTTTTTTCAGTTAATTTTTAATAAAAAAAAGTATAAAAATTGTGTATATGTGGTAAATTTAAGAATTCACTAAGTTTAGAGTGGCATTTTTCATATTTATAGTTTCGTGATGGCATTTTTCAAATTTGGAGATTTTAGAGTGGCAAATAACCAATTTTCCCTTATATATAATACTCTAGGAGCTTATATTATTGAACAACAATAAATGTTGATTAGTTTTGAACAGATTATCAACCTTACTCTGTTAATTTCGTCTTCTGATTACTTAGAAAACTAATTTGTTGGCATAAATGCTTAATAAGCAGATAAAATTATGGTAAAAGTCAAAGGACGAAAACATACTTTTTATTTGTCATGCAACATCTTCCTACTGCGAATGAAAGGAGAAATGTCCAGCTTTAGTATGAGTATGCAAGGCATGCAAAATGTATTTGAAGATTCGTTTAGTTATACTCATTTATAAAATTTTGTAGTCTCTTATTATATTTGACTTTTTTTAATTAATAATGAAAGATCATATTAAATTTTGATGGTTTTCATTTTAATATATTGGATGAAACTAATACGTATGAATGAATTGTCACATGCTAAAAAGTATATAAAGAGCAATGCAAAATTTCTGAGTTAGTAGAATGATAAATGTAAGTCATACTTCAAAAAAAAAAATTATTTGTTTAAATGACAATGAAATGATCATGCCTAAGGGTCAACCGGAAATTTATTTTTTTACCACCACCATAATTTGTTTTAAATTACCATCCCGGACTGATTTTGTAAAAAAATACTATCCCACAATGATTTTGCGCACCCAGTCAAGACGGATCCGCACAATGATTTGGCGCACCCAGTCGCGCAGGAATTCTGCGCACCAGGGTCCCACTGGGTTTCGCGAGCACAGAAATTGACATACTTGCACGGATTTTAATGTACTTAGCACGGATCATAATGCAATCCGATGGTTGCTATAAAATTAATAAGCTGGTCAAATACGCGTTTTGACTCCTTGGGACGCAGACCCAGCTGACAACATCAATTTTTTAATTCAAAATCTAATATGCGCACGGAAATTGACATACTTGCACGGATATTAATATACTTAGCACGGATCTTGATGCAAATCAGATGGTCCTTATAAAATTGGACTTTAATGGGCTTTGGACAATAACACTAAGTGGCGAGAGAAAAAATAAAAAAAATTCCTGCGCGGATCAGGGTTGTGTGGCGAAATAAACAGTTGTGCAAAACTCTTGTGCAGAGCCAACTAGGTGTGCGAAATGATTGTGCGGGTGGTATTTTTGTACAAAAGCAGCGCCGGATGGTTTTTAATTTAATACGAATTTTTACAGTGGTAAAGAAAAAAAAATTCGAGGGTCAACCCTTAATTGTTAGTTAAGGCACCACGGTTGATAATGAGATTCAAATTTCTCCTTTAGTTTGTTTTTTTCAATGTATTAATTTTAAAACATAATTTTACTTGTGAAACTAATTAAATAATTTTCACAACTTCTTTTTAAAAAGTTAAAAGTGTTTTCCTTTGTTTTTGTATTTACATTAATTTGATTTAGGTAATTGGGCAGTGTTATTTTTTGATATAATAATAATTCAGCAAAATATGAAGAATATAAAAGAAAATAATAAAAATCAAGTTATATTCTAAAAAATATTTCATTGTTAAAAAAAAAGAAAAGAAATATGACGTGTACTCCACTTGTACAAACATAAATCACCCAAGTGGTAAATAGTGTTGTTAAAAGTTAAGAAAACTAAATTAATTAATGAAATATTCATAAGTCGAACAATAAATTAAAAAAAAAATTATTCATTCAAATTTTTAAAGTTAGTTTAAAACTGTATTGTTAAGATTGTCGAAATATTCATTGTCCATGACTCCAACTCTAAGAATTTAAAAAAAAATCAACTTATATTACGTTTGACTTAAAAAAGAATTCTTCAAAATATTATATTTTAGTAATATATATATATAGAGTAGAACTAGAGTGCTCCTAAGTTCACCCAACTTCTTGTGAATTTGACTCTAAAATATATCGAATCGACTTTAAACAATGAATCCAAACTGTTGAAATCCTTCTACCTAATGATTGATGCGTCTACATGTGAAAATTTTAAAGTTTCGAATTAATTTAATATAAAATCAAGTGGTGAAAGGAGTCCAAAAAATGAATGCTTAAAATTAATTTATAAACCTTAAACTTTTGACCACTTGACTCTATATTAAATTAATTCGAAACTTTAAAATTTTCACATGTAGACGCATCACTCATTAGGTAGAAGGGTTTCAACAGTTTGAATTCATCGTTTAAAGTCGATTCGATATATTTTAGAGTCAAGTTCACAAGAGATTTGGTGAACTTAGGAACACCCTAGTTCTACTCTATATATATATATATATATATATATATATATGCCCATTGATTTGAAAGAATATTGCATATTAATAATATAGATGTCATGAAACAAAAAATACTATAGAAAACTACCAAAACTTTATGAGCATTTTTAAATAGTAGAGGAAAATGCATAGTTCATGATCGTTCTGAGAGAGGACAGATAATTTGCTCAGTATTGTCTAATAAAAAAAATAACAACTTAATATATTTTTCATGTACATAATTCCAATAATCATATTGGATGGACTATCCAAATGAGTTGAAGCAAATGTACATTTTTTTTTGTTTCCGGAATTGGACAGACTATATAATTGAAATACATTAATGTCAGATTTAAAACTTTATTTCGAAATCCGAACGATTAATACATTTTTTTACTGCGTATATGTGTCATATCATGATGAGCCTATAGCAAGAGCACGACTAAAATTATATCATGTTCAAAGACATAATTCATCTCTTAGACGGGTCACTTAAAAGCAGGGAGGAGAGCAGACAACATACGAAAAAAACACAGAACTTCAACAAAAAAAATAAATAAATAAAATTAACAGATACCAAAAATGCACTTTATGAATTAGGTTTAACTTCAAATCTAACAAGACACAGAACACATCATACAACCTATTACTGGAATTAAAACTGAACTGATAACAAAACTTGTCGGATGCTAACTTTTAGTGGTGTAAGAGTTGGGGAGAGACAAGTAAGAGAGTGGCATTTTATCTCGAATCATTCGGCCACTTTTAGGCATAACATGCCAATGCAGCACTAGCCCGATTTTCTTACCGCGTAAATTGCTTCCCTATTTTTTTCAAAAAGAAAAAAGAAACATATTCACATTCATTTATTTTCAGCAAAGAATATAAATGTTCCTACGTGATGACTAAAGTATGACCGTTTCATATTTTGGTGCCTAAACTACACTCGAGTTCCCCTGAATACATTTCAACTGTACCAATATGGTCATTTCCGCAATTTTCAAAGGAGAAGAAAAACAAATGGTCGATGCAAGTTATATTCTCCGTTTACTTGGTATATCAAATTAGTTCATTTAATATCAGTAATGACTATTTTTTTTACCATATTTATTCTAAAACAATCATTATGAGACTTAGATCCAAATAATTATGCCTAGAAATCTACAATAAAACAAAAATGAACGTTCACAAAACTGATTACATAGTGAATTTAAACTTTGCGGACTACTAAACCATATATGTAATATGATACAAATACATGTCGAGTGACATGAAGTGAAAAACAAATGGTCGATGCAAGTTATATTCTCCATTTACTTGGTATATCAAATTAGTTCATTTAATATCAGTGATGACTATTTTTTCCCATATTTATTTTAAAACAATCATTATGAGACTTAGATCCAAATAATTATGCCTAGAAATCTACAATAAAACAAAAATGAACGTTCACAAAACTGATTACATGGCGAATTTAAACTTTGCGGACTACTAACTAAATCATACATGTAATATGATAAAATAAAATACATGTCGAGTGACATTAAGTGAAAAAGACATACCTGGTCAATAAGAGAATACTTCGTTGGCACTTTCACTCGGAAACTAGCACGCTCTTTCTCTTGCACAATGTGGTCCCACAGTGATACCTTTAGAAAAATGAAAATAGATAGGAACATTCATAACAGGTATTGGAAATTAGGAAGAAATGAGAAATGATAGGTAATATAAATGGTACCTGGTTAAGGGAGTTCTTTTCTGTCTCATATTCGGCAGCTAAGAAAACAAATACCTGCATTTGCACAAGGAAATTAGTAAATGAGTGAATGTGAGAACAAGAGTAACTAAATCTACCTGTTAAATTGCCTTACTCCTTATTCTTGTTTGGTCTCTGACAATTGAAATACTCACCAAGAGTCAAAAAATTTAAGAGATAGGTTTTGGCCGAGAATTGCAAAAGCCTTTCAACAATTCAATCCTCAAAGGTAATTAACCCAATACCATGAAATTCACAGAATATGAAATAGAAAAATAAATGCATAACCTGTTTTGTGTTCCAGGTGAATATAGATTCCAAATTCATGGATATGTTTAGTGTCATTTTCACCTGTCAGAAGGTTAAAGCTTCAGTTAATTACTGTTCATCATACCAGTTCTTTTCACTGGTACCAAGAGATGCATCAGGAAATGTTCAAAATATCAAAAAGAAGACGACAAAAATATGTCAAAATTTAAATAAATCCATTAACAAACGGCATTAACAGTACCATGTAAAATTACTGTTCTATACAAAAACAGTACAAACAAGAAGGACCTTTTTTAAAATTAAAATGAAAATTCACAAAACCTCATCATTTCCATCAAGCTTTCTCTTAAATCGGTTTATCTTTACCACCTGCATGAGTATAATAGAAACAATTAAAAAAATAATTTGGTTTCTCCCTAACAAAAGTTTCTCAATTTTAAACAAATTATCCTAATATACAAGTAAAATGATTTCCTCCAAGAAAACCAAGAACTAATTTATGTACCAGTTGAACTGAATACACTAATATCAGTATCTACCGGTCTTTAAAAAACTCCAATCTGACCCGTTACAACCAAACTATATATTGCATTATGGAATTACCTTCCCATAAATCGACTAATTAATACAAAATGAAGATTATCAGCCTGAATTCCCAAAAAATTACCGAAACCCTAGTAATGACCAGAGATCACAATTGAGAGAAATTCAATTAAAATTGGATAAAGTGGCGAACCAAACCTCGACATGCGCTTGAACGGAGGGGGAGTTGAAGGAATCGAGAAAGGAAGCGGCGGTGCACAGTGCTGCGAGGAGGATCGCAGCGATTGTGACGAGCGCGTTCGCTCTCTGCACTGCTGAATGCATTTCTCTTCGTTTCTTCTTTCCTTGTTCGTTTTTTTTTTTTTTAATGAGTCAAGTCTTTCCCAATTCGGGTTTTGTTGACCCGTGACCGCAACTGGAAGCGGATTAACCCGATCTACCCGATCCGATCAGTTCCAAATTTTTTCGGGTAATGGTATTGACAGAATATTTTGTGCTACGTGCACCGCACGAATCATATACAGTTCTGTATTGGCTCTATTATCCGTGAGCTGCACGAAGCAATAAATGTTCTGTAACTTCTGCCAATATGTTGCCATATTTTCGGTTAGAGATGAATTGCATTTCCGCTGATGATTTTCAAGATTTCAATTTGTTAATAATTTGCCAGTGTATTATCGATCTTATCGATTAGTTTACGTATTAATTTTTTATAGTTTAAATATCATTCGATATTTAATTGGAAGTCGTTCAATTTGGACCTTTGTTAATTTGAAGTTGCTTGAATATACATAAAATTTTATTATTTTATATTCATAATATACATATAGTAGTATTAATCAAATCCTAAATGTCAGGTGTCAAAATAAGAAAATTTTCTTATAATTGTTAAAATTATTAAATTAATTTATTATCTATGAATCCAAAGTCTATGTTCTTGTTAATTGACGTATATTATACTTTGTTATAGACTTTTAATCAATATAAGTTTGTTGGTGTATGAAATTTTCTTGATCTTTTGTTATTGGCTTTTGTTTCCGAGGATTTCCTATGTCCGCCATCTTTTTATTCATCCTTTTATTTGTTTATTATATTAATATATCTGTCACTTAAAAATCCATAAATATGAATGATTATCTATTAAAATGCACACTTATTTTTAAAATAAGTGTAGATTTATGGAGATTATATAGCATCTTTATTGTTAACAAATATATACTTTCAGATAATATATAGACAACTGTCATTAACGAATAAAAGATGTGGAGAAGTAATAACAGTGTGGAGCCACATTCACTCTGCCTACCTCAAAATTTTGAAAAAAATGCTTTGATACAGGAGGGGATTGAGTAATTGTTGTATCTATTGTCCATTTGTAACTGTTTATCTCAGAATTTTGAAAAATATGCTTTGATACATAAATGGACTGAGTAATTGTTGTATTTATTGTGAATTTGCAACTGCCTGCTTTAGAATTTTAAAAAATATATTTTGATACAAGAGTAGACTGAATAATTATTGTATTTATTGTTCATTTGTCCTATCCTACATTTCTGTGTAGACAATAAAATCATAAAAGAGAGTTTTGAAGAGCCATACAGCTTAAGGGCCTATTCGGCACCTCTTGGAAAATGAAAATAGACACGTATTTGAACTAAATTTTACTATATTCGTAGGAAAAAAAAAATTCAGTTAACTGATTTTTTTTTTCTCACGAACACAGTAGCGACGCTGAACAGGCCCTAATAGTTCATCCTAGAAAAATATGAAATGGTCATACAATTGGAGTTTTGAGAAGCTTTCCCCTGGATACATTTCAACATGTACCAATATGGATGAACTACACTCGAGTTCCAATACAGATTATTGTAGTTGAGCAGGATTTAAATTTCATCAAGCTCATACAATCCTTGGGAAAGAAAACTGCAAGACATCCAAACATTTGGCTAAACCTTTTAATAACAATAGTTGAAAAGACAAATTAATGAAAAAGGATTCCAAAATCAAGATGGCAAAAAAAGCTTAGGCCAATTTGCATTTATTTATTTATTTTCTCATTTTTTGTGTGTGGTTTATTATCCAATTTAAGCAAACTAAATGTTGTGGTCATTTCAATTTCCGAAAATGCAATCAATTGATTTACGAGAAACATCTCCAACTTCACAAGGAAATAGAGACACAAATTCAAGATAACAAGAAAAGTTCAACTATTATTGGATAGAACAAACCAGTTGACCAGTAGGCACAGTATTAAGACAACACACTAATAACATACTCGACTTATTAGACTCCAGTAAACTCTGGGTGACCAATGCCATGCACTAAAACAACATTTATCAAATTCTTGTTTTAACAGAACGGGAATCCACTGCTCCAAGAAAATGATTCATTGGTTTGTGCTTCCTGGTGGGTTTTTCCTGCAGCAGGCGTTTCACAAACTTAGTCTTTGCTTCCCCGACATGAAATCCTTCGGCATTTGGAGGTAGCGTGCACCACCAATCGCTCTCCCACATTTCCTTTTCCGTCTCGAAGAGACATGGAGGCTTTATTCAAGCATTCACAAGTGAAACAAAAAAATTTAATAAAGATATGGTTATTAAAATTGAAATCTGTAGTGTGAAATAATCTAAGACAACAAGATAAAAGATGGAAATAATCTAAGACAATACTTCAGGTCAGGATCCCCTAAAGTAACCCAAATTTTGAGTGTAGGTCGTTGGAGGATTGCTGAGGAGGAGGAAGATGTAGATCAATGTGCTAAAGTTGAAGACAGATAGGGGAAATTAGACCGTGGTAGTTTATTCACACGGATCTGGTCTCTCAAAATGAGGATAAGGAGAGTTTTTTTGTTCTACCTTTTTCTCAAAAGGATTCACACGAATCTGGTGCACACTTGAACCAGAGATGGCGTTGGGGCAGCGCGCTGGACTTCTCTAGGCACCTGATCTGACGATCGAAACATGGATCCACCAAAAGACGTTTGACATGCTCCATGAGAAGAAGATTGTATTGCTGGTGAAAAGGATATCGTAATTTTAAGATTAATTGATCGTCGCAGTTTCTCCGAGGAGTACAAACAGATAAACCGATTTATTTCTCCGATATGCTACTGATCCAACTGATTTCTTCTCTTGCTTATTGATGAGCTCGTCTCTGGCCGCACTCACTTCTTTAATGTCGACTCGGTTCACTCAGATTGTAGCTCCGCCAAGTAAGGAGGCAATCTAAGCGATCAGAGAGGGCTTTTCCAGATTCATATCACCTTTTCAAACCTCGATTTATTCTCAATTCGTAAAAATCAAGAGAAATTTCAGCAAAAACAAATGTCCTAGGATCAAAGTTGGCATTGTATGCATGATTATGTTATGTTTCCATCTCAATTTGTATTGAGAAATTCTTATTTATAAATCTTGCGTTGCTTTTCCAGTCGTTGATTTTGGCATGTTTACAAGAAAACATAAATAGGTGGAATCTAATACGAAACTTTTTTCCAGTTTACTCAACTTAGATTCTAAAGATTGAATTTTGTTACACTATGAGATCTTGAAATATGCAGTCTCGATTCGAGCTTAATTTTCAAGGTAATTACTCTTTTCATGCTACGTAGCATCCAAATAATTCAGACATATCTAATACCAGTCAGGATACCATGCTTGATTGTCACATGCTGCTGGTAATCTATATTCCAAGAAGA
Organism: Carex cristatella; assembly: GCA_024447775.1. Taxonomy (NCBI): domain Eukaryota; kingdom Viridiplantae; phylum Streptophyta; class Magnoliopsida; order Poales; family Cyperaceae; genus Carex; species Carex cristatella. The sequence continues at coordinate 2,789,265 of JAJHPF010000016.1, forward strand.
TGATTATGTGGTGATCGTTTGTTTTTGTCTTGGTTGCACCTTGTGCCCATTTAGTTTATGCTCAGTAAGTGTTTGACAAAAAGCTTCAATGGATAGTAAGTTGCCTAGGCAGCACGGGGGGAGAGGTCTGAGGATGAAGGGAAGCATTCAAAATTTGCAATAAAAAGATCGGTATACCTTAGTTTCAGGTGCCGATGTGGTGAGTTGTAGCAGATTATAGTTCTTTAAATTCTAATTGAAACTAGCAGTACCTTGATTAAAAAAAATCACATGTATATTATAACTTGTTGTTTTTACTATTATCCTAACTAAGATAGAAAGAGTTGGATTCTCACATATCACATATCAATTGATATGTGTTTATAACCTTATATAGATACGAATACTTGTTGATTAGGTATTTTCCGATGGTGATACAAGCCACTCCTTTCGTAAGAACTTCAAAGTTTCGTAATGAAACTCGAAGGTATTATCCACTTTTGTTAAAAAAAAAAAACAATACTCAGCATGCAAGTTCAAAAAAATGATATTATAAATCTTGTGCCGGATTTTGTAAATTTCGTACAATTGAAGAATACAGTTTCTTTCATCAAATCACAATTTGAAATTAGATTCATCTCCGCAATTTATTTCGCCAATTTCTGATTGAAAAATATAGTTTCTCCTGTCAAACCAAAATTTAAAATCATATTTATCTCTGCAATTTATTTTCATTTCAATTTGGGCGAGTAACTATACATCTTGGTGTACTTTTATTCTTACACATGTATTATTCATTATTTTCATTTCAATTTTTTTTTTTTTGTACAAATCGGAAATTCTGTGAACTCAAATTTTAAATTTCGTGCTAAGTTAAAGATCTGATGTTTTGTCATAGACGGAACAAAATCTGGTTTTCAATTTATTTGGTTCGGTTTATTGGATCAATTTCATTTTCGGCTAGCCAGGCTGGACTGTTTGCTGAACGGTTCGGTTCGAAATTATCCGGTTATTTTAGCTTGCACCGAACCGAACCGGTCGATCAACCTGATTTCTCCCGGATCCGTATCCTCTCTATTACTACGGAGGATGTGCATCACTTTACGGTTTGAGATTCGGGGGAAAATGAGAGTCAGTATCATTGGAATTTGAGATTCGTGCCAAGTTAAAAGAACGGTTCGGATCCACTAAAAAGAAAATCATTATAAAAGATTCCTTTTCTGCGGTACCCACTGGATACGAATTCATTCCTTCCTGCCTCGCATTTCCCGCCCATTCCAAACCAAACAAGCGCTTCTTTTTCAAAACTAGGGTTTTGTCCCGAGTACCTCTTACTTCTCGCCATCCCTCTCTTCTCCTCCAAGGAACCCAAGGAGGGTACGATGTACATCAAGGAGATATGTCTGGAAGGTTTCAAGTCATATGCGACCCGCACAGTGGTTTCGGGCTTTGACCCGTTTTTCAACGCTATAACGGGTCTTAATGGGTCGGGTAAATCCAACATCCTGGACTCGATCTGCTTCGTTCTAGGCATTACCAACCTCAGCAATGTTCGCGTCGGGAGTCTTCAGGAGCTGGTGTACAAGCAGGGACAAGCGGGTATAACCCGTGCCACTGTCTCTATTGTATTTGACAACTCTGATCGGACGCGAAGCCCAATCGGGTACGAGGATTGCTCCGAGATCACTGTCACCAGACAGGTAATTTGTATGTTTAACATTTTAATAGAGAAATTTCAATTTAGAGGTGTTTTACGTTGTTTATTGTCAGTGCACGATAGTGGTATTTTTTTTTTTTTTGAAGGTTAGTTCACGATAGTGGTATTTTAGTAGTTTATTTTCTAAAAATTTTAGACCTTTGTTAAGATTTCTTCTAATTGATTACAAACTTGGCTACATTTGCAATTTCTATTTTGGGAAGTTGGTACATTAGGATCAACTGTTGAATTTTGGAGGATATTTCGCAATCTCTAAAGCAACTATTCTATTTCAGGAACTTTGGCAAAAAATGTAGTACATTTTGATATAAAATTGCATGAATTTCTACGGATCTCTTTGTCAATTACGTCAGTCCGGGGCCTCCCATGTAATTAATGTTGTTGGCAAGGATAATTGAAAATCTGAGCGCATCCTGCACTGTGTTACATTTGTTGTAATTCTACCAATTAATGTAATACCAGTTATTGGGCAAAAAAAACTAAGCACCTTTGCGACCTATTTCAATATATGGATGGATTTATTATTTTGAACTTTTACTTGCATGTCATTTATCCTTGTTATCTCTGAATCTAGCAAGAGTCTATTGAAGTTTTGAGTAAACAAAACAGTTATTATTTTTGCACTGAATCTAAAAACAGTTATTATTTATTTTGTCAGCTTGTGGTAGGACCAAGGAGCACATATAAAATAAATGGCCACCCTGCACAGCCCTCCAGAGTGCAGACCCTCTTTCACTCAGTGCAACTCAATGTAAACAATCCACATTTCCTTATAATGCAAGGGCGCATTACAAAGGTGCTAAACATGAAGCCGCCGGAGATTCTCTCTATGCTCGAAGAAGCTGCCGGTACAAGAATGTACGAGATGAAGAAGATATCAGCGCTAAAAACCCTCGAGAAAAAACAAAACAAGGTCGAAGAGATCAACAAGCTCTTAGATGAAGAGATCCTGCCGGCATTGGAGAAACTTAGAAAGGAGAAGACGCAATATGTGCAGTGGGCCAATGGGAACCAAGAGCTTGATCGGTTGAAGAGGTTTTGTGTCTCATTTGAATATATTCAGGCTGAGACAGTGAGAGATAGATCATCGGATGAGGTGAAAAAAATCAAGGATAAGATTGAGGAGTTGGATGTGAGCATGGAGAAGTTGAATGAGGGGATAAAGGAAATGGAGAAGTCCATTTCTGAGAAGACTGCAGAGAAGGAGGCGACTACGGGTGGAGAGTTGAAGGAGTTGTCAAAATTTTTTGACGAGCTTGAGAAGCATCTCGTGAAGGAGAAATCAGTGATGGTTAACCAACAGGAGTCGCTCGATAATGAGGAAGCTGCTGCAAAGAAGGTATTTTATCAATAATAATTAAAAATATGTTTGGTTTCAGTACATGTTTTGTTGGTACCTGTTCTATTTTCTCAATTTTTTATTTTGCCTAGTACTCTATTGTCTGTTGCTTTCTCTGCTTTTGTTTGTATATGGATAAGTTGAGGGTAAGCATGGCCAAATTGTGTTAAATTGAGATACTGAGACGTAATTGCAGAACAAAGAGTCAATTGAGTCTAAATCGTGTTGTACTGAGTTCTTCTCAATTGCATTATTTGTGTTTTCTGCTGTAATTATATTAAATGAAATATTTTGTCATTTTGTGCTTTGCAGATTGAGAAGAGTATTGAAGAAACCAAGAGATCAATACTGGAGAGGGAAGCTGCTGTTACGAATGCAGAAAATGGAGCTGCCGATCTGAAAGAGAAAGTAGAGAATCTGACAAAAACGCTTGATGAGCATGAGAAAGACTATCAGGTAACATGTCACAAAACAAATTGCCACAAAATATTGCTAGGATTAGGCAAAGTTTCCATTTGAGAACAACTGATATTTTATAGTGGTGTTTGGTTGTGGCTTAAATTCTGGAATAAGCAGTTGAGACCTCAGTTATTCCACTAAATGTGGAATAACTAGGCTGGCCTAAGTAGGCCTAACTCTAAAACTAGGGCTCCAAATTTAAACCACCTATCCAGGTGGCTTAAGAGTTAGACACCCCCCCCCCCCCCCGTGGTCCCACTGTTTGGTTGAGGCTTAAATTGGAATAAGCAGTTTAGACCTCAGTTATTCCACCACTAAATGTGGAATAACTAGGCTGGACTAAGTAGGCCTAACTCTAAAATTAGGGCTCCAAATTTAAAACCACCTATCCAGGTGGCTTAAGAGTTAGCCCCGCCCCCGCGGTCCCACTGTCTGTTACTATCCAATTCTTTCCCCCCTCTCTCTTCTTTAGTCGATATTATTTTTTAATAGCTTAAGCCATGGCATAACACTAAACCTCAACTAAACATGAAATAGCTTAGGCTGGCCTAAGTTGAAATAACCAAGTGGGCCTCAATCCAACACCACCAAATATTCTGTAATTTACAAACTTGAATTTTGGAACTCAGTTATGACTAATGAGATTAAAGTCTCTTCTATTTTAGGGAGTTCTAGCAGGTAAAAGCAGTGGGAACGAAGAAAAATGTCTAGAAGACCAACTGAGGGATGCAAAAGCTGCAGCTGGTGAGGCCAAGTCGCAGTTAGAGCAACTAGAAGCAAAAATTCGCCATTCTGAGAGTGAGTTGAAAGCTAAGAGAGCCCAATGGGCATCAAAGCAAGACGAAGCAACTGTTGCACAGAAAGAATTTGATGCAAGGAATAAAGAATTAGAGGCCATTAAGGCATCTATGGATTCAACAGAGTACAAGGAGGGTGATATGGAAGCTAAACAGAAGGTTTGTTATCTTGCCATTTATGATTTTTTACCATAACATAATTTGTATTGGTAAAGTTACTTTTATTGCAGTGGCTGATGTTTTCTCTCATTTAGTATTATGTTGTTTGCTTTATGTTTCTGTAGTCCTAACTGCCCTGATATAATATATGACTTTTGTTTTGTTTTTTCATTGTTGATCTCCATAACATCAGCCCAGAGCATCTTTGGTTGATAGTATCTAGTGCCAGTATTTCTATATAGTGATGTGGTATTGAATTCAGCTTACATTTACTTTTATTATTCTATAACTTGACACAAACAACTGTTGGTGTTGCAATCTTAACTGTAGGAACAATCAGCTTTGTCAGCCACAGTTCAGGAGCTAAAAGATAAAGTGCGGGTTCTCTCTGGGCAACTGGCAAATGTGCATTTCTCCTACCGTGACCCAGTAAAAAATTTTGATCGATCCAAAGTAAAGGGTGTTCTCGCAAAGCTTATTCAAGTAAAAGATAGCTCCACGGCCACCGCTCTGGAGGTGTTACCCCCACCCACCCAAACACACACATCCCCTTTTATCTTAATTTTTTTGCTTAACTTACATGTTAGGGTCTGGTTGCTACTTTTTATTACGAAAAAATGGTCTGGCCTGACCCTGAGCATTTCAGAGATTTCAACCAGGACTAGATAGATATATCTGTAACACAGCCTGCCTAATTGGATCCTAATTGTACATGTCTCTCTATATTTTTGCCTCTTCATTTTCTGTCAGTTTGAGTGGAAATACTTGGCACTGTTGGATCTTATACGACTTATTTAACTTTAAATTAAAATAAAATCATTGTCAGATCTTGAGCCAGTTGAACAGCAAATGATCCCATCATCCAGCAGGACACACCAGATCAGAGCATCTGGGATTTCTTTTTATTTCTGAAGTATAGTGGCGCTACCTATTCTAATTTTTTAGATGTAGTGTAATTTCTAATTTAGAAAGTTTTCTTTTAAAGAAATTGCTGTCTAACTATTTCAATTGGCTCTTGTTTCCTCTTCCATAGTAATAATTGCTGACGTGGTCACTAAAAGAAATCAAAAGTTAATTGCACGAGTGTAGAGGTTTAGAAACTAAACTTAACTCAACTCCTATTTTGTGCTTGACAGCTGTTTTTAATTTTTTTCTTAAATTTACTAATGTAGATGCTCTAAAAGATTAATTTTAATTTCTTTTTGCAGGTGGCAGCTGGGGGGAAACTATATAATATTGTCGTAGACTCGGAAAATACTGGAAAAATGCTTCTCCAAAACGGCGAGTTGAGAAGAAGGGTAACTATTATACCGTTGAACAAAATTCAGACAAACTTAGTTCCTGAGAGAATTCAGCAAAAAGCTGCTCAACTGGTACAATTTCTGCACTTCACTTTTTTTTTCCCTAGCATTTGCTTTTTCTTCTTCTTAATTTTCTACTAATTATATATATTGTCATCATTGAATTCAATCGTGAATCTCAAGAGTCTACTATTGTTTTTGTTTTTTAGAGGAGATGCAAAAAAGAAATTAAAGAAGTTTCTTTATTTTATTCAATTTGAGAAATACCAATGTTCAACAGGGGCCTTGGTTACATGTTATGATGTATTTAGACCTGTTTGTGCTATGCACTTTTTGACTATCGGATGGGCTTTGAGATCTGTGCAAAGAAAATTCGCTAACGTGGAGCTGTTTGGTTTTAATTTTTCCTTCTAGTTTCTTCATACAGTGAATCTTCTTTGCACGAATCTCAATGCCCATCTGACGGTTAAAAAGTGCATAGAACAGGATGGCACTATATATATGCATAACACCGTAGGCTAATTCTTTATAATTGTACCAGAATAAAAAATATAATTGTACCTGAGCCTCCCAATGAACTTTTTTTTTTAGTTTTCATACTTGTCTGACTAACTCTCTGGCTTTGTCTTGTTATAGCTTAATGAGATCTGATAATTGGTACAAAAAGAATACTGCCAAAATAATATATTGTAAAATCATTTCAAATTTGTATACCTTTTATAATCTGGAGTAAGGTCCATTATATAAAAAAGCACAGAATGCTAGATAAAGTTCTGCTTTGGGGGCAATATTTTAGGCCTCTTATTCTTCTGGAAAAAAGCCTCTTTTTTAATGTGCTACCTTATTATTTTCCTGTGATTTTGCATTTGAAACTAAATCGGTAGATTCTTACAACAACTTTTATGCCTGATATTTTGAAAGGTTTTGAACCTTACTCTTTGGATTTTTTTTTTCTAATTATTTAACATACATATGGTCAGATTATTAAATGTAGTGAAACAGAGTGTTTTTGTGCCTAGTCAGCATGTAATAAGTAGGTTTGCTATATTTCCCTTCATGATTTTATATTTTTGTCTCACTTTTCTAAACATCTTTTCTTTGTCATTGACTATGTGTGCTTCTAGGTTGGTCGGGAAAATGTAAAGCTTGCTTTTGATTTGGTTCTTTTTGATGATGAAGTAAAGGTAATGTCCTTTTTAATACAACAATTTCTACAATTTTTTTTTACAAATTAACACATCTCATGATTTTCATTAGTTTTCCTCCAATTTTTATGTAATGGTTTATTTTTTTCTCTTACAGAATGCAATGGCTTATACATTTGGTTCTTCATTTGTTTGCTGGAGTACTGATGTGGCAAAGGAGGTAATAATCTCTCATTTTGTTCTCACTATTTTTTTTTCCTTTGGCTTTTTACTATTCTTCACTTTTGAGAATTCATTCCATAAATACTTTATTTCTTTTTTTTTTCTCTTCATTTTCTTTGCATATTTGGTATAATGAACAAGGTACATATTCTCTACTGCTCAAATACAGTGGGATTAATATATGTCAGATCAGGTTTATACCTCGGTCAAGCTTTTGATAATACAAAGTTTAAATCCTGCCTGACCAACTTATGCAGATAAGTCTACCAATGCATTTTGTCGAAGCAACGTATTTTAATTGCTTTTAACTCTCTCTCTCTCAGGTTGCATTCAATCATGAGGTTGGTGTCACTAGTGTTACCCTTGAAGGTGATATTTTTCAGCCCAGTGGCCTTTTAACTGGTGGTAGTCGCAGGTAAAAAAAATAAAGCAAATATAACTTTTCTTTCCAAGAATGAAATTAAAAAAAAAAAAAAGAGAAACAAGAAAAATGAACAAACGTAAGCAGCCATAAAAGACAAATGGGATCTCGTGTTGTAAGATAATGGTACAGTCAGTTTCTTCACTTCTGCTTTTTAGGTACAGAGGAATTTTGATGTTACAAGGACTTGTTAATTATGTAGGGGTGGTGGAGAACTCCTGAAGCAACTCGGCGCTTTAGCTACAGCCGAAAAAGAACTTGCTAATAATGAGATCAGACTTGCTCAAATAGAAGCTGAGGTTGTTTACTTTGACTGATTAATTTTTTAAGAGAGTATATTACATAAGTAGTCACAGGTCATGTTTGGTTGTGGATTAAAGTTAACGAGGATTAAATTATTACTCCATGTTACTCATATTTTACACCGCCTTTGGTAGTTTAAGTCATGGCTTAAATTAATCCGCTGAAGTAAGATGTTGAAATTGAACAGTGGGCCCTACAAGCGGAGTATGTATGGAGTAATTTAATCTGCCTAGAGAGGTGGAGTAACTTCCTCCGGATTAACTCACCTCTTACTCCATCTTACTCCTATTTTCCTCCTCGTTTGGCGGCTCAAGGTGGGGGGTTTACTCCACAACCAAAGTATGATTGAATAAATATCATTTTGGTCCATGAAGTATCACTTGTTAATTGTCCTGGTCCTATGCATTTCAACTTGCGCCATTTTAGGTTAATTTTTGCTGTTAAAATATATCAAAAAATCGTAGTCAGGAGTGATGTAAAATGAAACATTTTTATCGTGTGATACAGTGCATCCCACATCTCCGTCACTAGCTACAAACTTTTTCAAAATTTAATGAACAGTATGATTTTGAATGTTTAGAGACATGACAAAGGATGCTCAAAGTTATACTGGAAATTTTAAATTAAAAAATCTTCTTTTCCTCTTTTTTTTTCAGATCAGAGCACTTTTGCCGTATCAGGATAATTACAATCGCCTGAAAAGGCAGTTGGAGCTGAAATCTTATGACTTAGACTTGTTTAAGAGTAGAGTTGAACAAAACGAGCATCACAAGGTAGTTCCTCCTTCATTTTGATATCGGTTATTTTTTGCTCTATTAATAATCTGAAATAAAATAGAGTAAATAAAAAGATGATGAACCGAGAAAGATCCCTGTTGATATCCATTTTACACTTGAGGGTTTGAACCTAAAATTGGACCCCACATGGAATTGAATCTGAACCCCAATTAATCAGGTGTAAGACGCTATGCAAGCAACTGGAGTCAAAACATATTCCCTTTTAAACCGATCCTGACCCGAGACATGAAGTCGATCACAAGCTGATTGTTCCTAACCGAGACCTAACATGTCCTTGTATATGTATTTATTTTTCTTGGTGCTTATTATGAAATGAAGCTAGGAGAGCTCGTGAAGGAACTGGAGCAAGACCTCGAGGCTGCAAAACAAGAGAAGAAAGAAAAACAAGCGCATTACGAGAACTGTAACTCCTCTATCAAGAAGTTGGAGAAATCCATCAAAGATCATGGTAGTCAGCGAGAAACCAGGCTCAAGGATCTCGACAAAAGTATCAAATCTATCAAAACCCAGATGCAGTTAGCTTTGAAAAAACTCAAGGTTTGTATTTTATTTTCTTATTTCCCTTGCGCAGTTTCTGGGTACTTGTTTACACCAGGGGCAGATCTTAATACAACCCAAAGGGTGCTTAGCCACCCCTATGATATATACTTTTTTTTATTATATATATTGAAAATTTCTCAAGTTATTTATAGCTCAGCCCCCCTCATGAGCATGTGCAAGTACATATGTTTGGTTGTATACCCTGTGTTTGTGTCAATGAGCATTCGCTTATTAGTTTTTTACATGGTTGTCAGGAGCATGAGAGTCAAATAGAAAAGCTGATTATGGAGAAAGATGCAGTGGTCAGTGAGCTTTCCGCATTAGAAGAGCAGCTAGTCATTTCAAAATCTCAGATTAAATCTCTTTCTGAAACACTTGAAGTACATAAAAGCAAGGTATTTGAAGAATTGGAGTTGTAGTTCTATTTCAGCGTTAATTTTCAACTCATTTCCTTTACTTTCATTATGTATAAGGGAGAGCTAGATGAATTATTGGAAGTTCTTAGAGTGAGGCTATGGTACTTTGCAAACCATGGATAGCCTGCACTATGGGTTCATATCTCTGTTTTCAAAGTTCAAACAGTCGATCTGAACCGTTCAATAGGATCTCCATATGAAAATGTACTTGTAGATCAAATTATATATTTTTTACAAATTTTTTAATTAGATAGGTAGAAATTCACTTGATCCAAAAATTCTAGACCATTCAAAAGTAGCGATTTTCTACCTAGCAAAACAAATCTACAAAATGTAAATGGAGATCATGTTGAACTGTTCAGATCGACTATTTGAATTCAAATAAAGGTAGTTTTGGGGTCCAATTTTGGGAATTTACAACATAGTAACCACTGTCAATGCTCATACAGAATTTGGTGCGAGGCTTTTTAAGATTCTATTGTCTATCTTGTGTAGTTTAATTCAATAAAGGAACAATTTGAAGTGGCCAAAGAGAAGTTAGCCGTGGGCCGTAAAAAGCTACAAGAGTGTGATTCACAACTAACACTTATGAACAAAGAGCAACAGAAGTTTCAACAAGAGCTTAGTGATAACAATGTTGCCAGGAAAAGGCTGGAAAATGAGGTACTTTCTTAAGTAGGGAAATTTGCAAAAAGACCCGTGTAATGTTAGAGAAGTGTACAAAAACCTATCCCTCTCCCATTGTGAATAACTCTTTAATTAAATAAATACAACGGCTCCATTCGGTTTTTACCAGCTGTAACTATAAATAAACAGAATGTTGGGGTTGTTTGCATAATATCCAACTCACAATTGAAGTGCACCGCTAATTGCTCAATAAAGTTTTTTTTTTTTTGCAAAATAATATAAAATAAGAGAAATATTGTAATTTCTGTCAATTGAGGGGGTATATCATTTAATATCTTAAGCAATCGTGTTGTTTGAGCACTGATTTACCAAACTGTTTGTTGTCAGTAGAAAAAATATGCAAAACAAAGAACCTGTCTTTGATCTAGTGGCAAAGGCACATGACTCCCACGTGGGAGGTCATGGGTTCGAAACCCACAAAGTGGAGAAATTCTTTGTAATATACATAGGGGTTTGAAAGTGTGTTGGGTGGTTCTATCCCCAACCCATGATTTAAATATATATATATATATATATATATATGAAAAACAACCCATGTTTTCTAAAAATTTGTAGAACAGCCCCTCCCTTTGGAACAACACATTACTAAAATAAAATTGAACGGACTGATGTGTTTTTATCATCTAGTTTGTCCTATTTTCATAATTTGACTTTGTAAGAAAAATAAAATTTGTGCTAAGGATGCAACTCATCTATGATAGCTTTGGCTAATTTGCCAAAATGATAAAACCTGCTTTGTCTTTCATGGTCAGGTTCTAGAATTCATATCACCTAAGGTAACTTAAATTTTTAGTTTGGATCCGAACCATCCAATCTGCTTTGGCACGGATATTAAAGGGGCCCTGTGCATTCCACCTTGGGCCAGATTGGTCCGGATTTTGATCGGACGGCCTGGATCTAAACTCAAATTTTGAGTTACTTCAGAGGATCTCGACTCCAAGTTTTAGGGCTACTTGTTGGCTGGTACATATGAAATCTCCTTTGCACTTTACAGGTCAGAAGGATGGAAACAGAACAAAAGGATTGCTCATCGAAGGTAGATAAGATGCTTCAAAAGTACAGTTGGATTGTGGCGGAGAAACATTTATTTGGAAAGAGCGGCACTGATTATGATTTTTCATCCCGCGAACCTCGCGAAGCAAGGGAAGAATTTGCTAGGCTCCAAGCAGAACAGTCCAAGTAACTTTTTGCTCTTGAAGTAAATATAAAATGGAAAAAATGAAATGGAGTGAGGCTATGGTCCGTACCACTGATCAATATTTTTTTTATTTTGAAAGTCCAAAAAGTTGATCTGAGCTGTGCAACATGATTCCTGTGTGAAAATTCACTTGCGGACCAAATTATATAATTTTTTAGAAACTTTTAAATATTTTTTAAAATAGGTAGAAAAGCAGTAATTTTGATGGTCTATAACCTTTAAATCATCAAGTGATTTTCTACCTATCTAAAAAAATAGTAAAAGAAATTTGATCGACAAGTACACTTTCAAATGGGGATCATGTTTAACGGTTCATATTGATTGTTTGGATTTTGAAAATAAAGATTTTGATCCATAGTATGGAACAATCCCGTGCTGTGCATAGTACCATAGCCACACTCAAGAATAAGAAAAGAAAATAAACAAACTTGTTATTGCATCTTGAAACTATTGAATTGCTGACTTCTTTAAAAGAAAAAAAGTTAATTGTTGACAAGAGCAAATTTTCTGATAGCCTGGAGAAAAGGGTGAACAAGAAAGTTATGGCGATGTTTGAAAAGGCTGAGGATGAATACAACGACTTGATCTCCAAGAAGAGCATTATCGAGGTGAGTGAAATGTCTGACTGCCTAAAGATTGTAAAATTATAACAATTTTTGTGATTCATTGGTTAAGTAAATTATTTTTTTTTGTAGAATGACAAGTCCAAAATCAATAAGGTGATTGGACAGTTAGATGAGGAGAAGAAGAAAACATTGAAAGTTACATGGGTCAAAGTGAATGAGTGAGTCCATAACACAATATTTCTTTGCCTCTTTTTTTCCTCCTAAGAATTTAGGTATGCCAACAGTGATCTGTATTCTATCAAAACACTTTGATTTGTCCATCCAATTACTATTTCGGATTAAGTGATTTTGAGTTGCACTTCCTTACCAATCATTTCTTCTACCTTTGAATTTTTCTGATATATTATACCTCATTTTATCCGATGTACTGTTTTGACTTGCCATATAGGGATTTTGGGTCCATATTTAGTACTTTGTTGCCTGGCACGATGGCAAAATTGGAACCCCCAGAAGGGGGCACCTTTCTAGATGGCCTTGAGGTGCGTGTTGCATTTGGAAGTGTCTGGAAGCAGTCACTTTCTGAACTGAGTGGCGGGCAAAGATCTCTCCTCGCTCTTTCTCTCATCCTTGCACTGCTTCTCTTCAAGCCCGCCCCTCTCTATATTCTTGATGAGGTAATTCTAATTTGGGTTTTTTTTTATGTAAATTGTACCCCCAACCTCAATTTCTATTGGTTTTGCCTTTCCAGGAGAATATCTATATTGGTTGAAATTGAGCATAGAGTAAGAATAGTTCGTAATAATCAGGGACTTAGGGGCTAAATAGTCGGTACTTAGGGATAACTTTCCCATCAATCTAGTCTAGGGTTGGTTAATTTCAACAGGGGACTTTTTGCTTTCAGTTATTTTCTTCAAAAGTCTACTAACAAATTGTCAGTGTAAATAAAAAGGAAATACAATGTCTTAATGAAACTGACCCAATTTTGTCTGTTGTTAGTTCTTTCTTTATATATACAAAAGGTTGAATTTCCTGCTAGAAAATATGCAATTCGGATAATACTGATCCATTGAGTTCATCCAGCCTTGTTCAGTTATACTTATTTACAATTAAAATGTACCAAACGTAACCTGAACTAGACCCATTAACAGTGATTTTGGATTTACTTTATTTGTTATAGGTTGATGCTGCTCTGGATTTAAGCCATACACAAAATATAGGCCGAATGATCAAAGCACATTTCCCGCATTCTCAGGTTTTGTTTTGTTCCTCTCAAGTTGCAATATTTTTTTACAACCTCTATCTGAAATAGGCAACTTCTAAAAAAAGCTGGTTTTCTTGTGCAGTTTATTGTTGTCTCTCTTAAAGAGGGAATGTTTAACAATGCTAATGTGATATTTCGGACTAAATTTGTTGATGGTGTTTCGACTGTAACAAGAACTGTGCCCACTAAACAGAAATGATTGAGTGGCAATTGTTGTTTCTAAGGTATGCTTCTGGTCGGATTAATGCAAAAATTTGAATATCAAAATCATAAGTCTCTGTTTGCAAAAGCATTGGTTATTTGTAGTTTTTGCAAAGACAATATTGAGTTAGTAACAAAAATTGATCACTTTGCCATTGGCACTGAGGAGTCAATTGAAGTTCTTAAATTTATAATTTATGATGAAAAAAATATTCCTGTGCTAGGGTTTGAGAGGGGTAATTTTTTCAAGAAATAATAATTCGAGGAGTATACTAAAAGTTTTGGCTGGGTTATTCTTTGTGCATTTAAGAACAGGTGACATTGAACCAATATTGAGTTATCTTTTGCAGATGCAGTGAAAAATATAAGTTCCAACTATATGAGTTATTATCCACGTTATGCAGCAAAAGATTTTTTTCGGTTAGTCATACAATATCAGTCTTCACTTTTACTTTCTTACACTAATTTTTTATTCACAGTTCTTGCAGTGAAACGATAGAAGTCTAGGGAGACGTGCATTAAAAGGTACATCAATTGATGACCAATATGTGATGCCATTTTTATGGCATGCTGTAAATATATGTTTGTGCCCGAGTATTGTATTAACCTGATGGTGTTAACTACAGTTCTATTATCTGTATTAGTTATATTTATCTATTTTGTAATATCGTATTTTATTAGTAGTTGAGGTTTTAAAGGTGCACCTTTGTTTCTGTTTTCTTCTTGGCAGAGATTTTTTTATTTTCAATCTTTGTCGGACTGTGCCCTTGCTAATTTTATACAAAACCGATGGAATTGGCAAAAAGTTATCGAATACTTGTGTATTATTGATTTAGTGTTGGACTTGCATTAAAATAGCAATAATGTGTGGTAAAATTGTCGAATAGTACAAAAAAACCTAATTGGAAGTCATATTTTAACGTTTTGGAAATTCAAATTCTAATGCATAATATGAATAGGTAATTACTAGTTTAACATTGAACTGAAATTACGCTAACCGGCAATATTAGAATAATACGATAAACAATAAATGTCTATAGTACGAAATATAAGATTGTCTCATAAACTGGAATAAAAGTTTGTCACATAACTAAAAAGTCTTTAACAATTTGGATGACGGAGCACATGGCTTCTTCTGTATCTTATTCCTCTGAAGACGCTGCTTCGAGTGTTGCACTATCTGTGTATAGGTTTTCGGTGCGTACACTCCAGAAAAAAAAAAAAAAAGTAATTGCTAATTTAACGGTGGACTAAATAAAAAATTGCCAACAAGGTTTTCAAAAGGAACCTTAAAATTCTATAGTTTGGTCCTCGAAAGATTTATATGACACAATTTATCATGCATTAAGCCATTGCATCATTCAATTTGTAAGAGAGGTTAGAGAGGAAAATTTTAAAATTTAACAATATATTGCCTGCTCTATTAAAAATTATTTTGCTCTTTATTAACAAAATAAAACAATACATGTAACATGTTTAATAGAAATGTTCGGTCTTCTAATTGTCTGGTTGTGAGGACAGATATTTTATTTTCTTACTTGTGATGTGCAGGACAAGTGTATATGTCTAAATATCATTGTGTATGCGTCAGGAGTAGAGAAATGAACAACTTGACCTTGGAAATCGACCAATTAGAAAACTAAATATTTTTATACACAAATTACATATTTTTATTTTTCTAATAAAAGGCAAAATGGAAACTTTATAAATTTCTAATGACTTTTAATTTTTTAACAGAAAAAATAATAAATTGAATAAATACGTAAAATTTTGAAATTTGGGAGTAGATAAAATATTATGAATTTTAGAGGGGGGATACGCAATTTAAAGATTTTTGAGAAGTATATGTGAAATTTCTCCCAACAAAATAATCAAATTAATTGGCAAATTTTCGAGCATGATATTCATTTTATTGCTTTAAAATTCATTTTCTAGTCCATGAGGGTCAGTTGCCAACTCCCCCCTCAAATTTTTTGTCTCCTGTAATTCGAGTTAAATTTAGAGTTCAAATCAAAATAATTTTTTTAATTATGATTGATAATTAGAATTATAAGTTAGATTATCAGAAATTATATGTCAGAGCATTGAAAATTATAAGTTAAAGTTTTATTTTTTATCTAGTACTTGATTAGCCCGCTAGTAAATGACGTGGATTATGAATATTAAATAGAATTATTATGTGGATAAAGATTATCTTATCTATCTGCTAAGCAAAGGTGATCGGATAAAATATATCATTAACCAATTAGAACAATTACAATATAGGTATAAAATCACTGTTTTTCAGAAAATTGTGAATCGTCTAAAAACTATAATTTTGTACATATTTTAAAAAATAGTAAAAAAAAATTCAAAAAATATAAAATTTGATCTCCAATCATATTTTAACATGAATGTTATGTTAAGTGATTCAGATCGTCTGTGTAAACTTTAAAATTAAAGATAAAAATATTAAAATATGATTAGAGCATAAAACAATAAGACATTTGAGTCCTCCCCATTTAATAATACATGACTTATATCTTCTGCGCATCATTAATAGCAACAAACGAATGCTCTGACGATGTTAATTATTAGTGGACATCAAAAACTAATTTAAGACAGAAAATGCTCATCATGCCAAGCGCTCTTATATATGTTTCTTATGCCGAGCAAAGACTTCCGATTTTTTTTTTCGTGTATGTAATTCAAAAAATAAATAAATTTAACATGAGATGATGATGAAATGAGCGTTAAAAGTCTTCAAATTATCTAAAGTGAGCATGCATTAGGTTATGTCTTAATCAACTTTACAAGGTATCCTTTTTGAAGTATCAATATTCCTATGAATTATATCTAGATTTTTCACATTGTAAAAATGCAGTGATACTCCTTGTTTCTCATTTTTTTTCAAAGAGGATTCAGACTATCTGTTTACAACAAATTTGAGTTACAAAAATGTTACAACAATATTTTTTTTTTATTTACAAAGTCCAAATCGTCGATTCAAACTATTCAGCATGATTATCTAAATAAAATGTGTTTCCAGATCAAATTTTATATTTTTTTTTAGTTTTTTATATTTTAAAAAAACTAGTCAAATTCAGACCATTGAATTTTGTATCCATCTTAATAAATAGTAAAAAAAATTCAAAAAAAAATGTAAAAATTGGATCTGGAAGCACATTTTATTTAGATAATCATGTTGAATGGTTTGAATCGACGATTTGGACTTTAAAAATGAAAAAAACTATTGTTGTAACTTTGTGGTAACTTAAATTTGTTGTAACTTAGATTCCTCCTGTTTTTCAAATGCAAACATTTATTCAATCCATTCAATTTTATCCGCATATCAAAATCTTGTTAAAAATGATTTTTTTTAGAGATGAAATCATTTCACGATCCATGTCATTTAAAATAATAGTTTTTGTATCTATAAAAAAAATAGTTGGGAAAATCTAAAAACCATAAAATTGACAAAATTTTGATATGCCGGCATTTAGCAACTCGATTTGGTACTTCTTACATCAAAATATAAAGTAAAAAAATGCCAACAATTTAGTTTTCAAACTACAATAACATAACTCTATCACTGATTTATTTTGAAAACATGGATATGTCAACTATTTATTTTTTTATTTTCTATCCTACGACCTACATGACCATGTTAAAAAATATATTAAACCTATCTCTCAATCGTGGGTTCATGGCACCGAGCACTTATTAGCCTTTTTATAATTGAACTAAAACACTTGCTCGTGTCAATAATTTTTATGTATCAAGTGATGAGCTAGCTTGCAAAATATGAAATCACCAACCAACTAAAAAGAAAATGTTTGATCGAGATTCAATTTAACATTTTTATTGGGTTTTCTGCCTTATTGTTAGAAAACCAATGGACGTGACAGAAAATGGTCAAAATAAATACTCTCTATTATTATATAATGACAAATTGATGATTAACAAATTATTCATGTTAACTTGAATCTGTTTAATCAATTTATGCGTTTTCGTTATTTGTTGTCATTAGATTCATGCTAATGGACCCTCTATAATATTAATTATCTGCTCATCTCTCCAGTATCTTTTGTAGTCTATAAAATGCTTATCAGAACTGATGAAATTAAGTTACAGATTTAAATTTCTGTTATATTTTAGATTTGTGCAATTTGAAAATTGCTTTGTTACTATAAGCATAGATAGAAATCTCACCAATATATTCTCAATTTCTCGACAGAGTAACAATACATTCTCAATCTTATCAAGTTTGATATTTGACTTGTATTATCTAAACTATAGACAAAATTTGTAATTTTAATTTCTTAATTTGTTTAACTAAATATCTCATCGAATCTAAAAACTTAGAAATATGATAAAAAAAATATTTAGTAAAGTTAGGGTTAAGCCATAAAGTTTTTTACTATTCCCACACAAATATGAAAATTTTGTGTCTATAAAAAAAATATAGCCAAAATAACATTACCAAATCAATTTTTTATACGGTAAAAAAATCAAAATATAAAACTTTAATGTCCGGTCTAGGTTATTAAAATTATGATATCATTTTCAAAGTCCAGCCGTAATCATTATTTAATTTAAGTACGTAATTTGAAAATATTGTCATTATTATGCAATAAAAACCGTACTTTAAAATTCTGATCCTTGGAAATTTTCTAATTTAAAAAATATATTATTAGAAAGTATTTATTCAGCAAATTAGTATTTCCTTGAGAACAACATATTGGCAATTGACTTCTCCAATTTTACTAGACTGGAGATGATATCACCACATCTGAGAACAGAAAATGACAAAATGCAAAAATTAGCAACTGTTTAGTAACTTATATTTATATATTTTTTTTAGTAGTGCAACTGATGTTTATCCTGCTCCAGTGGTGGTGGCTAGTGGCTACCAGCTGTAAATATAAACAAGCGAACAAAAGAAAAGGAAAGGAAAAATAAAGAAAAATAACCAGTAGCAATATTTGTCATCTTTTGATAGCTTCCCCTAATAAATATCCATCCACACACAAGTTCATGTTAACATTTTGTGTGATAACCTTTTGCCACCAAACTACTTGTATGAATATATATGCCAACTCAACTTGTCAAGCCTGTGATGGAAGTCATGAAAATGGAAAATCTGAATAAAATAAAATAAAAAGAAGGTTCTTAACATAGTAAAGATAATTTCATGGACCACTTTCCTATTGGATGCAATAAATAAAACAAGATTTTTAGTGGGTATTTTTGCAAAAAATCTGTTATCTACTTATTAATAAATAGCCGTTGAAGGGCTAAAAGCAGAAACGCTTGACACGTTACCACTTTACGCAGACCAATGCTTAATAAGTTACAATCTTCAACCACCGTCAAAATTTACGACCTTTTACCTAATGTACTAAAATCTAATAAGAATCTAAATAGCAAAGCGCCACGTTTGATTTTAGTAAATATTGGTATCTATTTGAAGGTGTCAGTGCTCTGTTGTAATTTCCTCCAAAAAATTAACATGTCTCTTTTTTTTTTATGAAGAAAATTACCATGTCTGGGCACGACCTGTACAGCCCACGCGTCAATCGCACGACTACACCACATTAGGTGGGGCCCACAGAAAGGAGATTAAAAAAGTAATGGTTATAATCAGTCAAGAGGTGTCGATGGAACCGAATCCAGGATTTTCCGAATTCACATCTGTTGCGATCCCAAAAGGTCAACAGTAACTCTAAAATTTTTGTTTTTTTTGAATCTAACTTTTTAATAATTTTGTGCACGTATTTCAAAGCAGCTGATTTTTCTTGCATGAATCTCGAAACAATTCAACAGTTAGATTTGAAAAGTCAGAAATTGTAGGTCACTGTTCATAAGTTAAGAATCGCAGCAGATTCGGATTCGGATTTTCCTGCCCCTGAATCACTGACATGTAAGCCTACAGCAAAACTAAAACCAATATTTAAATGTTTAAATCCGTTTAGATCCATGTGTCATCCGCACTAGGGTAGAAAAATCCTACCCCCCAGGAGAGCAAGTGATCTCCTTCCGTGTCTATGGCTATAGTGTGGGTCGGATGATAACAGAATTTTTTTTTAATCTTTAACTGTCTTTTTATAAACAAATAAAAAAATTACCATTAATATTTTAATCTGTGCTAAAATATTTTCAAAATAAAAAATAATAAATACAATTAATTTGTATTATGTAAAATTTAATAAATATATCATATTTATACAAAATATACATCTATATATATATAATTTTATTTTTAAAAGTTATATTATATGATAACGGATAAGATAATGGAAAAAAATCATTACTTTATCCGTACTCAATAAGTTAACGAATTTTTTTATTTTACCGTTACTCGTATTTTCAGATACAATGCGGGTAAACGGATAAAAGGGTGCCATTGACACCCCTATGAACAGTTCATGTTTTTTTTAAGTGCAAAAAAAAAAAAAAAAAAAAAAAACATCGTGCACTGCACTGTATTGTACTCTTAGATACGGATATCAGTGCTTATATGGGGACTTTAGTTTGATAATTAATTTATACTAGAAGATTCGAATAGCATTAGATTAGAGTACGTTAATTTTTTTATTTCAATAAATAAGCTAAATAATAAATTAATAGTGCGGGAAATAGTCATTATTATTGTTTTAAATTATGTTGTGGTGTTTATTTATTATTAATTTTAGCATTTAACATTAATTTATAGTATTATATCATAATTATTATAACTACTCATAACAGCCATTATTATTCGTAATAATTATTTCTTATTATATAATCATTATTGATTATTTGGTTACAATATTATTATTATGAGTTGGACTAATGCAGACCATGTTTTACTTTATCTTTATATCTCTATTTTTAATATTTAAATAGTCAATATGAACTATTAAACATAAATTTCATATTAAAATATGTTGATCAAATTTATATTTTTTAGAATTTTTTTACAATACTTTTAAATAGGTAGAATATCATTGTTTTTTACGAACCAAAATTTCGTGAATTGATACATTTCCAACCTATCTATATAGTAAAATAAGTCTAAACAAAATGTAAAATTTGGTCTCCACTCACATTGTACTACGGAGATTAGGGGTGTTCAACTGGTCGGTTCGGTCCAAACCGAACTAAAATA
Organism: Carex cristatella; assembly: GCA_024447775.1. Classification (NCBI taxonomy): domain Eukaryota; kingdom Viridiplantae; phylum Streptophyta; class Magnoliopsida; order Poales; family Cyperaceae; genus Carex; species Carex cristatella. Next base: position 2,809,902 of record JAJHPF010000016.1, read on the forward strand.
ACCAAATCAAATTTGTTTTTTATTTTTGAAAATCTAACTGAACCGACCGAACTAAAATAGCAAAACGAATTAAAACCGAACCGATTTAAACTTCGGTTTGTTCGGTTGAACCAAAAAGAGGAATAAATAAATAGTTTGGTTGAACCGAAAATAAATGGTCTCAAACTATTAATAAATGGTTTGTTTGGTTGAACCGAATAGAGGAATTCAATCTCAAAAAATCAAACACGTAGATTCAAAACCGAAAATGAACCAAAATAATACACGAAGTCTCAAATTATTAATAAAATTGGTCGGCTCGGTTTTGAAAATTCAAAACCGAACCAAACCGAACCATTTAAACCAAAAAACCGAACAATTTAAATCGAAAATTTTCGGTTCGGTTTAAAATCAAATAAACCAAACTATTTGAACACTCCTAGCGGAGATCGTGTTTAAGAATTCGGATCGACTATTTTGACTTCGAAAATAAAGATGTAGCTAGAAGTAAACATTATTTTTACTTTATGAAGTACATTAGTTCAATTCTATTATTATTGCTATTATCGATTATTATTCCTTTTAGTGATATTCTTATTATCAGTAATTTTCAGTATTGTTTTCTGAAATTGCCATCGTCGTTGCCTTTTAACTACGTATTTTACACAATTTATCATGCGGCATTTTTACACTTCCGAATAGTGAAAATCAATGCTAATCTACACTTATTTCAAATAGTGTTATTCTAGCATTATTTCTTGATATTGTAAACGGACCCTTAAAAAAATGATAACTTGATAAATGATCGGCCAAACGGTTTAAAGTATAAGATTGAAATTTTTTTTGATGTCATGTTATGTTATTTAAGTATTGAAATGTTTTATTTATAATTATACCAAAAAAAAAATCAGTGTAATCAACCCTAAGTTATTTATGTTTAGACATATAATTTATAAACAAATTTATTTTAACTGATTCTATCCAAACTTGTATGAATATAAAAACTATGTATTAACATAAAAACTATGTATTAACAAACATGCATAATGCAAGTTACAAAATATTTATTATAAATAATCTAAAATGAGAAAGGAGGAGGCTAAATCTTTTGTAATAATTAGCAAACATCCGATAGAATTTTAGTAAGGACCTGAATGTATTTCTTTGAATGCAGATGAATTGATTCAGTGCACATAGTGCGATGAAATAATCATTAATTTAATGGAGATACAGCTGTGAAATTTCTCCATTTCATGAAATTAAATTGGGTGCTCTTGGCACAATTTTTTTATTTTTTTTTGGAAATATAATTACACAAATGTTCCATACTCCGTAAGGATCAATAATTCTTACTTTGGTTTCAAAAATTAAGAAATATTTATAATAATGATTAAAAGAGTTGATAGCTATCTTAAAATTTAAATATGGAAATGAAACTTAATAAAATTGAAAATTAATAGAAAATAGTTGATACTTTAATAATTACTTGCGTGATTAATTTTCCGTTGCAACACCGTAAATTATATCATTTTGCGGTCTAGCTAAATTATCGATGATCATTGGATATTGATCGTGTCGCTTGAGTAGTGAGTAGCGTCAATTGTTCATATTAAACTGGTGTGAGCCGCGTCTAATTTCTCATTAACCTTCTTGCATTGGTTAATATATCTTTTCCTTTCAAGGTAGGCAGTAAGCCAGTAACCACTAAATCGCTATCCTCTTTCAAATTGAATGGGCGTGTTGATTACGATCCACGTGATATATATATTTTTCAAGGATTTGCTCCTGCAACAATGGTGATTTGATTTCAATCTACGTGACATATCCGAGTCTGTTCTTCCTCGAACTTTCTAGGTAAATATATTAAAAAAAAAATAGATTTTTTTTATTGTTTATATTGATTATAAAATTTTGGAATTTACTTTCCTTGTAGTATTTGTTGTAAGATTTAGGGCATGGGTTTTATGAGCTTGGATCTCTTGATAGTTGTTTGATTTCATTTAAAAAATTTGACAAGTGCAAAAGTAAAGTTTGAAATCAAAATTTAGAACTTCAAACAATTTGTATGTCACATGATTCAAGAATGTTAGAAAAAAAATAAGATCTATGGCATAATTTATTTATTTTATCGAACTTTTTAAATATTTTTAATAGTCTGCATTTAACAATTCTTGTTGTATTATCAAACGACGTTTAAATTGTATGAATTTTTTTATGTATACTATTTACACGTACACAATACATCCATAATTTATCGAGACAGGCTAGTAGTGGCGGAGCCACCATGTAACATGATTGCCTACTAGAATTTTAAAATTGAATATGAAGTAGTATAAATATGTTGGTCTACTTATTCATGAAAATTAAATTGCTTACTCCTATTTTTTGACAATTCAATACTGCAATCAAATTGAATGAATTAAATTGCAAATTACGACTGATAATTGATTAAAATTGTTGAGTGTTAATGTTTTTCTTGATTTGTGTTTAAATCTAATTTAGAATTCGGTAAGATTGATTAAAATAATTCAAGTATATAAGTTGATTTTTCTCACTGACTCAGTAATCTGGTAACTCAAATTTTTTTTTCCATCTCTGACACAAATTCTAGTTACACTACTGATACAAGCAATATCTACTAAATAGCTGTCATCTTTCATATTGCATTGGCATGTTGATTTTGATCTGTGTGACATATCTTTGAAGGGTTGGCGCTTATAACATTGACGATTTGATTTGAATCCGCGTGATATATATCTGAATCTATTCTTCCTCGAGCTTTCAAGGTAAATATTATTTTAGAAAAAAACTAGTTCTTTAAATTTTTGTTGATTATAAATTTTACTTGTAGAATTTCTTATTTTATTTAGAGCATGAGATTATGAGCTTCGATCTCTTGATAGTTATTTGATTACATTTTATTTCATTTTAAAATTTTGACAAGTGCAAAGGTTGTAAACAAAAATATAAAATCTTTCTCCCAATCGATCCGACCATTACTCATTGACAGCAATCAAACTATCACAGATTTTTCCGACCAATTATTGGCCAATTATTTATAATTATGACCGATTATTTCTGATTAATCTCTTGACGGTACTACGTTCGTCCGACGAGCACATACTATTATTTACAACACTGTTCAAGAGCATAGTCAAAAAATTGAGATTGAAGATGTTAAATAAGTTACGGTAATGTAATTTATTTTATAGAGGAGCTTAAAGGTATAAGTATTTATAAAAATTATAAAATATAAATGATGAAGCCGCTAATTTTTATTTTATAGGAGTGAATTCACCACAATTTTTTTTTCCAATCTCAAAATTTTCTACTTTGAGTTTAGCATCATTGCTAAGATTGTCAAATGATTCACGTGTCGATTAATCGTGTTTTTTAGGTAATTAATTAGGCCTTGATCATTGTGTGTTTTACACAATTAATGTTAGACATACATTTTATCAATTAAAGAAATTTTCTTCGGATCGTTTGCTCAACATGTAAATATTTTGTGCAAGTAGATAAAATTTCAGATCATCCAATAGTTTTTAATTCATACAAATTTATTCCTTATTATAGAAAAAAAAAACTTGATGGACAGGAAAAAATCACGAACAGTTAAAATATCTAGTTTTGTAAAAAAGAAAATTTGTTCAAAAATATTAATATAAAATAGAAATGTTTATAAAGACACGAGAACTAGAAAAAAGAAAGAGATAATTTATCTAAATCCATTTGTTGTTAAGGAAAATTATGTGTTAGAAAAATACCTTTCATCTTGTCATATATAAATGAAATAATAAATTATGGTAGAAAGCTTTTGCACTTCAAAAAGATGTTCCTAAGAAACCATCTTTCATAAAAAAGAACAACAAAACCTTTGAAATTATTAGGATAAAGCCTAAAATTAAGCAATACTATAACGGACATAAACTCACCAGGGAGTTTGTGAGTTTTATTTAATAAAAATTAAATACCTTCTAATAACAAATTTATATCATTGATCTTGATCTGCTTGAAGAATTAAACCTTTGCATTCAATGCTTTTATTCCTCAGGTACTACCAATTTGTTTTTGGGAATTTCAATGTTCAAATAGTTGATCTGAAGTGTTTAACATGTCATCCATATTAAAATGTGTTTGGGGACCAAATTTTTCATTTTGTTTTACTTTTTATCTTTTTAATGGATTTTTAAAAATCACTGTTTTTCAAATTTATTTATTTATTTTTATTATTCAAAACAATGTTTACAAAAAAATCGTTAAAAATTAATAAAAAATTTCAAATAATGTAAAATTTGGTCCTCAAACATATTTTAATATGGAGGATACATTGAGCACTTCAGATCGACTATTTGAACTTTAAAATGGTGAAAACGAATTAGGACAGTGCCAATAGAAAACCAATTAGATTATCAATGCTTCGGACTAAGTCAAAGATGTTTTTCTTTTTCTTTTATGAGGTTCAAAATGTTTTGGGATAAGTTGGGACTAATGAGGTTTGTGCTCTGGATTCTCTTGCAGATATCTCTACTTTAATTATAATTACCACTGCCAACTGATATTATTTTATTAATGTTAAATGTTCAAGTTAGAATATTACCTGTTTGCTGCGACTAAGCATCAGCATGAAATTGTAAAAGAGAAAATAATAATAATAAACCATTTACCCGAGCCAGGTTAAGAATCACTGAATTAGGGACCGAGTAAAAAAAAAATGATGAGGCGCAATTTTATAATTATATTGAATTTTAAGTATATTTTATAAAAAAAAAATTTATGAGAAAAGCATAGAAAGAGAGGAACGATTTTATAGTTTATTTAATCTTAAATACATTCTTGTATTTCTTCTGAGAAAAGCGTAAAATTAGAAGTGTATTTTTTAAACTTTATCCGAGTAAGGAAATAAAGTGTATATTTCTTCGTCCAAAATCCAAATACCATCCAAAACAATTACTGCATCCTGTCATATGAATAGTCCTATTCTCCCTCTCTAGAGTTGATATTTAAACCATTAATCTCGTTTTTATCAGACTTGAATTTCAATTTTGATACATTCTCAAAACCTATGGAGGTTCATATTAGAATCAACGTGTTTTAAATATCAGTCTTGAAAATAATAATATACTCTGCATATATTGTAAATTAAGAATATCTTTATACTTTCATTTTTTATTCTTCTTGAAATATACAAGTATTTTCTACTCTATGAAGCTATCTTGTTGAGGCAATTTAGAACTATATTAAAAATGGTGACTATTTATACTAATCAAACAACCCCCCAAGTTTATCCTATCATAGAATTCTCAAACGCAGGCTTTAAATATATACCAACAATTTAATAACAGACACAGCAAGATCAATAACGCTTTACAAATACAATTTGGAAACCATTAAATAAAATTTTCATGGTAGGAGATAACATGTCTTTAGTCAAATCTTCTGAAAATAACTTATAACTATATTAACTTAAGCCACATCTGATAATAAAATGATCTAACAAAAATAAGATGTATTGTTTGATATCATCCCAAAAATTTCAAATAAAAGAAAATTATAGTAAATACTATCTTGTCTATTAGTAGCAAGGAAACAAATCCCAAAAATTGATTAATTTTGATTTTTCTTATTCAAATTTGACAATCTATTATCTCTCCTTCATGAAATTAACAAAATACAGATTTCATATCAATCTGACAGTTCTTTTTTCCTTAAAAAAGTAATTGCCTACGTAATCAAGGCAAATAAAAAAGTATTACAAGTTAATTTGCAACATCAAAGAAAAAGAAAAGGAAAACAACCTAATTAAAGAGTCATTGAAAATTGGAATTATAAAATTCTTAATTTAATGTCATTAATTTTTATACTATGACATGTCCGTGCAAGCTCGCATTTAGTATGACGTACAGCACGTTTTCTACTGATTTAAGCGGGGACCAATTTTGATAATTATTTTTAGACAGGGGCTAAATCTATATAAATTCTTTCATGCATTGCTAAGAGGGGTAAACTTGGTATCATCAAATTAGATTTTAGAACCAATAATCTCTCTCATTGCTTTAAATACTGCCTACCAAGACTTCTATTCTCCCTTTTATCTGAACTTGGGGTTTTAGAGAGAGAGGTCGAAGAAGAAGAAGAAGAAGAGAGAGAGAGAGCGAAGGAAACAAATCGCCAAATTTCACCAAAAGAGATTTTATGTCTACTAGCCTCTTCATCTGCCTGGTTGTGATCGCTTTCTTCTTTCTCTCATCCTTCTTCGCCTCTAGCACGCGGCGCATGCAACTGAGTTCCCACTGTAGCAAGTCCAGTTCGATGCGCAGGTACCGATTTCCCCCCATTTTAAGTGGTTTTAGGGGGGGTTTTGGCGATTTTTTCCATCAAGTTCTTCAGATCTGTTGATTGGTGGTCTGATTTTGTCTTCGTGTTTGTAGTGTATCAATTTGATCTGTGTAGTTAGTTGATGAACAGATTAATCTCTAAAACCGATGCAAGAAACATTGATTTATTGTGTATTTCATGATATGTAATACTAAGATGGGTTTTTTTTTGTTGGTGTAATTTTACAGGGACGGATTCGGAGTAAAATATTCAGGGTTTCTTCATATACAAAGTCCAACGAATTTTTCTGATATCTTCCTAATATACTCCCTCACCTGAGCTCCCAATTGGACTTCCCAACCCCCCCAAAGAATTTTGTTTTTCTTTTCTTGTTTGAACTTTTTTTTTATTCAATTTTGGTAGAGAGAGAGAGAGAAAGAACTTAAAAAATGACGGTGACTAAGGAAGCAAACCTTGACATAATGGAGTCAGTGAAGCCCCGAGTGGCGATCAAACGGCTGCACATATTCTTCGAAGATCCCGATGCAACCGACACCAGTGACAATGAACTGGAGAACTCCCGTCGGAAACGCTTCCATACGGAGATTCTCATGGACCCTGCTTACTATGCCACTCCGGCTAAAACCCCCCTACCAAAGCAGAAACCCACTCTAGCTAAAGCCTCTACCGGTCCTGCCTCAGCCCCCTCTGTTCCTGGTGCACCGCGTGTCAGACCCACCAAGTACAAGGGGGTACGCCTTCGCAGGTGGGGCAAATGGGCGGCTGAAATCCGCAACCCGTTTACTGCAAAACGCAATTGGCTTGGCACTTTTAATACGGCCGAAGAGGCCAAAGCTGCGTATGACTCTGCTGCAGCTTCTTTTGCGGCTGAGAAGGAGAGACTTAAATCAGCCAATGCCAACTCCATTACCCCTCTCAAGCAGGGTGTTATCAGGCCGGCTGCTGTCAAGCAGGGTTCAGGGAAAGTGGGTCTGAGCAAAAAAACGAAGAAACCGAAGGAGGCTATTTCTCCAGTTTGCTCCTCCAGTTCAACAATGACGGAATTGGAATCAAGAGCGGAAGCGGACTCGAAGGCTGAAAATGAAGTGAGATCTGAAATGCAAGTCAAACCAGTGCCGGTGGAAAGAGAGAGAATTGAGTGCATGAGCATTGCAGATATGTTTAACCAGCAGCAAGAGCCGATTCCAGAGATTGACGGGTTGTTCGGTTTACCTTCGGTGGACTTTGGACTGGGGATGTCTGACAAACTGGGGATTTCTGGTGAAATGGAGTTCCCTCAGATTGTTGAGGAACTAGATGATTGGACCGAGGAAGATTTTGGGGGGATCATAGGTGATATTGCGAATGTCGATAACTGGTTCAACTTCGAAATTGCAGGCCATTAAATTTATCTATCTATTAATTATTATTCATATTAGTAAAAAAACCCTTGAAAAACTGGTATTTTAAATAGTTGTAGTTTGCAGGGGTAGACATGATCCGGTAAACTGGTGTGCGTTCATCAGTGGGGTTGGAGATTTCTAGGGTTTTTCCAGGCTGTAGAACCTGCCTGAAAGGTCTCCTTTTTGCAGAATCCTCACACTAGTACTGAACCAGGATTACCATCGAGATAATAATAAATTGATTGCTGTGGTTGATAGTTTGATACTATAAAACCTTTGTTGTAGTGTTGAACCATAGTTCACCTGTTATGGTTGTATTTGTATTGAACCAAATTTTTGTGTGTTATTATGAGTTTGTTTTATTTGGTTCTAGTTGAATGGGTTTAAGTGATTGTGTGTGTTCGATTTTGGGTTACATGCTGAGGAGGTGCTATTGCTTTTAGAATCACCCATTTAAACATGTCGTTTATCTATGGCTTTTTCTCAATGTCTCATTCACTTTATTGAGATTATGATACAATGCTACTAAGTTAAGGCTGTTAACATGATTTCGTTCTAAACAAACCTTTTCAAAAGTTATTTTACATTATAATAGCATTTAAAAACTTCAAGGTTCTCGGATCTAAAATATATCTTTTTTTTAAGACTCTTTTACCGTATTTTTATACGGTTGTTTTTAGGATGAAATGTATATCTAGTGACCAGATATATACAAAAAGACAATATGAAAATATATAATGCGTCACATTGGTATGCTCCAACGTGAATAATTGCCTGTTATTATGCCAAAAAAAAAAAATTGGCAACTTTTAAAATAAATATGAATATGTATTGTTCTGTCTTGTCTGTGGCATTTAGTGACATTAGTCAGAACTTAGTCAAATAGACAATCACTTAATTGATCAATAATGTCGTTAGAAAACTTTTTTCGAAAAGTCGACCTTTTAAATTAGACTAACTCCTGCATCACTTCTCGGGAATTAAATATAAAATATATTATATATACAACAAATATTTGATGACTTCAAATAGATTATGTACAAATTTTGGTGCAATATAGATTAGTTCATCCTCCGTTAATATTTTTTTAAAATCGTAAGGATCAAATTTTATCAGCATTAAATCCTACCTAGATAAGTAGAATACACACAATTTTTGTTTTCTAAAAGCTATTTTTTTTCTACTGTCTTTATTTTGTTATATATGGATATATCTTTTCTCATTGAAGTTATTTGGCAAGTTCAAATAGATTATATACAAAATTAAGCCTACGGGCATATTAAAAAAAAGTAGAAAGATTATGTACAACATTTGGTTCGATATAAAAAATTAATTAATCCTCCATTAATAAAAAAATGAAAAATTATGGATCAAATATTACCACTTATCAAATTCAATATACTTCCTACCTAAATATGTAGAATATATATATATTCTATTTTGTCTTCTGAATACTATTTTTTACTGTCTTTATTTAGTTATGAACATGTCTTTTCTCATTAAAGTTATTTGATAACTTCAAATAGATAATGTGCACAATTTGGTGCAATATAAAAATTAGTTAATCCTCCATTAATAAAAATTTGAAAAATTAATTTTGGTACTTAAAAGTTTGCATTGTTAATGCTGGCATAAAAAAAGATTTGTTTTGAGTGATAGAGGCAAGCTTGTGATATAAAATGAGCAGAACTAAGGTGTTCTTACGCTCAACAAGTCTGTTTGTGAGCTTAACTCAAAAACCTATCGAATTGACTTCAAATGACGCATTCAAACAGTTAATATTGATCTACTTCGCGAGTGATATGTTTACATGTCAATTTTTTAATTTTTGCACCAATTTAGTATGAAGTCAAGCTGTAAAAAAAATGATTTATAAATTCATTTTAATGAGTTCATTTTTCATTATTATTTTTACCACTTGATTTTATACTAAAATAGTTCAAAAAATAATAAATTTGACATGTAAATAAAGCACTCATAAAATAAATCGATTTTAACAGTTTGAATATATTATTTAAAGTAAATTTAATATTTTTTTTTTAGTTAAACTCACAACTTGGACCAGGGTCGTTCGGCAACAAAGGATTAAAAGCTTAAGGAGCGCTAAGGAACCGATATTCAATTGTCTTAATCATGAAGGATTAAGTGCTTAAGGAAGGGGGAGGGGTGCCTTAGAGTTCGGGCAGAGAATTAAGATCCGGACAGAAGGAGACTAAAGGAGGTAATCTTAATCCGCGCTAAAAAATTAGTGTTCGACAGAATTACGTTGCTAAAAAAACTAAAAAAAAATAAATTAATTCTTAATTCTCTCCAGCCAAACAGCACCGGTGAGCTTAAAAACATCGTAGCCTCGTAGGTCGACTCATATAAAATTGTCTCTTTAGATGAGACAAAACAAATCTCTGAGAAAGAATGGGAGGTGAATGAATGGAGGTGATAAGACTGATGCTCTGACTGTGTGGATGCATGACATCCAATCACACATAATTACACGTTGCAATGCAGCAGTAGCTTACCTGTCGGTGCCTCTGTGGTGTATATTCATTCATCTTTTGATGTCTTTCCCATAAGGCATGGGCCCCTTTTGAGGTGTGGTTTTTATGAGGCACATGGGCATGGCTCATGCTGTGTCCAATGTACCTCTTTTGACGTTGACAGAAATGTTTGGTTTCAGATATCCTCTTTATCTTATTTCTTATTAAAGATTTAGAGTACGTTTGGAGGACAACTTATTAAAGATGTAGAGTACGTTTGGAGGACAACTAGAATAGTTAAAATAGTAAAATTTGAAAATAATAAAGGAGAGCAGAGAAAAAATAGCAATTTTTATATTAGTATGAAATGGTACTAATTGGATTAGTAAAAATATCATTTGAACCGTATAAGTAGAATAATGAATAACTGTAACCAATAAATAATAGTGTTAACAAAGTGCTAATTCGGAATAGTTTGGATTCTCATTATTATTTTCATATTTTTTATTATGTCACACATTGTTATCTTTATGTATAAAATTCAAATAGTTGATCTAAACCGCTTAAGATGATCTCCATATTTAAATATGCTTGGAGCTCAAAAAAAAATTAATTTTTTTTTACTATTTTGTTAAATAGATATAAAATAGCTATTTTTCAAGAAATTTTGGACCATCTAAAAATAATAATTTTGTTCTTATATAACAAGTTAGTACATATATAAGAATAGTATATTACTGTCTACTACTATTTTTTTTAGTAAAACCCTACTGTCTATTACTTATTACAAGTAAAACAATACTTGCATTAGAGTTGTTTGGAAAAGAAAAGAAAAAAAAAACTATGATCAGAATCTATGGCATAAAAAATGATACACCATATCAGGCTACACTACATATGTTGATACATGCATTTCATTTCCAATTAATTAGGCTTTATTGTTTGGGCAATGCGATTGGTTTATCCAGTTGACAAAAAAATGTGTGAGCCTCATTCATTCATTCGTTCCTGTATTTTTCATACACTGTACTGTACTCTACTGGACCATCATTTGGTGGGTTATGACATGGCGTATGATATGGCCAAGATGAGTATCTCTGCTGAGGTTGACGTAGGATACATGGCACAAGGGATCCTTGCTAACTTTTTTTTGGGTGCATGCAATTTGGGATTTTTATAGCCCCTTTTGTGTTTCTTTATAATCTACGTTTCTACACTATGCTAGGCTAGTTCCTTGTTCAGAAATAACTTTTTTAGTGGAAAAAATGCAGAATTTTTTATTTTTAGAAATATATTAAATATTTTGTGAGGAAGGAGAAGTTGAAACTTATATCTAACTTATATCTATTCATTAAAAGGAAATGAATTATTGATTGAATTCATTTAAAAAAAATCAGAGACCGAATCAATTCCTTAAAAAAATGCATGAATTATCCGAATCAAAATAATTGATTCTTTCTTTGGTATCGAAACCAAATTTTTCAATACATTTGTAATAATTTTTTTGGTATTGATCTTTCTGGTTCTTTAGAAAATACTCAATACATATATAATAAAAGAATCTGGTAAAATTTTCCATCTATTTTCTAAAAAAAATAGAGTTTTATTTATGCCCCTGTCGTTAAGAGATTAAAATATATAAATGTTCTTCGTACACTAGGTGATTTAGCCAAAATCAGATTAAAAAAAAAACAAAATATAGAAAATTCAGCACTTGCTCAATTCAAATGGAATTCGTATCCTCTGCATTAACTCAAAAGGGAATCTTTTGAGTTAATAAATCTCAACTATCTGATTTGTTTCAAAATTACAAAATTCACACTCAGGGGCGGAACCAAGGCAGGGGCCCGCCTAATCTCCGGTTTCCCTTGGTCCAGAAAATATACATAAATTTTCAGAAAATATGTAGAAGTTTTTTTACTCATGGGCCCTTGGCACCCTCTAAATTTTTTGGAATCACATTCTCTGCGGAGCTTTTACCTGCGGAGGTTCTGCAGTTCTTTTAATCTGGTCCGTTCGTTTTGATCGGACGGACCAAATAAGATTATGGCACGAATCTCAAAGCAAAATTAATACTGCCCCCTCCATCACCCCGAGCACTCACCGGCTGAAAGTAAATCTGGACAGTCCGATCAGCTCCGTACTGCACCTCCGCAGAGGATACTGGTCTAGATTTTTTTTTACTTATGGGCCCTAAATTATTTATGCCCCCCTAATTTTCATTTCTGATTACGTCACTGTTTGTACTAATATTAAAAAGTCCCTTATGTATTATAAGTAGTAGCCGAATTAATTTATAATCAAACAGTTTGAAATTTATTGTTGCAAGTGGAATGTACTATCTAACTATGTTACATTTTTTGTACAATGCTGCGTTGCTGTCTTGCTGATTGTAAAAGCAAAGGGAACCAGTAGTGGTACAGTGTGAAAAGGTCAACAAACTGGTGCGCTTGTCTTTCTCATTATCAAAGATTCCCTATGAATGCTACCATGCAATTAACCCTGTGGTATTTATGCAGTTGATTTGCTACAATTTTGGTACTATAAAACATTCCACGGAAGATCATGAAACTTTTGTTTTTGTGGAGATGTGATGGGTGTCTCAGTCGAAGTCCCCTTCTTTTGGAAAAAGAAAAGAAGCCGCCTCAACTTATTGACCTTTCTGCTTATTGATTGGATGTGAAATAAATTGTGCGGTGCGGCGGGGAGATTTTTTTTTATAAATCATAAATAAAAAAAATCAAGATCCAATATAATTGAAACACCTAAGAGCCCTGCTTTTGTATTTATGGTTTATAAAAAAAATTCCGACGGGGAACATCATTTTTTATGTTTAAAAATTATATAAATAATATAAAATATTAGATAAACTGTAGTAAATTTTTGATGCAACAGACACACTAAGGGTGCGCTCTAGACCAGGAGGCGTGGAGGGAGGGGACGGGCTAGAAGCCAGTCAGATTTAGAGATCCGACTTTGCTGCTTTTTTTTTATAATAAAAATAGGATTCTGTTTTTTTTTATCCTAACTATTCAAATTTGTTGAGATTTATGTATGGAAAAGTTTCTTTATCGAGATATTCAAATGAAATTTTTTGAATGGTTGGGGATCGGAAAAGCTGAATTCTGTTTTTGTTATAAAAAAAAAGCAGAGTCAGACCCCAAATTTAGTCTGATCAGACGAGTTCATCTATTTTAGAAGAGAGCAATTGGAGAGAGAACAGAGGAAAAGTAAAGGAACAAAATACTATTTGGAGGTAACGCTCGTGTAGAGTTTTGGTGAAACTGTTCACTCTCAAATCGGAGTGTAGATTTTATTGTACACAGGGGGGTCATATTTCACCTCCTTCCTTCCTTTTTCTTCCCCTTCCTCTACGGGCTGTTTTTGTGGAGCGCAGCGTAAATGAAGGTTTTTTTTCTCTAACTTTATATGTATATATGCTCAGTGTTATAGAAAATTCCATAAATAAAGAAACCGAATTAGGATTCAGTTTTTTTAGCCCATTAAGTGTCGAGTTAGCTCTTTTTTTTTCTACTTCTGAGCTGAATTATGGTATAGTCTATCCCGAAATTTTTATTTATACCATTTTATAAAACAAATAAAGCAAAACACCCCAATTTATGGAGAATTCGAAAAAATATCAGCAATCTGCGGTTCCATTCTTAGAGGGCCGCATATTGACTTGGAGGCTCTTGTATTTTTCGAAATTCTGATTTTTTGGTTTATTTTTATTTTGAATATGGTATAAATAAAAATTTTGGTAGTCTATCACGTGGTTCTGAGTTTTGGTATGTCAGCTAAAGGAACTGAACTTTTGATGCAATTCATTTAGAGTGCGTTTGGATGAATCAACAATAGTGCAAGATTAGTAGCTATTCTAATTTGAGAATAGTAGTTATTTCAACATTTTGTAAGATTAGTAAAACAGTGAGCAATCCCACAAAAGACAAACAAAAAATAGTAGCTCGAATTAGCTAATCCAAACGCACCGAAACGTAGATTAGTAGCTCGAAATAGTACTAATCCAAAATAGTAGCTATTCTTCACCCACACAAACACACCGTTAGTTACTTCTAATTTCTAAACGAACCAAAACACTAATTCAATTTCTTCTATTTCATCTAAATTTCATGGCAGTCTATCTGATACTTTTATATAATTTTCAAAAAATAAAAATTTTTGCGCGAGGAATGCAATTGGGCCCAACAATCAACGTCACGATATCTCCAAATCGGAAATTTTAGGTTAAGAGGAAAAGTCATGATCATGAAACCCAAAATAATTGAACGTGACTTGACCTCATTGCATAATTGACCGCGGTATCAATTATGCAATTTCTTATAAATTTTATAAACGGAAAGTATAGCTGATAGAACATCAAAAAAATATGATCATTTTTCTGATTCTTTACAAAATATTTATTATTTTTCTAAAAAAAAATTATGACTGATCTGCTTATATGTTGTTATTTTTGTTATTCTCCTCATAAACTAAACTAAAGTTTTTAATATGAATAAATTGGGAGAAGAAAACAAAACATTTTTTTTAATTTAAATTAAAAGTTGTCAAGTCCAAGTGTCCAACAACTCTGACAGAGTTACTGTGAAACTGAGATAATTAAATGTGAATCTGACATCACCACATCATGAATATTAATTGTACTGTTTATTTGGGTTACTTTCAGTGGCACCCATATGGGATTGGGATGGAAGTGCAGTGTATCTTTGACTGGAATTTGACAGTATCTATACTACTATTTTCCTTATTCTTTCATTTAATATACTGGTTTAGATCTGAATTCTCTCTCCTGTGGTGGTTTGTTTACGAGAACGTGAGGCGGGTCACTTTTACTGTGAATTATTGTCGCTTTCATCCATTTATAAGAATGCCATTTTGCAGTGGTTTTGACTTTTGACTATATAGTTGTATAAAATGTCAAAAGGTGCCAGCAAAAGCTAAGCATTTATCAGGTATTAGTATTAGTTAATATAAATCTAGGTTCTAGTGCAGAGTATAAACATTCAATGAAAAGGCCTTATAATTTTCCCAAAAAAATGCCTTATAAAATAATTCACCTAATTTTATTCAATTTATTTGGTACAAAGTTGGTAGTTTTGAAATAATCAACCGATCAGAGAAAAATATATTGATTATATTTAATTAAAATAAAAAATGTAAAATTACGGATATGTCTAATACAATATAAACTGTTTGCATATTAAATTTAGTGAAATTTGGAATTATTTTGGTCCTTAATTAAGTAGCGATAAATTAAACCGTGATTTATCTGGTACAAAATTGGTAGTTTTGAAATAATCAACGGATCAGAGAAAAATATATTGACTATATTTAATCAAAATAAAAATGTAAAATTACGGATATATTTAATACAATATAAATTCTTTGTATATTAAATTCAGTGCAATTTGGAATTAATTTGGTCCTTAATTAAGTAGCGATAAATTAAACCGTGATTTTTTCAAACTACTTGATTGATCTCCAATTGGCATGAAATTTAATACACGTCGTGTTTAATCAAATTTTACTTTTTAATTTTGATAATAATTCAATCAGTTGTTATAATAGTCAAATAAATTTTGTTCTCGTTAGTGCATTGTCAATCACTTTTCCACATGTATTTCAACTATTCACTAATCAACGTGTGACTTCACCTGATGTGAATTTTATTACTTCAAGAGTTGGCAAAAGAGGCAAAGGGCACATTGCAATTATTTATAAATGCATATTGTTCCTTGTGGAGATGAGACTCAAAAAGACATTTTACAGCTCAGAGAGGAATTATGTATTATTCAAATGGAATAAGAGAACCTGTTATTCCGATCCCAGCCAATCAAATTTTTCATAATTGAATCTCAATAATAAGTTTATCAACAAAAAAATTAACAGGTTCTTGTTATTCCTTTACAATAATAGCAGATTTGTTTCCAAAAATTCCACCCATATTGGCATATGATGAGAGCACAACACAAGAATGCTGAGATTTTGTGTTATTTGCTCCTTAATATCATTTTTATTTTTGTGCTGGTAGTGGTTGTAAATAAAACCATTTATTGAATGTTAAAAAGTTTTTGGAGCACTAATTAAATTCGACACCGGCTGGTACTGAGCCAACGATGAAAAGAACTCAGAGCTGAAACCTTGCTACTGCATATCAATTTTTTTTATATGTTTGGTAGCTAGTTAGGAATGGAAGTGTGTGTGGCTGAGGCAACAATTGCATCATGGTTTTCATTAGCAGGGTATATGTTAGTTTCCAGCAATGTGTTTAACATTTTATGAATGATAAATTCATTGATGTCTACTCATAGCTTTCTTCATTATTTACAATTCAATACAGAATTATAGATCAACTTTCATAATCTGAAAAGTATGTACGCCAGGTCCATATAAAGGCCTGACAATCTTAATGGGCCGGATTTATCTACACCATGTGATATCTTTTTCCCTCTTTGACAGTTTTTTACCAGAAAAAATGCGTTCTGAAGATTTCTCTTTGACAAACAACCTTAATGGCTTCTGGTAACGATATCAAAAATTATCTTTGCTTCACACAGTGCACAACTAATAGAAACAAAATTATATTTGACTGTTGTGCTGCATGAAGTTGTGCACTATTTCCTTTCTGTACAATTTCAAGTTTCTCATGAATCTCATATATCAGAGTAATACTGAGGATCAAATCTTTTGATATAGGAAATGACAAATGTAGGTTTAGTTAGTAAATTTTGTGGTGTAAATTATCAAATACCTGCAAGTATATATGCAAGACCAAATCAAACCAGGCATGTATAACTACCGGTTTTCGTATCCATCATCAGTATGGGTATTTGCTTAATTATTTCTTCTTGTGAGGCCAAAATAGGTTAAGCGAAATTGTGTTATTATTATTATAATTTTTGTTTCATTAAATTACATGCCTGCTATTTTAACCTTAGATTTCTGATCATCTATTTATAGTTAATTCAGATAATGGTGCAACTATTTTTGGCATGGGCAATGATGGAAGAAAATGAAATGGTTTTGGTTTTCCAGAATAAATACTAACGCCAGATTCTGCCCTCAGATAATCAGATTGCTGTTGACAAGGTATCCCTTTATATTTAATACCCTTAATTTATTCTTCTTTTGTAGAAATAATTGATTTTTGATACATTTTGCTTTCTTTTCAATATTTATTAGTCTAGCACATCTAAACAAAACGATAGAGTACTGGGAATTTAGCACAAGAAAATGAAGAAATCGAAGGAGGCTAGTTCTCCAGTTTCCTCTTCCAGTTCAACAAAGACGGAATCGGAGTCGAAAGCTGAAAATGAAGCAAAATCTGAAATGCAAGTCGACCAGATACCAGTGGAAGGAGAGAAAACTGAGTGCATGAGCATTGCAGATATGTTGAACCAGCAGTACGAGCTGAATCCAGAGATTGACGGTTTATTCGATTTCCCTCCGGTGGACTTTGAACTGGACATGTCTGACAACCTGGAGATGTCTGATGAAATGGAGTTCCCTCAGATTGTTGAGGAATGGACCGAGGAAGATTTTGTGGGAAACATCGATGATTTTGCCGTCTTCTGTTTGTAATCATGTAAGCCGGTGTGCATTATGTGGTTGAGATTTGGAGATTTCTAGGGTTTTTTCAGGCTGTAGAACTTGCCTGAAGATCTCCCTTTTTTGCAATATGCCCACACTACCAGTTTACTATCCAGAATATTTTAATTGCAATGGTTGATACTATAAAACCTTTGATTGTTGTAGTGTTGAACCATTGTTCACCTGTTATGGTTATATTTGCACTGAACCAACTTTTTGTGTTATTTTGTGTTTGTTTTATTTTGTTTAGTTGAATGTGTTTAAGTGTCTGTGTTCGATTTTAGGTACATGCTGATGTGGTGCTATTGCTTTTAGAATCACCAATTAAAACATGTCGTTTATCTTATGACTTTTGTTCATTGTTTCATTCACTTGTTGAGATTATGATTCAATGCTATGAATAATTAGCAGAATTAAATGCTTGTAACTTCTAAAGCTAAGGCAACACATTTAACCATGATTACATTGGCATGGAGGTGCACTTGTGGACTGACAAAAGAAGGTTGAAATTGTTTCTAGCGTGCTGTACGGGTCCTTGGTTGTCTCCTTTGGCATTTATTTGTTCTTTTCTCTCAGGTAGATCCGTAGATATGTAATTTGGTCCTCTGTGCAGTAATTTCGATGTGTTACGAGCATGGTGACAAAATTCGCAAATAATTTTCAAATTATTCGCAAATTATTTGGTTTTTTGGTGATGCCGAACTGAACGCCGAATTATTCGGTTGACCGAATAATTCGCGAATTTTACTAATTATTCCTGAATTTTCCGAATTTTTTCCTGGAATTTTATTTTTTGGTTATTTTTTTTGTTTTTGCTCTCTTACAGAATTAAGATCTCTGATCCGAATAATACTAAATCATTCCCAAATAATACCTGAATTATTTCCAAATTACGAATTTTTGACCTCGCCAAACCGAACCCGAATAATTGTTTTGTTACTATTAGGAGGGCTGTAACTACTTCTACACACACACACATATGTATATGTATTTACTCGTTTTATCCCCCAACTAATTAAGTGGTTATCAAACTTAATTAGCTCATAAAAAGAAGCCAGTAGGTGTTAAAATAGACAATAGCTTGGTGTGGTACGTAATAAAATTAGACAAGCACTTGTTTTAATTAGCTCGGTGATAAAATAAATAAAAACCTTGTTTCATCGCGTCTTTTATTTCGATCGATAATTACCTATATATAACACACGACTTATTTTATCAAGTAATATTTGTATCAAAGGAATTCATTTTGTAATATTCTGGTAACTTGATTTCGTTTTCTAAACTAATTAATTATTACATTAAAAATAGGTATTTTACATTATAACAATGTAACACATTAAGAAATAGGTAGTTTACATTATATAAAAAGCAGAAAAAAAAATATGATGTGCCACATTGGAATTGTTCACACTATTATTGTCATAAGGCTCAATAATTGCCTATTATTATGTAAAAACAATTTAGCAACTTTTAAAATAAGGGATGGTTATTTATCACTCCAAAACTTTCAAATCTGAAAAATACCATCACAAAATTATAAATCTAAAAAATGTCATTCTAAACTTAGTTAATTCTTAAATTTGCCACAAATACACATTTTTTATACTTTTTTTTATTAAAAATTAACTGAAAAATACAGTTTTGAGATACATATTTATGTATTTCCCTATATACCCTTCAGACCCCTCATTATACGTATCTCAAAACTATATTTTCAGTTAATTTTTTAATAAAAAAGTATAAAAATTGTGTATTTGTGGCAAATTTAAGAATTAACTAAGTTTAGAGTGGCATTTTTCAGATTTATAGTTTTGTGATGGTATTTTTCAGATTTGAAATTTTTGGAGTGGCAAATAACTATTTTTTCTTTAAAATAAATATGAATTATAATGTCTAGTCTGTTGGCATTAGGTAAGATTAGTCAAAACCTAGACAAATAGACAATCACTTATTTAATGAATAATGTAGTTGGAAAACTTTTTTAAAAGTGGATTTTTCAATAAGACTAGTTCATGCATCACTTCTCAGGGATTAAATATAAAAAAATGTTATTATTGATGACAAACTTTTTTTTATGACTTCAAATAGATTATGTACAAAATTTGATCAATATAAAAATTAGTTAATTGTCCATTATTAAATTTATAAATATTGAGTATAAAATTTATCAGCACTTGACCAAATTTAACATACATCCTACCTATAAAAAAAACTAGAATATATTTACAACTTTTCTTTTTCTGGAAACTATTTTTTTACTCTTAAATTTATTTGATTATAAAAAAGAATGCTACCAATAGTTTGGGAGTCCGACTACGGTGTTTCTACCAGCATTACAGTAAGTACTTTCGGTCTTTATAAGATTGATTTCAAATAATAAATTCAAATCATTCAAATTTATTTTCTTGATGAGTGCTTCCTTCCATGCAAAAAATATTAAATTTTCAAATTTATTTTATATCAGGTAAAGTAGTAAAAAGCTGAAGAATTTTGTGTTTATAATAATACATTATTTTTTTACGACTAGACTTGATAATTAAATAATTATTTGAAGATGGTATTTAAAGCTTGCATTGTTTATTCCAGCAATATTAAAAAAAAAATGTTTTGTCCAATGTATCTCTTTTGATGTTGATAACTTGATATATATCTGGTTTCCCATTTCTCTTTTATCAGATAATTTAAAATATGTACCCCCAACACCCACACACAACCAACCAGATGTTTTGTATCATAAAAAATCAATAAATTCAACCCATAACATATTTTTACTCAAATGATCAAATATCATATAATAATAATAATGCTGAATATTTCCGGGTTCTGCAGAAAATAGAATGCTGAATTATTCGGATCCAAATCTGCTGATGTCTATCTTGGCCACATCATAGGCCATGTCATAGGCACCGAACACGTCGGTCACGCAAAAATTGGGATATCTCAGAGGATACGCACTCGTATCTTTGTTGATGTTGACTTAGGATACATAGGATGAGGATTAATGGGTCGTTGCTCTCTGTTTTTTTTTGGTGCACGCAATTTGGGAATTTTTGTAGTTCTTTTTATATTGTATGTTTCTACGCAACGCAGTGAGTAGTTACTTGATTAAAGATATTCTTTTTTACAGTGGACAAAAGGCAGAATGTTCTATTTTAGAAATATATTAAATATTTTATCAGGAAAGAGAAAATTGAAATTTATTCTTCAATGAACCAGAAAGAACCGAATTATTGATTGAATTTATTTAACATTAAAAAAAAAAATCAAATCATTGATTTAGTTCCTTAAAAAATATCCGAAGATCCGAATCAAATGAATCGATTATTTCTATGAGATCGAAAAAAATCTCCTGTCTTGTTCATCACAAAATATTTAATACATTTATAAAATAAAAAATTCTTCAAAACATCGACCATCTTTTTCTTTCCCATTTCTAAGAAGCAAAGAATTTTTGTTTGTCACAAGTTTCAGGAGTTATGAATATGTGGAGATTGTACAAAAAAAAATTCGTTAAGAGATTAAAATATGTAAATGTTCTTGGTACATTTAGCCAAAGTTAGATTAAAAATCAAAATATAGAAAATTGAGCACTTGCTTAAGTCAATTGTACTACGTTTCAATGCTAATTTTCAAAGCAAAGGGAACTAGTGGTACAATGTGAAACGATAAACAAACTGGTGCCGTGGTGCGCTTGGAATTCGCATCCTCTGAGATATCTCAAATTTTGCGTGACTTTTTGGAATATGTCAATTGTTCAAATACTTTCTGCACGAATCTCAAAGCTCAAATAATACTGCCCCCTACGTTCCCCTGAATAAGCATCGGACACGTCGGTCACGCAAAAATTGAGATATCTCAGAGGATACGGACCCGGTGCGCTTGTCCTCTTGTCTCTATCTCAGATTCCATGTGACTACTACCATGCTATGAACCGTGTGGTGCTTTCAAACAGGCCGATCGATGCACTCGCAACACAGTGTTGTTAGGGGACGTAGAGAGAGCGCGGGGTTGACAGCCATACCACTGGTATAATTTAGGTCAAGTCCGTTCTTGAGCCACTATCACAATCGTCATCAGTCCACACTCTGAGACAACATGTACAGTGGTATGCTAAAGCGTGCCCAATCGAGTCTCACAACTCTTTGACTCTCTTTTTAGAGTTATTTTCATCTTTCTTCAGCACTACTTGTGCGTTATCGGTCTCTCGCCATTATTTAGTCTTAGACGAAATTTATCGCTGAATTTATGCTGCATTTTTAAATAACTCGACTTATTGACGCTGTGTGACGAATTCGGACTGGACGAGCTTATCACCCTCCCGACAACCCTTTACAGGATATTTGGACCCAGTCTACCACTAAGGCCACAAATGAATTTATAAGTGATTTGCTACAATTTTAGTGCTTTAAAATTGATCCAGTGAATCCTAAGTTCTTTGTTTTAGATACCCGAGTTGTAATATATTTTTATGATCGGTCCAAATTAATTCCAATCAAGTCAAACTCAATTTGGTGCCTATAAAAATTATATGGGGTTCGTTTTGAGATCATGCCAGGTTAAAAGAACGGTTCAGATTTAATTGTTGCATCTCAAATACATAGGGGATCCGAATTTTTGTTTTGGATTGTTGCTCTATTCTGAAAGTATTTTTGTCCTATCCTGTAAAGTCTGGATTTTTTTTAATACATGATGTAATTTGTAGTTTTCAAATTTTACTTTAATATTTTTAATATTCTGATGAAATTTAAATCGTTAATATGGTTGTTCACTCTGACTCGAACTCTAATTACGCCACTGAAGTCTCCTTCTTTGGAAAAAGAAAATAATCCGTCTCAACTTATTGACCTTTCTGCTCATTGATTGAAGATGAAAGAAATTTTGTTTGGCGTGAGAATGCAATTGGCCCCAACAAATCCACATCATGATATATCGAATCGGAATTTGTAGGTTAGAAGTCCAAGTCATGACTTATAGGAATTTTCTAAGTATTCTCATAAATGATGTGATTTTTTTAGTATAAACCATATATCCGCAGTCATGTAATTCAAAGGTTACACCCGTAGCATCAGTTATGAATTCACATCCCCTCAGGTTATCTGGAGTCCAGCTAGTATGATATTAATATCATATGACACTAACTTCAAAATTGATTAAATAAACTTCAAATAACTAATACAAACCGTTCAAACTGATTTACTTTATGAGTGATGTATTTACATACAATTTTTTTTTTTATATTTTCGAGTTATTTTAGTATCAAATCAAGCGGTAAAAATGTTGAAAAATGAATGCTTAAAATGAACTTAAAAACTCACACATTTGACAGTTTAACTTGATACTAAATAAATTCGAAATATTATAAGTTTTGCATGTAAACGCACAACTAATGAAGTAGATTAGTTTGAACGGTTTGTATTCACCGTTTGAAGTCGATTCGATAGGTTTTAGAGTTGGTGTTATATAGGCTGAAATAACACTGATGTTATATTAGCCAGACTCGGTTATCTGACTGAGCACAATTGAAACGGATGATTCATGATTGTTTTTTCAAACTTGGCACGAATCTCAAAGAACATAATATTGTCCCCTGCGCTATTTTCAAATAGGCACTAACTGAGAGTAAATCTGGACCGTCAATTTCAATTTACTTGAGTCAAGTACCTGAGAGGATACGGATCCATTACTCATGCAGTTCCTTAATAAATGCCTAAAGGGACCATTCTGATGTGTTTCTTTCTATGAAATCAAAAGAATTTGGTCATTTTTCTGTTTCTTTGCAAAATATTTATTATTTTTATAGAAATAAAAATTCCGATTGACCTGATTATAAGTTGTTATTTGTGTTATTCTCTTCAAAAGCTAAACTAAACTTTTTAATATGAATAAACTGGGAGAAGAAAATATATAAGAAAAAACATACTCTGAATTTAAATTAAAAGTTTGTCCAACTACACTGCCAGACCAGATGTGAATCTGACATGACCACATCACCTCGTCTCGTCTTGCCTACGGGTTTGAAATAAATAAAAAAGGTTACCAATTTTTAATTGGACCGTTTATTTTTCAGATGGCACCCATATGCCGATTTTTTTATTAATCGAAATTAAATTAAATAAATATACCGGTTTTTTTCGAAATCTAATAACGGTGACATTATTAACGTTCCTAGAGACGGAGACACAAAAAACGTCCCTCTTAATGATAATCCGACTGCCCTTCCGGCTTAATTCAAACGATGGAGTCAAAAAAAAAAAAAACTAATAACGGACGGTTTGTATGTAAACGTCTCTAGGGATGATAACAAAATTAGAGTCCCTGAGGGATGATAACAAAATCAGTCCCTAGGGACTTTAACAAAATCAGAGTCCATGCCAATACATAATCTTTCCCTCTCAATTTCGTAAGTTCATTTTTCATTCGAAGCATTCAGAGGAGACCAGGAGACCAAGACGCATCCTTCCGGAATTTTTTTTTATCAAATTCTAATTAACATGATTATTTTTTTTAACATGATTATTTTTTCTAATCAATAGCCTACAAAATAATGAATAAATCACGTATAATTTATTGTTCCAAATTACAATTCTTACAAAATAAATAAATAAATCACGTATAATGAATAAATCACATATAATGAATAAATCACGTATAATTTTTTTAACGTATAATTTTTTAAATTTGTTTTCATAAAATTACAATTTTTACAAAATAAATAACCTAGAGAATATAGATTATGTCAAATAATAAATATAAAAAATCTTAACAAGTAGATAATTTTCATAAGATATATATATAATTGTTACAATCTTTATCAAATGAATCAATAGAAGCAAAATATTTAATCTACTGGCTAACTACAAATTAAATATAAATTAAATTGACGTACCTTAGTTTTAGAATTTGATAAAAAAAAATTCCGGAAGGATGTGTCTTGGTCTCCTGGTCTCCTCTGAGTGCTTCGAATGAAAAATGAACTTACGAAATTGAGAGGGAGAGATTATGTATTGGCATGGACGCTGATTTTGTTAAAATCCCTAGGGACTCTGATTTTGTTATCATCCCCAGAGACGTTTACATACAAACCATCCGTTATTAGTTTTTTTTTTTTTGACTCTATTGTTTGGATTAAGCCGGAAGGGAGGTCGAATTAACATTAAGAGGGACGTTTTTTGTGTCTCCGTCCCTAGGAACGTTAATAATGTCACATAATAATGTCACAGTCCTTATTAGATTTCGAAAAAATCCGGTATCGTTCTTTTGACATTTATTTAATTTAATTTCGATTAATAAAAAAATCGGACCCATATGGGATTGGGATGGAAGTGCAGTGTATCTTTGACTGGAATTTGACAGTATCTATGCTTACTATTTTCCTTGTTCTTTCATTGAATATACTGGTTTAGATCTGAATTCTCTCTCCCGTGGCGAGTTTTTTATGGGAACGTGAGGCGGGTCACTTCCACTGTGAATTGTAGTCGTTTTCATGCCATTTATAAGAGATGCCATTTTGCATTGCTTTTCACTATAATAGTTGTATTAGTTAATATAAATCTGGATCCTAGTCCTGGTGCAAAACATTTATCAGTGCATTTAAATTATTTGTATATTAAATTTAGTAGAATTGGAAATTCATTTGGTCACCGATCAAGTAGCGATAAAACTAAACCGTGATTTTTGTAAACTATTTGATGGACCTCCAATTGACATCTAATTTAAACACATCGTATTTAATAAAAGTAAAGGCACATGTAATTTTACGTTTAATTATGATAATTATTCAATTAGTTGTTATAATAGTCAAATAAAATTCTTTGTCATTAGTTCATTGTCAGGCACTTTTTTTCCACGTTTATTTGAACTATACGCCAATCAATGCGTGACTTGACTTGATGTGATGTGATGTTATTACTTGGTCATATGTGATGTTATTACATGGGAGAACCGACTCCGCTCCTTTTCTTGAGAAAATGAGGGCCCTCCTATTCTCCCATCCGGATCGTTCAAAATTCATCGTACGGTCTCAATTACTTTTTATTTTCAAATCAATTTAATCTATTAAAATGATTCAGATCTAATTGAAGCCGTACGATGAATTTTCAACAATCCGGATGGAAGAATAGAAGGGTACTCATTTTCTCAAGAAAAGAAGCAGATTTTGATCCATTACATGGGATATTACTTCAAGAATGGCAATATCACATTGCAATTATTTATTAATACATCTTGTTCCCTGTGGAGTTGAGACTCAAAGGGACATTTTACAACTCAGTCCACTTATTAATTTTCAAACTTCTAAAGGATGACAGTGTAAAATGTCATGATGTGGTGGGAGCTTAAAATTCCACACATAATGACATCTGATCTCCATTTAATCCATAGACCCGTTGTAAACACTGAAGCTGAGTTGAGATGGAGGTATCACTGGTACCGATGCTGATGAACAACACGAGAATGCTGAGATGTTGGGGCTATTTGCTCCACAAAAGCATTTTTCCTTTTTGTGATGCTGGTGGTTGTAAATAAAACTATAAGCTGAATGTAACAAAATTTCTGGGGTACCAAATCTGGTATCTGCTGGTACCGAGTAGGATTCGGTGTTTTTGATGCTCCTGACAACAGGGCTGAAAACGGAACGAATACGGAATGGATACAGAGCGGATAGTGGTAAAATCATGTCTATATTTCTTTTTTTATTTTCCGAATACAGATACGGAGCGGATATCAGATATATACGATGGATACGGATCTGGATCATATTGGATATTAAAATAATATAAAAAAATATCAAATGCATCCAAATTTTGTACCTCCACCATGTCTACATTTTTAAAAGCATTAATAAATCAAAATTTAAATCATAAACGTCAAAATAAAACCGTTAGATGTGATTTATGTTATTTTTTTTATGTGCTCGTTAAAAAGTATCACATTTTCATTTTGTTTTTATGTGAATCAATTATTTGAAAAATCAACGTCTATAAATTATCCACAATAGTACGTTTTTACAAGCTATTGATGACAATCAAAACAAAGTTGAAATGTAAAAAAAAATTACATGTGCATGGATAAAATGATGAAGATCATATCCAATGGTTTTATTTTGACTTTTAAGTTTTAAATTTTGAGTTATGAAAGTTTTTAAAAATGGAGGCATTTGAACCCTCCTCTAAAAAATATTAAAATTCATAATATTTATCTAATTATAACGGTGAATTACATAAATTTTTAAAATATTTATTAAAATATATGGTATATACCTACTATTCAGGTACATATAATTGAAACGTAAAATCATATTAAATATCGGATATCCACATCTAAATTTTTGAATACGGATCGGATATTATTCATACCATTTTGACCCTGACATTGATGTAAAAAAAACCAAAGCCTAAACCATGCTACTGCATATCTTTCTTTTTTTTGTATGTTTAGTAGCTAGTTAGGGATGTGGTGCGTATGGTTGAGGCAACAAAGTGCATCCTGATTTTGTTTTAATCAGTTTTTTCTTTTTCTTCTTATTTTTTCAGCAATGTATATAATATTTCATGAATGAAATAGGCATTATGACTTTTCTTTTTTTTTTAAAATGCTCTCGATGTAGAATATTCTTACATATATCTTTGTCAATCAAATATACAAAGTATGTGGTTAATTATTTAAGAAACATTTAATACTTAGAAACTTTATATTTGACAGCCTGAAGATGATTAATTTACTAAACTAAAGTTGATTCTAACCAAGGGTTGCGGAGGAAGAAATAGAACACATTCTAGGAAAGAAATCACCTGTCTCTAGTGAGACTGGCATGTGGATCCACGTGTCAGTGACTCAGGAGCAGAATTTTTCTGTCCCCTGGCCCCTCCTTGGCCCCTGGGGGACAGAGAATTCGGTCCCCACATTCTAGGTGTCACATGAGATTTGTATTGCTGGGAATTGTACCAAGTAAATTTATATAGGCATGTCTATGTTTGGATTCAAGGGACCTATCTGTATATTATTGCAAATTTTGAATAACAATCAAAATAAAATTAAAATGTTATTATTTTATTTTAACATTTAAGTTTAAAATTTAAAGTTATTAAAGTTTTTAAATTGAAGGCATCAAAAGTGTAGGCATTTGTATTGGGATGAGAATCTGCTTCTATTCTTGAGAATAGAAGGGTCCTCCTTTTAGAGAGAGAAAATTAGAGAAGGAGAGAGAGAAAGGAGAAATAAAGAGAGAGGAGGGTTCTCCTTTTCTTCAAGAAAATAAGCGGATTTTATTCCTCTGTATTCGGCTCATCATTATTTTTCTTTTTTAATCGGGTTTTTGAAATTTTGAGACCAGCCATGTAGCAAAAAACTGTTCCTGAACTCTTTAATTTAGATTGTGAAACGCACTGGAAAAAAAAATGTAGTTCATGAATATATTTTCATTAGGTTTCAATCAGGTTTGATATAATCTGTATAAATTTGAGACGAATAAAATGCTTTACACAGCTGATAATACTTGAATTTTTTTATAGAACAATAGAGGATCTGTACAAAATGGCACCACCTGTTACATTAAGTGCTCCAACTAGTACACTTCATTTTTTTTTTTGTGCCCCTGCAAGATTTAGGGCTGTGGAGCCTGTAGTAGTCTGAAGTTTTAATTTAAAATGATTTTAAGCTGTTAGTCATCAAGATATATTAACTACCTCTTTTCCTTATAAAAATCTCCTACTAGTTGGAAAAACAAGTTGTTGTTTTCATATTAATAAAAATAGTAATGGATCTACTATACCCAATCCCGGTCAGAGTTAAAAAGAGAGAAGGAAGTGGAGAAAAGAGATGCTAAAACCTCCTAATTTTTTATTTCTCCTTTAAATTTTTAATTATTATATATTACTACTATTTTCCTCCCTCATTGCCTCTCTTTTGCGTGGCACCATAATAGATTCATTCATGTCTACTCATATCTTTCTTCATTAATAATTACAATTCAAGAATTATAGATCAATTTTCATAAGCTGAAAAGTATGTAAGCAAGTTCCATATAAAGGCCTGACAAATTTAGTGTGCCGGATTTCTCTAAACCGGTGATTTTTTCCTCCCTCTTGAACCGTTTTTTTACCAGTAAAAATGTGACCTGAAAATTTCTATGTCAACATACGGTTTAGATTTATGTGCTTAAGCAAAGAAAGGTATATAATAGGAAACCTGAGTTTATGAACATGCACAAGTGATAGCCGCAACCTATTAGGAGAACAAATAATCACAAAAATTTCTGGTACTCGATCGCAAACCGGAGCTACGAGAATTCTACCAAAATGCGGGTCTGTTGAGATGAACATGCACACCGCGCTGTACTTTTGATTGAATGCATCAGCAATTTTTCTCCTATTGTCTGTGTAGAAGGTCGTTGGTTTGAAATCCAAACGGAGAGTCCTTTATTTTTGAGTAAATGTTGGAGGTCAAGACGTTAAGCCACCTAATTATTTAATATCTTTATTATTATAACAAAAAATTTCTTCCATCTGAATTTCGAACCCATGACCTCTCACATAGAAAGAGGGTCCTTTATTAACATTAGATAAAAGTTAGTAGGTTAAATCTTCATCTTTTAATATAAATAGCAAAATCTCCGATCGTATGTATTAATATTTTTTTACTACAAGGATGTTTAATTAAATATGATTTTCATTTTTATTTTTTAATACCATTCTACAACTTTGTAGAAGGTTACGTGTAATATTTTCTTGACAAAAGGTGATTTTCCTAATTATGAAGCTATTACTTTGTGGTTTTATATTAGCAGATTAAGTGGGGAATGCAAGCCTATAAAATGATGTGATTAGGCTCAGGGCCCTTTTTGGGCCATTATCTTAATTGGGCCTTGAAAAGTCTAATAGGCCATTTCAAGTTATGGATCAAGACTTGAAGGCCTATTAAGAGGGCATTTTTTTTTTAAAAAAGTCGATAAAATTACAAATGCAATAAATGTAATTAAGAATCCGTATATCTGAGGTGTAAGTAATAAATTCAGAGTGTTATTTTAACCAGATACGAATTTCAAAGCAGATTCGTACATTCTCCATAGTTATCGGATTGAATTTGATCCGATTAGAATTAATCTGAATCGTTCATTGTTTAACCTCAAGTGACTTGAGGACACGGACTCTGTAACTAAAATGCATGTGCACCTAGATAAATTACTAAATTGTTGGGTTGGTGCTCTGGCACAAAAAAATTGAGAGGCACCAAATGTTTATTTGGATTGGTTGGGATGTCTTAGCCAAAATTCCCAGTGTTGTAGACATTTTTTTTCAGAGAAATGTAACACATCAGAGGTGCCATTTGTTTCGTTTGGAATTAAACGAGACAAAACGTGTTAGAATTTCCGAAATTAATATATATATTTTTTGAAATTACTCTAACAATAATTTGTACATGATTTAAAAATTATTTCAATCGTTGTCGTTCGTTTAAAGATTTAATGTAAATACATTGTATCTTTTGTTTCTGCGAAAAGTCCATGTATTATTTCAAATTACTCTAGTAATTATTTGAGAAGTAAATATTTTTTAAGTATGCTTCATATTTTGTAGTTTAATCAAAGTAAATAATTTCAGAATTATTTTTTATAGTTATTGGTTAAAATTACCACTAATAATAAATATGTTGATAAGAACAAATTATTTATAAAATTCTAAATTTGATCTTCTTGTATAAAAAGATAAATATTTACGTTCATATTCAATTTTAGAAAAACATTTGTACACTAATAATTTAATCTCTATCTCGCTCTATGTCCGAATCTGCTTCTTCGACCATTGTCGTGCTTCAACAATGATCGGATCTACTTACTGTCACATTTTGATTAAGATGAGGACTCTACGCTTTGAGCTCCGACGACACTGCACTCTCGGCTTCAATCGCTCTCCTCTCACTCCACGATTGGATCTGCTTCTTCGACCGTCACTACGCTCTGACGATGACTGGATCTATCCACTGTCATGCTCCGATTCATATGACACTGCTTCTAATTTTGACGATACCGCACTCTTAATTTTGCTCTCTCTTCTCTCTCATTCTTCTCTACACTCCGTATTTGCGTCGGAAATGAGACCTTAAAAAGTGAAAATAACATAGTTGAGTGGAGGGGATGAGAAATCAGGAGAGGGGCCGTAGAGTGGAGAGGCGGCTTACCTAAATCACCAAAATTCCTTCCTGATGCTTTTGCTCTACGACTTCAGAATTATTATGCATGTAAATTGTTGTAAATGCACTGCAACTATATACAACGTAAAAAAATGATTTATGTTTTCAAGATTGCTCTAATAATAATTTGTGTGGTTTGAGATTTATTTGGAGCATCGGTGTCCGTATTGGTGATTTAAACAAAAATATAATATAAAAGTGATTTGTTTTAAATGTATTATTAAAGTTTTGTTTGCGTACAAATTAATCTATTTTTTAAATACACTATTAAGTATGGGTGCTGGGGTGAGTAAATCGCTCATAACTCGTGACCCGCTCATAACTCGCTCACTAACAACTCGTTAATGACTCGCTCATTAACGACTCACTAACTTAATGAGCGAGCATGAGCATACCCCAACTCGCTCATAACTCGCTCATTAAGAATTTGCCACATCTAATCCCGCCACATTTAATCCCAATTTATTAAATTGAATGAATAAAAAAAATCAACTAACGTTGCTAATCCAAATTGACTAAAGTTGAAATTAAAATTGAAAAAAATGAAGCTCCAAAGTCCGTGATCCAGTCCACTACTATATTCCAGTCTTAAATAATTGACGCTAAAAAAAACTTGTTTAGTGATGTATAATTTTGCTGTTTAATACTTATTTTTTTTATTATTATTTTGATTTTGTTAAATTTGCTTATGGACAATTTTTTATTAAATTATGTAATGTTTAATTCATGACTCGCTCAAGTTGCTCATAACTAGCTCATTAACAGCCCGCTCATTAACAACTCGCTCATTAACGACTCGCTGACTTAATGAGCGAGCATGAGCATACCCCAACTCGCTCATGCTCGCTTATTAATCAACCCTAATGAGTGCGTTTGGATGGGTGAAGAATAGCTACTATTCCGGATTAGCACTATTTGGAGCTACTATTCGGCATTTAAGTGTGTTTGGATTAGCGAATAGTCACTATTCTTTGTTTGTCTTTTGTGAAATATCTCACTATTCTACTATTCCTACAAAATATTAGAATAGCTACTATCCTAAAATTGAGAATAGCTCTATCCTTACTACTACTATTCTTGATTCATCCAAACGCAACCTATATGTACAAGTATTAAGCAATATTTAAACTGCCGCATATATTTGTTTTGCATCCAACTCAAACCTTCTTTTTCATTTTTATGTGTGCTCCTTCCTAGAAAGGTTTTCTGACTAGTAGTCGCACGTACTTTAAAGCTCGTATTTTTTTTTTTTTTTTTGATAAAAAGCATATGAATGCCCATTTCATATACGAAACATATCAGTTAAGTTACATCATCCGAACCAAATAACCAACTAACAAAACACATCCAAAAATTTTAACAAACAACAAAAAATAAAGGCCCTACGTTTTACTAACCACCAAAACATAATTATTGAGAAAAATTATTAATAAGCCTCCAGTAATGAGACTGATGTCAATGTATCCTAATTCTGGATCTAAAAAAAACTGTGGTGCTATGAAGCTCGTATTTTATTTTTATAATTAAGATGAGAGTAACCATAATATGCGATCACGACCATCTGATTTGAATCAAATCAGATGCACTTATTGTGATGTGGTTTCTCGGAGAAGTCCTTCAAAATTCGTGTAAATTTTGTGCCATATTCTT
The DNA here is from genome assembly GCA_024447775.1 of Carex cristatella. NCBI lineage: Eukaryota > Viridiplantae > Streptophyta > Magnoliopsida > Poales > Cyperaceae > Carex > Carex cristatella. The sequence goes on from JAJHPF010000016.1 coordinate 2,842,519, forward strand.
TAAGACTTAAAGAGTATGGGATAGCGGATGTGAATTCATCAAACTTATGCCCTTTATAAAAAATTTAAAAACCATAACTTAGTGTCTATCAAAAGAACCGCCAAATTGGATTTTTTTTTTTTCTTTCTTTTTTGACCTCGTCAAAGTTACGCAGTAATATAATTCGTAATAATGCAGCTTTAAAATATATCTTGTCAAATCATAGTCAACAATATGTATTTATTTATTTATCAAGGTAGGTTATTACGGAGGAAGGTCTATTGACTAACATAAGACTTCATATATATATATAATTGGAATTTGTCAAAAATGCTGCTTTGTCATCTAAAATATAATTTATAAGACCTGAAGCAATAAATAAATTAGTTTTCAACTTAAGACCTTTGTTTATTAGTGTTTTAAAATATCTTCTGAACAAAAATAAAAAATAAAAATTAAGGGCTTAGAAGTTAGACCTTCAGTGTCGAAGTCAGAAAATATTATAAGATGAAATAAAACTTTAAAATGAAACGTAATTTTATAATTATTTTGACTCAAAATAATACTTCTGCATTTTTTCCTTTAAAAAAAAAAGCCTTACAAAATTGAACAAGTATTTGTGTTTTCTTTTTCTTTTTCTTTTGGCGAAGCGCCAAATCATGACTACGCATAATAAATATTGAAGAACAATTCAAAGTTTGAAATTTCAAATGATTTGGTAGCTTATTTTGCGAACTTTTATTGTTGGTACAAAGACAGAAAGATAAAATAAAATGAACTACTGGGAACAACGGTACATGACTACTTAAAATATCTGTTTTTTTTTCTACTCAGGAACTCAAACACCTGTAACCAAACATGGTTAATGAAATATGGACTAGACCTTATTGTTTCTCAAAAAAAAAAAAAAAAAAATCTGTTTTTTTAGCAAATATTTGACAACAACTAAAATAATATCTGCGAAATTATTCCAACAAAAATCAATAAGATTTTATGTTTGATGTACTTAATAATTACCACGTGTAGTCTAATAATTAAAGGGTAGAAATGGTTGGCTGCTTCTGGTGAAAATAATTGATTTGAAAATGTGGATTTTCAAAAACCTCTTGAAGCATCCCCCCCCCACATGTCATTTGGGGTGTGTATCCTCTGAGATATCTCAATTTTTGCGTGACCGACGGGTCCGGTGCCTATTCGGGAAACTGTAGCGGCCAGTATTATTTTAGCTTTGAGATTCGTGCAGATCCCATCTGAACGGTTGGGATATTCCAAAAGGTCACGCAAAGTTTGAGATATCTCAGAGGATGCGAATTCTGTCATTTGTATAATTTGTAAGCTCTTTTTGATTGTATATGGCAAAAACTTTTTCATTACTTCCGCAAAGCATACACACACATCACCATCATCATCTATTAGTGGAGGGCATTATTTAGTGCACCACTAATTGTTATGTCCCGTTTGAAATTTTATTTCATATTTCAAAATTCAAGCAGTGTATTTTACATAAATATAAACTAATATGATAATAGTTCAGCACTCCAAAATTATATTTTGTTCATGTTCTGTGTATATTTTTGTATTTTAGTTTTACAATTGAATATTATATTACAAGTTTGCAAAAATTTACTATTATGTCTATGGTATATTGTGATCTAACAAATTAATTAAACAATATGGTGGTGTGTTTCGAGTAGGAAGTCAACTAGCATTGAAGAAAATACTACTGCAAAAATAAATCTAAAATAAAGATCATGCTAATTCAAATATTTTTTAATATACTTTATGAGAAAAAACATTCATTGGTATGCGGCAATATCTATAATCATCAATTATAATGTGCTTTTGAAAGAACAATTGTGGAGGACTGCACCTGTCTAGACCGCCTTAGCTAACTGTTTAAGCGACGATGTAACTAGAGGATAAATTCAAGTGAAAATCAAAAGAAAAAGAACAGGCTATCGTTTTGAGAGTCGTTTGAGGTTCTGAGCACCGGTTCTTCTCCTCTCTGTCGTCCGGCGATGGTAGAGCGAGGTACGATCTGTCGATACGCACTGTATATATTATTTCTCTGTTTGTATAGTACTTTTGTTGTTGTTGTTGTTGTTGTTGATGTTGGTGTTGTTTTATGTTTGTTGTTGCTGCTGTTTTTCCTCTTATTTCTGCCTCTTCTCTTCTCTTTCTTTCTACACAGGCGGCTTTTTTTTTTTTTTTTTTTTACTTCTGAGTGGTGATTGTCCTTGTTCGATTGATGCAGTTTCCAGCCTAATTTGATTCAGTGCCTCTATGATGTAGACTGTCATTAAGAACAAGACAACTATGTGCACAGAGGAGAATCACTGGGCTCTTACCATTACAATCAAGCAAGAATGATCAAATTTGCGTCTATAAGATGCACATACTCCTATGTATTTTTAGCTTGTTTACAACTACATACTATTAAAGACACTCATTGTCTCATCTTATGTAACGGCTAATTTGTAAATCTTTATATCAATAAAATCCCCAACGAACTTACAGCCAAAAAAACAAAAATTGATGAGGACTGCACAGAGACCTACACATGTTAGAGCCACAGATTAACTCACTGTGACGGAGACCTAATATAGGCTAATACAGAGCGAACTAGCGAAGCAGCACGGTTAGATTTTTAGTCCCTCTCCTTAAAAAAAAGGGGGGGCTGGAGTTGAACACTTGAACTGGGACAGCATCCATTTATCAAGCAAAGCAAAACTGGGTACCAAAAACAATCCTAAATTAATACACATTGTTTGTTGCAAATTGGCTTTGTTTATCAAATCTGTAAAATATGCACCCTTCTTAAATTATTCAGATATCCCTTTTTAATTTTTAACCCCTAAAATATTTTCATTTAATTGCCATTGAAGTTTGCATGTTGTTTGCAAAAGATCTGGTGGGCCAGAAAGTTAAAATTGAAGAGACTAAATAAATTACGGTATAATTTTTTTTCATAAAAAGACCGAAAAAATATTAAATTTATTAAATATAAAGGAAAAAAAAAACGCTAATTAGGAGTGGTTAATTAACACCTAATCCGTTCCTGTCACCCTTGTTAAGAACTCGCCTATTTTAGGTTAAGTGCATATTATCTTTTACTTACTAATAGCATATCATTTTGCAAATATATTAATTTTGTGGGGGTCTTTCTTTCCAAAAATATAAAGAGGTAGATAAAAAATAAGTAAAATTTTATGGGGCTTTTTGCAGAGGAAAGTGTATTATTTTAACAAAGATCTTAGGGGTATATAAAAATTAGCTATGATAAGACATGCTGACTAGTGAGAGACCATTAAGCATAATTAGCTACTGCATTATGTTATAATAACTATAATCAAAAGGTTAGATTTGTTAGGTTTAGATAATTAATCGGTCCACTTGCCTCTTGTCAATTTGCACGGTATCCCTAACCTCTCCAATTGGTACCACTTTTTATTGAGCACTCCGTAACCGTTCAGTGATTTATTTTATAATAACAAGCCCCATTTTGCACCTCCAATTTTCACCATCGATTATTTGATGGTTAAACTCAATTGTTTCAAAATGAAGAAATGTATATAGTAAACATGACTTAAATAAGTTGATTAAATAGCATCGATCTATCTTGAATGGAATGAATAATTTGTGTGTATATAAGTTGCTATTTTTATGCGTACAAATATTGCATTTGGGTCAGTCATATAATAGACATCGTTTAATAATACAGACTCTTTCAGTAGACTGCAAAATATTTATACAGCAGTATTAAAAGTAATCTTTTTATGTAACTTAAGCTACTGTTTAATTAAAATTCTAAACTCTTTTTCAATTTTTTGTCTATTAAATTTTATAATTTCTACACATGTCAATATTTTTCATTGAACGAAAAAAAGTTATGTGGGTGGTATATCATTGACATGTCAATTTAGAAAAATATCATTTTAAGCACCATGTCGTTTATAAGCCTTTACCTAAGAATATCTTGTCATTATCAAATAGATACCACATCAAATAAAGCGATGCCAAAAAAATAAAAATCGTAAAAGAAGAGGTAGACTGAAGCGAATACAATAATCCACTAGATCAATTGTATTAAAATGATTAAAAGCATCGGCAGTCCAGCTAAGCTTTGTGCCCATTTCAATTTAAAAATACAAATTCCATAATTCAAAAAAAAAAAAATATATATATATATATATATAGAGTACAACTAGGGTGCTCCTAAGTTCACCAAACTTTTTATGAATTTGACTCTAAAATATATCGAATCAACTTTAAACGATGAGTCCAAATCGTTGAAACCCTTCTACCTAATGAGTGATACGTCTACATGTGAAAATTTTAAAGTTTTGAATTAATTTAATATAGAGTCAAGTGGTCAAAAGTTTAAGTTATAAATTAATTTTAATACATTCATTTTTGGATTCTTTTGACCACTTGACTCGATATTAAAATTTGAAAATACAATTTGTATAGAGTCAAGTGGTCAAAAAGCTTCAAAAAATGAATGCATTGAAATTAATTTATAAACCTTCTAATTTTGACCACTTGACTTTATACTAAATTAATTCGAAACTTTAAAATTTTCACATGTAGACGCATCACTTGTAAGGTAGAAGGATTTCAACTGTTTGAATTCGTTGTTTGAAGTTAATCCATTAGATTTTAGAGTTCAGTTCACAAAGATGCTTGGTGAACTTAGGAGCACCCTAGTTTTACTCTATATGTGTGTGTATTTGCGTGAAAAACGAAACTGAGGGGGAGAAATTAGAACTGATAGTAATTTAATATTTTTTTTTATTATTCTATTGATGTCAAGTAGTCAAGTTGTTACTTCGTGCTGCTTATTAGTTAATATTGAAAGAAAGAAACCAATATTCTATAAATATTTAATTTTAGTTTTCTTGCGTCACAAGTCACAACTAACATTTATTAATTCACTCAGTTCTTTCGTAATTTGATCAACCTATACAACGGCAAGAATCATTGAGTTCAACAGCTTAAGAAAAAGAAAAGAAAATAATTACCATTGAAAAATTGGATTGTCGCGGTTGAAATTATTCATTGTAAATTTTACCCAATTTAAAATTGGATCTGAGTATCTAATTTGAAGTTCATGATGTTTGCGTTTTAGTTTAATGAGATCCGAAAAGTTGTAGGAAACTTAATTAATATTTTTTTTTAAATCTTATATATTTACCAATTAGTTAAGACTTTAATCTCAGTTCAATCAATTTTTTTTCCGAGTTTTAGTTAGACGTGTGTGAGCATTCCTGAATTTATTTTTAAAAAATTTCTTTCTCGGTATGTAATATTAAACTTTTGCAGGGGTGTATGTGTAGTCCAGAAAGGAACTTGCACCTTTGTAAACTACATTTTGAGTAAGTGGAGTTTGAGATTAAAGAGTTCTTTTTAAGGATTATAAACAGTAAATATAATTATTCTGATTCTGTAACGCTGGTGGTATATCGTTGTCAGAATTTGTCATTTTAGTTCCTTGGTATCTCCACAATTTTCATGTGGTCCATATTTCCATTACATGGCCATATGCAAAAATAATTTACTTGGGTTGTTGTCCATTGCACCGCTAAGATGTATTCTTTCTCGAAGCTTCTCATGGACAAATAATGAAACAAATCATCATGGTTTTTATTTATTTATTCACCTGTTAAATTATTTATCTGTTGTCTGTTTTGGTACCACAATTTTTTTTTTGTAGAAGTGCATTGTGCAACGATTTATTTCTTTCAAATTTTAGTTGGTGAATAAATAATTAAAGAAATTAACTAATTGGTGGAATGGCCCCCCCCTCCCCCAATTCACATCCTCTGCGGAGTTTTTATCCGCGGTGATTTTAATCTGGTCCGTTCGTTTTGATCGGACGGACCAAATAAGATTTTGACATGAATCTCAAAGCAAAATTAATACTGCCCCTTCTATCATCCCGAGCACTCACTGGCTGAGAATAAATCTGGACCGTTCAATCAGCTCTGCAGGTAAAAACTTTGCAGAGGATACTAGTTCCCCCCTCACCCACAAGCTTCAAGATCACTCATTGGTTAAACTCTTCCAATAAAATCCCTCAGTTATACTTTTTCATAGTTAAAGAAAAACATAAAAATGTCCATGTCAGCAAAAAGTATGTCCAAACTAGCAATTAAAGTTCGTTGCAACAACAAAATATAAAAGTTAATCTACCATTTGTTTATTTTTTCTAGGTAATGCAGTGAGAGGTTACAACAGAGCGGATAGTGGTAAAATTATATATATATATATATATATATATATATATATATATATAGGACCGGGCTACGGTGCTAAGCGTAGCTAAGAGCCCCTCCGTGCTACGGCTCAAAATTTGTGTTTTCAAAATTCTAATGGTCGATCCGAACCGTTAGATCTGTTCTACATATTGAAATGTGCTTGGAGACCAAATTTTACATTTTTTGGAATTTTTTTACTATTTATTAAGTCACTTTGAAAATCGCTGATCCAACGGTTTCACTGTTTGGTTAAGCCACCGTTGGATCAGCGATTTTCAAAGTGGCTTAATAAATAGTAAAAAAAATCCAAAAAATATAAAATTTGGTCTCCAAGTACATTTCAATATGTAGAACATATCTAACGGTTCGGATCAACCGTTAGGATTTTGAAAATTCAAATTTTGAGCCGTTGCACGGGGGGCTCTTAGCTACGCGTAGCATATTAGCCAAAACCTATATATATATATATATATATATATATATATATATATATATATATATATATATATATATATATATATATATATATATATATATATTTTTGGATATAAATATGGATCGGATATTAGACAGATACAGATACGAATATGGATCAGATTAGATGTTTATTAAAATAATATAAAATTATTAATAAAAATATTAAAGTCCATAATATTTATCTAATTATAATTGTGAATAACATAATTTTTTTCATAATATACAATAAACTGTGTGATATATATCTACTATTCGGATACAGACAATTGAAATATAAAACCATATCAGTATTCTTATCCACACGGATATTCAAATATTGGATATCCACATCTAGTTTTTCAAATACAGATCGAATATTATGCATACCGTTTTCACCTGTAAATGACAAAAAAAAAATCAAGTTAACCCACTATTTGTTTTTTTCCTAGATAGAGTAGTCCGATTAAAAAAATGTATAGTATATAAAAGTTATCAGGATTTATACATAATTAATTGACCATTTTATAACAAAATGCAAAATTACTCCCTTACATAGAGATTTTGTATCGCCACTTTCTTTCGAATGTTGAAAAGCTTAACTTAAAATATATAAAATCACCACTGAATATTATTGTTGTGTTTTGAAGCATCACGCCCTTCAAATTGACAGTTTCAAATCAGACAGTGGTGATTACATATTTAGATAAAAAGTTGAAATATTTTAATGAATGAACGATGCACATCTGACGTGAATCATAGCTGGAAACATCCAATAAATTTAGCGCAATTAACAAAATAGTTGTATTGGTAATAAAAATATGTTCATTTTACAAATAGGTCCTTATGTCCATAGAAGCATTTGCCTAATAATAATATTGGTAATATTTCATCCTAAGCACCACAAAAATTTATTTCAATTGAAAAATTAAACCAATCTATTTCATAAGTAGTGCATTTACATAATTTTTTTTTTTTAATTTACTTGATATCAATTCAAGTTGTCAAAATTAGAAAATTCAAAGTTAATTTATTGCATTCATAGTCATGATTTTTTTATTATTTGACTTGTACTAAAATAATTCGAATAATTATAAATTTTGAACATAAATGAATAGATATTTAAGATATGATGTGGTTACGGAATAAGAGGTGGGATAAATCTCTTGCTCTACACTTAAATAGTAAAAAAGAGAGTAAATTAGAAGTAAGAGATGAGTCTCACCTCTTACTCTACACTTAGACCATGTTTGATTGTGGAGTAAGAGGTGGAATAAACATTTTACTTCACACTTAATGAGCCAAATGAGGAGTAAAATACGAGTAAGATAGAGTAAGGAGTGAGCTAATCAGGATTAAGTTACTCTACCTCTCCATGTTGATTAACTTACTTCACCTCTCCAAGTTGATAAACTTACTCCACACTCAATCCACATGCAAAGCCCACTACTATAAACGTGGGTTCATTTTTTCAATATCTCACTCCATATGAATTAATTTAATTCATGACATAAACTACTGAACAAGATGTAAAATATGAGGAATAAGGTGTAGTAAGCAGTGGCGGATCTAAAGTATAAGTAAAGGTGGCTAAGTCACTCCTGTGATTTTAAAATTTTAATTATGTGTATATAAATTTAATTGAATTTTATTTTTTTAACACTTTTTATATATTCCAGCCGCCCTTAATAAATAACAAATGTTTAGTTGTAGGATAGTAGTTAAAGCTTTAATTTATAGTTGAGAGGTCTTGGTTCAAGTCCCACTCTCCACAATTGTGCAATTTAATTTTCAGCCACCCCTATTTAAATTTTCAGCCGGATTACTGTCATGCATAAATATACATAATACATTTCTCAACATATTATTCTTTCAAATGAATTAATATAAACTATAACTTAAACAATTAAATGAGATGTAAACAACAAAAAGTAAAATGAAATAGACAATTTAATTCTTATTAAATTTACTGCACAACCAAACATAATTCAAATATATTAGCTTAAATGGTTTAGATTCATTATTTGAATACTGTACATTAATTTTTTTTTTTGTTTGTGACAAAAACCTCCTATGTCACCATAGTCGGATTCTAGTTTTATATATTGTACATTTAATTTATAATTTTAAATATATACAGAAACACTGATAATAATAACCTTACTCAAATATTACCTTTATTTCAAATTTTCAATTATTATTTTATGTACATTACAATTTACAAAAAATTTATCCACATATCACTGTTTATCACTTAAATCTACATATATATTTACAAAAATTAGATGAAACCATCGATAAAATCTACACTAACAAATAATATTTTCAAAAATCTTCTAAGCTCGGCAACAGATCAATGCAACTTGGCTGTAATACTTTTCACTTGCTAATTTTTTAAACTCCCAACTTAACATCCATATAAGCTTGCTATCAATAAACATTAATAATCCCCTAAAATATTTGATATTTTATTTAAAAAGTCAGGGTTCTCTCCGCAAATTACCAACCAGAACTGCAACGGACCGCAAAATATTTTAACATAAATTCAAAATGTTGATCTGACAACGTTAGCGCCATAAAAATAAACAAATCCAGAGTTAAGCCATCGCTAGCCGTTCGCCAAAAATCGAACGGTTTACAACTAATTAGACGTAAGCATTAGAAAACAAAAGACTCAATATTTTTTTTCCAGTTTGATCCAATTTTTTTTTTCAAGTCTTTTGTTCCCCTTTCATCCTGTTGCTAAAAACTTTACATTCTCCTTTAAAGAACTAAAAAACCAGCAAAAAAGAGAAAAAAAAACGATCATGCGGCCGGCATCGTTCGCCACGACAGATCCGACGGCTCAGAATGATCGAACAAACCAACATCATCAAACCCCAACGATCCAAATCCATCATCCGTCGTTTCGGGTCTAAGCCCGAAATCCGACCCGAACCCGATATCATCATCAAATCCCCACATCTGCCCGTACATCGTGGCTGCCTCTGCCACTTCAGCTCCGGCCAATTCAGCCACATCTTTGGCAAGAACCGCCGGAGATTCCTCCGCTGCGGGAGGAAGACCAAGCTCATCATCAGAGGCTTCTAGAAGGTATCCAAGCTCTTGAACCGATCCATCCTTATCATCTCCATCCGGCACCGTGCCAGTGTGCTCCGACTCAGACCCAGCACCAGATCTGATCTCCTGCTCCAGGCTATGCATGACAGAGGCGAGACCATCGTCGATGTCTTGCGACACAGTCGCATCATCCTCATCCAATATGTTAAACAGATAGTCCTCCGCCGTGACTCGCCGGAGACGCTTCATCTCTGGCGAATAGGTCTCAGGAGACTCATCGAAGAGATTCGACTCGTCATCTTCGGAATTAGGTCTCGACCTCTTGGAGGAAGATGTAGTAGTGGAGGGATCCATGAGATAGATTTAAATAAAGGAGAAATAAAAGGGCGCGCGTGTAAGAGTGCAAGCGAAGGGTGTTTTTGGGAGGAGGGGGGAGAATGGGAGAGGTGCTTTTATAGTGGGGTGGGGGTGCGTTTAATTTTCTAAATTTTAAGTTTGTTTTTCCTTTTATTCAAGCCGGTTGTCCTGGTTAAAACTTTAACAGAACATATTTTGCTTCATGCAGCGCACGAACTATATACAGAGCTTTTTTAATTCTGCAATCTGTGAGCTCCATAAAGCCAAAACTGTTCTGTTAACAAAAATCACCCGTTGAACTTCGCTAGGTTTGTTTTCTCTCTTTTGGACAAGGTATAAAATCAAGTACGACCTGACGTGGCGGCTTTAGGCACTACTTGGGAATTCTTCTATTAAAAACCTTGTTTTAAAAAATTCAAAACAATCGTCCAGATGGATTTTTTTTTTTTTCTTATTTTGTCGTTTCTCAATTTTAATCTTCCTGAATTTCAGAACAGTTTATCTGTCGCCAAATTTAATTCTCTATAAATTGAAGTTGTCATCTGGAGAAATATTATGTATATTTTTTGCATCCTTATATTGGTTTAATAGTTTGACATGTTGAGTTGTTTGAACATTATTAAAAAAAAAAACGGTAATGAAATTTTGAAGCAAACTTCCGGACAATGAATGATTAATGAACAGATAATATGTTTGCTGAAATGTAGATTCAAGTTGCAAGTTGTTGTAATGAATAAAAAAAATACATATAATGATGGCGAAGGCCCAATGCTACATGTGCCAAGCCAGTCCTTTTCATAAAGTTGTGTAATGGGGGGTGTTGGTTGAACCTTTTCATAAAATTGTACATATTTGGGTTGAATTTGTAAAATATTAAAGAGCAGGTTTGGAATCAATAACAAGAAATTGAACCACTTTTGGATGTTTCCCTAAAAGACGTCTACCATCAACGACTCTAATTTTAAATAATTAAAATATTTAAAATATATAAAAAAAATTAGATAGGAAAGCAACCGAGGGTTTTAAGTAATTATCACATAATTTGTGAAGGTTCATTCTACCATCTTTTTTTCTTTGCTTGGAAAGTTAGAATTGAACCTAAAAATAACAATACAACTAAAACTTTGAAACCGGAGAACAAAATTTGAATGGATTTAAAACTGAAATGTGACCTGTTTGGTCAATTATTTTTCTTATTTCGATAAGAAATGACATGTGCAAGCATATTCCCGAGATTCTCTGATTTTTTTTGGACTTCAGTGAAAATTTCCTTATATGTAAACTATTCAGGAAGGTAAACTTCTGTGAAGGTCCCTAAAATTAAACAATATGATAAATAGGTTCGTCAAGTATGTGCCGTTTCTGCTGCGCTCATAAAATGTGAACAGTAACCCTAAAATTCCTGCGACTCCAAATCCAACTATTCAATTGTTTCGAGAGTCGTTCAAGTAAAAATCATCTGCTTTGAGATACGTACACGAAATTATTGGACGATCAGATTTGAAATCGCAAGATTTTAGGTTACTGTTACTTTTAGGATCGCAGCAGGTGGGAATCCGTTTTGAAAGACATACAACTCGCCAACCCATCTCTCTTCTCCCCCGGTAAACAGACAAAATCATGAGTATCCTGTCCATTGGTGATATCTCCATTTCGTCTCCATTTTTGTTTCTTTCTGATTACAACCCTCTTGATCTCCAATTATTATTTGGGGGAATTTCACGTATACCCCTCAAAAACTTCAAAATTACGTATCCCCCTCTAAAGTTTGAAATTACATATTTTCCCCTCTAAACTTAAAAAACTCACAAATTAACTGATTTTATTATCTTTTATATTAAAACTCATTCTAAATTTATAAAATACCCATTTTACCCTTTATTAAAAATATATAAATCTCATCAGACTCAAATTATTTGAATCTGAAGGGTTCCTCTACCGTCCAATCCATGCGCATCTTATTAAAATTTGTGTGCGTCGCTTCAATATTCATGCTTATCTAACGCGCACGAATCTTAAAGCAATTTCGATTAGCGCATATTGCATTAAGATTTGTACATGTTGCTTTAATATGCATGTGTTGTTGCATCAAGATTCATGCTAATCTTGTGTGCACAAATCTAAAAGCTGTTCGGACAGTAGAGGAACCATTCATATTCAAATTTGAGTATGATAAGATTCATATGCTTTTAATAAAGGGTAAAATGGGTATTTAATAAATTTAGAATGAGGTTTAATATAAAAGACAATAAAATGGGTAAATTTGTGAGTTTTTTATGTTTGGAGGGGGAAATAAGTAATTTTAAATTTTAGAGGGGAAAATACGTAAATTTGAAGTTTTTGAGGGGTATATGTCAAATTCTCCCTTATTATTTTTAGTGTCCTTAATGATTTGCACCTTATTGCTGATTGAAAATAAAATAATTGGGTACAAAAAAATACTTCATGGGTCAGAAATAGAGAGAAAGATATTATGGAAAAAAAAAATTAATTGCGTAACAAATTTAACTCACATTATGTGAAAAATAAACTATTTGCAACACACCCAATATAATACAATATAAATACAGAAAAAAGTACAAAAATGAACTTAGGCCTCTATTGCCAACTAAATTTACAGAAAATTTTACAATATAATTCAATATAAGCACAGGCAATAGTAATTAATATTTGAAAGCAAGTCGGTCATTTTTGGAAAAAAAACATAAGAATGTCTTAGGACTTTTGGATAAGTCGAGAGTTCGATTTTTCTCACGATTTCACCGCTTCTTCAAATATTTTCAGAAAAAAAATTAGTGATAATTTTAAAGTCAAATACATAAGATATTAAACGTCGAAATTTTTATTTGTAGCATTTAAAAAATAAAGTTTTTTAAGTAGAATGTATTTTTTTTTTAATTCTCTGAAATTAGGAGGTCCAGTAAAGAGACGTAGATCCTACGTATTGAGTTTTAGAGATACTTCAGGACGAAAAAGAAATTTGACCAATGAGAAAAAGGAAGTTCTAGAAGTCTAGTTTTTTAATTATTTAACTCTTGAAGGTTGTTCTGTAAAAGTAATAAAAGTCAAATAAAATAAAAAGGCGAGAGCGTACAGATCGGGATTCTGGGGTCATTCGTCCCGGACCGCATTTTTTTTCTCATTTATTACCATTTAATTTCTCGATGCGAGGTCCGCCTTCAAATTCATTCAATCATTTTCAAATCCGGATTTGGCGTCCGGATCGGCTCCGCCTTTAGCCGGCTTAGCCTTTGGCAATGCAGCTCGGCTCCGTAGCTGGCTCCTTCTGTGGATTGTTTCTCAAAGGCCCTTGCAAAGTTATTATTTTTTCTTGTAAATTAGTGTATGTTTGAATGCAAAATAAAAATAGCAAAAATAGTAAGAATAAGAATAGTAGTTATTTATCTTTTAAAGATATAGGTTATAATAATTTTTGCCGAGAAAATTTCTTTTTATTCTATTTTATTATTTTAGAGGATAGCGGTAATTTATGTTTGTTTTTCACTAAATAAAATAAGATTAAGAAATAGATAGATTTTTTTTACGAGAATAGATGTAAATTGCGTTCAAAATTTCTTCATGCACAACAAGTAGTTCTTTGCTGTTACTATAAGTTTCATTTTACGGAAATGTTTAACTTCAATATGCTTTTAAATTTCAACTAAAGGTCATGTTTGATTGTGGAGTAAATGGTGGATTAAATTCTCTATTCTACTTTTAAAGAGTCAAACGAAGAGTAAATTTGAAGAAGTAATTTGGAATAATATTTGAGTTAATCCAAATTTTAAGTTACTTCACTTGTGGGTATCACAATTAGAGAATTATTATACTATAATTTTCTCTCTTCATGAGTTTACTCCACCAAACCTAACCAAACATATTTATTTATATATATATATATGTATATATGTATATATATATGTATATATGTATATATATATATGTATGTATATATTATGTATGTATATATGTATGTATATATGTATATATCTATTAGTTCAGAGTAGAAAATTTAATCCGGAGTAACTTTACTCCGCAATCAAACATGACCAAAGAGACTATTCTATTAGTAAGGTGTGTTTCAGTTTTATTAAATTTGATAACTTCATTTATTTTGGTAAACTAACGTGTCTGTACGACTGAAAGATACTGAGAAATTCTTTCCAAACACGATAACAAGTACATCTAACTGTTTGAAGGAACAACTAAAGTTAAAATTATTATTTTTTTGAAAAAAAGAGGGAGCACAGTTGGTTAGGAAAAAAGTCCTAGGACCCTTGTACCAAAAGGTCAAGAGTTCGATTCCCTCTCACGACTTCGCAGCTTCTGTGAAGATTTAAAAAAAAAAATTATTAATCTCTTGTTTTTGTAAAATAGGTTTTAAATTTTAATAATAAAAATATTTTGTTAAAATATTATAAATCGACATGTCCAAAAAAAATTAAGTGCGCCTTTTGCAATACAAACCGTGTCAAAGGAATTACAACAGAACATATGAATTATTTTTTTGTAAGGGCTAGAATGAATGTTAATTTTATAAGTGAAGAAAATAAATTTCAGGTGATACAAGGGATTTGCATAGAAAAAAAGTTGCTTTCCGCTTGTGTAAAACGGTGGCTTTCTTTTGTGGAAAGGAATACATTTCGGATTGTGGCATTGTATAGACTTTGAATCTTCAACGCTGCGTGTGTCGCCTAATTACGGCTCCTTTTGTGAATTGACAGTTTTACCCTCTTCTCGTTTCATTTTTCCTCTATTATAATTTAAATTTATCGTTTGGTCTGAAATCGGATATATCCGTTGTAGGGGTGCAAACATATCGGATGTTATCCATCAAAATTCAAATCCGTATTTAAAAATCACATACAGATATTTGAATATGTAGAGATACAGATATAATTATCCGTATTTAAATCATATATATTATAAAAAAATTATGTTATTCATCATTATAATTAGATAAATATTATGAATTTTGACGAAAAGAGAAACATAAGCAACGATTTTTGTTTGGGATCAGCGGTTTTTCGATGACATCGTACTCAAATTTGTTCTATTTTAATTTTCTAAGTCGTATGATTTACGTTGAAATAAAATATGTACTAATTTTAACAACTCCGTAAATAAAAACTTCTAGTGCAAATTTCAACAATAAATTGGATGGTTTAGATCAAACATAAT
The DNA here is from genome assembly GCA_024447775.1 of Carex cristatella. NCBI lineage: Eukaryota > Viridiplantae > Streptophyta > Magnoliopsida > Poales > Cyperaceae > Carex > Carex cristatella. The sequence goes on from JAJHPF010000016.1 coordinate 2,857,806, forward strand.
ATCCGTTAGAATCTCTCCTCTCCCCATTTGTTTTCTTGTTATAGAAAACCTGGATTGGAAATTCAATTTTAGTTAAGAGTTTGTTCCGATCCGCCATCTAAAATTACAAGATTTTTGTGGTTGGTTGACTAGAAAAACTTTTTTCTTTTTTGATTGGGCTATTTTGATAAATATAGGTAGAAACTAATAGAGTTTATTTAGGAAAAGTAAAAAATGAAGATAATAAAATCTTGTGATTTTAATGAGAGAAGAAATCGGACAACCAATTTAGACTTGTCTTTTTTAGAAAAATGCAGGGATCAGCCTCCAATATTTCATTTAAAAAGGACACCAGTGATGTCAGTATAGATAAAGGAAAAGAAAAACAGATAGAAAACAAATACAGAAAATAAAGGGAAACTTTTTATCTGTAGAAATTAAAATAAAAACAGAGAGACATAAAAATAATACATTATATTTTTATTGGTAGAAAGATCAGTAGGATTTCTACATATTCTAAAAATAAAAAAATTGGATCGGTAGAAATTCTACCGATCAAAACTTAGTTTTTTCTTCTTCTTAAATATGATGTATAGATGGAGAGAATTATTATACTATATTTTTAGTAAAATATGGAAAGTTTTTCAAAAAATAGATGAAATGTTTATGTCATATCTAAATTTTAAGATACTTTATCTATTATTATAAAATCTTTTTATATTTTACTAGAAAAAAATTAGAAGTGAAAAAAGCCAAACTAATTTGGATCAGTAGAACTCCTACCGATCTTTTTATCAATTAAAAATACTATGTACTCTTACTGTTTCTCTCTTTTCTCTTTCCTTAATTTCTATGGATAATAATTTCGAAAGTAAAGGGAGGGAAACAAAACATAAAAAAATAATTTTTTTTTTGTTAATTTCCCTTATAAATTTGTAATTTGTAATTTTATTATTAAGTTTCGAATTTTATTCATGCATAAATGTTTTCCGGCTCTCGTTGTAAAATAAATTTTACACGGTATGTGTGACTATAAATTATAGATTTGAAGATGTTTTTGTATCCTTAGCTCTTAATATCGCTTGGCGCGTTCTGAAATTTTTTTGTGGCCATTTTATTGCCATGCCAAAGTGATTACAAATTTTATATTAGAAAATGTATTTATAAAACATGATATTTGCATTTTTTTTTTTTTTTAAACAATTTGCACGTCGCCAGCATTTAAATGAATGATTATCACATCTTGCAAATTGTCCCTTTCAATTAGCTTTTTTTAATTTTATGCTGATACATAATGATGCTGTAATGAAAGAACTCAGAGTAGGTGCGATGCCCATCTACTTTGGTTTGATGGGTGAAATGGCCATTCGATTGCATCAAGATCCGTGCTAAGTATATCAAAGTACGTGCAAATCTATTTTAATTTCTATGCGCACCAATTATAAAGCTAATCATACGGTTTTAGAGCTAATTGAACCTAAAAGTATACTCGTATTTCGTAATCAAATAAAAAGTTTGTGGATTTGAGTACCAGGTCATATTGAAAATAACATTTAAGGGTGTGTTTGGATGGGTGAAGAATAGTTACTATTCCAGATTAGCACTATTCCGAGTTATTATCTGACGTTTGAGTGTGTTTGGATTAGCGAATAGTCACTATTTTTTGTTTGTTTTTTATGGAATAACTCACTATTCGATTATTTTTATAAAATATTAGAATAGCTACTATCCTAAAATTGAGAATAACTATATGATTCATCCAAACGCACCCTAATTGGACAGCACCTAGATATTTCAATAGAATATCTATGTATTTTCTATCTATAGATACTATGCTCCTTCATTCAAGTCTATTGACCTTTGTGGCTGTTACTATCGTAATAATTTTTAGATCTTTTAAGGCATTGATGAGACTATAAAAACGTTCACAATAATTAAACACGTTGCCGATTTGATGAATTAGTTGCATATTTATGTAATCCAAGGATCTGTCATGTCCATCCATTTTTTTTTCCTTGTTTGATAACACTAACAGTATTATTTATTTTGTTATTCGAGATAGGTAATTATTAATGATTGCAGTTGTCCGCAACACATAAATATATATTAAAAAAAACAAAACATCTCAACAGTTAAGTATTACCGGTTAAAAAATTTACGTGTAAGAGATTACTTTTTAACATGCACAATTAAAATAAAATAGAGGACATTTTTGAAATCAGAATTGGAAACTTATAAATTTCAGCTCTTATTTTATTAGATAAATTACTCAAATTTAATTAGTTATTATGCAGTAATTAAATTTTTCATCATAAAAGAAAACTTTTTTATTTGTCACGATTGAGTTACTCTTTATTTTTTTTTTGTTTAAAATACTCACAAAATATAAGTCATACGAATACAAACGAACACATTTTATTAGTATTTTAAACGAAAAAAATAACACAGTGACTTTCAAAATTTGGCAACAGAAAAAAAAAAATAATAACACTGACTTTAAAAATTTGGCAACACAAAAAAATTAAACTCAAATTAATCCTATTTTATGTATTTTTTTTAATAAAGATATTTAGTTATTAAAATTTTAACGGGTTGTTCAGGTGTGTGTGGAGCCTAATGTGGGCTAATTCCCCAAGAGCCCCTTAAAATATATTTATTCAATTTTCTTACATCGAGGAACCGGCGGTACTTTTGTTATTCGAAAGGGAATATAAAAGGGTAACTAAGCGTGGCTAGCTAGACTCCCCATGCCACATCAGCTTTTGAATAGACTCGGTAAAAGAAAGATGCCATGCCATCGCTTTACTTTAATTTTAGAGAAAATTACACAGATTTCGTCCATTATTTTATTTCGAAATTTAATATATATTTTTAAAGAAATAAAAACACGACGAACCGAAATAAATATACGGTTTCTTATTGATTTTTTTAAGAAGTCATGTAACAAGTGCGATTCTTTACTATGTCTTTTATTTTAAGGAAAGATTCTCTACTTTGCGGCAACATCACATCAGGTGCTACTTTTATTCGATTATCTCGAACCGAATGGGATGATTCGGATCCGATTAATTGAATAGGATATGATTTAAAAAATATAACCAGTTAAATTACGAACACAGTTACAAAATTAATATAATTTAATATCCGATACGGATCCAAACCGAAACTGAATTGTAATGAATAGAATATGAGTTTGATTTAATTATCTGATCCATAATTGAACTTGACTCGATACCCATATAAATATCCAATAAAATGATAATACCATTCTTTATAATTATTTAATATAAAACATGTATTAATAATTATGAAAAGACAATCGTTGTTAGTATTTTTTTAAAAACAAATCGTAATATATATCATATCTAAATTAATAATTAATTTCTTCTTTTGTATTAAATTATATTATTTTATTTTGCTATGTAACATGTTATGTATTATTTATTAACAAGGATAATAGTATTTTTTTTAAAGCATTTTTTAATTTATATTATGTGAGATGTTTAAGAAGTTATAACTATATTTAAACGCAAAGGGTTTCTCAAATACTTGTGAGCTGTCGGCCCAGACTCCTACGGGAGGCAGCAATGAGGAATTTTCCGCAATGGGCGAAAGCCTGACGGAGCAATGGGGAATATATAAATCTCAATTTATTTAGATTGAAGTCCTATTAAACTTTTCACAATAGAAAAAAGAAAAAAAAATTCTTCTATTGTGAAAAATTCATTAATCAAGTACTTAGAAACTCTAAAATATCCGTCTTAGGAAAAACAGGAATTTCGATGAATTCCATAAATTATGAATTATTTTTGGTGAATTGATTCAAATATTAAATTTAATGAGAAAAAACTCAATTTTTAATAATCCATTTATTTATTCATTTTAGAGTTTGTTAGATTGAAAAAATGATGATAAATCAAATGAGACATGTATTTGCTCCAGATTCTAGCAAGACTCGATATCTACAAACAAGTTATGGGTATCTACCTACTCTGAACTGAGAGATTGTATCTGAAATATCAACGAGTAGATACGTATCCGGATCCAAACCTTACTCGATTTGAAAACTAATAAGTATATACATCAAAATTCGGATTCTGACACATTTAGAATACGAATTAAAATATCATAGTATCTGGATCCTACCCGACCCAATAGCACTTCTAGTCACATCTCACATGTACTTCGATAGTCACCCAACATTTTATTCATTAGAGGCCGCATAATTAAATTGGTTCCTTTACGCTACACTACCGAAAAATAATTGATATGCAGTTCTCTGATGGTACGGTTTCTCAGCAAATTTTCAAAATGTTTATATCACAATTAAAATGGGTTCCTTTCATGTTATTGAAACTTTTCTATCATCTTACTAATTTCTTAAAAGAAATATTTTTGCAGAAGTATAAAAATTAAAAAAAAAAAAAACAAATTTCGTCCGTGAAAACTGAAAAGCATTTCCACATTTTTTTTGTTTCTTCATCTTCTTCTTGTTATTACTGTATTGGTTTCTTTTTTTAAGTTTAGCACCGCAATTATTACCTTTGCTTTCTCTTTGAATAAAGATGGTAGACATTTTTTGCAGAGGCTGCTTCATAGCCATAGGCACCTGTTTGATTCATTTGAAAGTCTAACCTTGCATCACAAGTTAATAACAAATTAGTCAAATATGGAATACTCAGAAGCAATCCGTGACTTCTCTTTTCTGTTTCTATTTTTCTTTTCTAACTAAGGTACGAAGGTACTGTTTGTTTCATTATCAATTTATCAGAAACGCGACATTTTTTTGTATTCTGTTCACATATTTTTATTTTTTATAAATCTTTTCTATGAAGGTTGATTAGTTGATAGCATATTCTTCTTCTTATTCCGTCTGGAAAAACATCAACAAATGTATTAAATTTAAAGAACGGAGAGCATCGGATCAAATTTATGTCTCGGATCACGTGCAAATCAAATGACTGAGACACGTCCACGTTGGCTTTATAATTTAATATTTTTTTTCGTTAGAGCGTGAAAGCGCGAAATTTAAAGCTGTTCGTTTCAGAGAAATTATTGCATGAATTTTTATATAAGAGGATATGTATTGGTAATTGTTTTGGAGTTGCTAATTTTACGTGGCAAATTTTATTTGAATTGTTGGAATGTGGATCAATTACTAATAAAATAAATTTGCTTATACATAAAACGTTTTCTTTTGAACACGTTGGCAAAACTTCTAATTTTTATTCGTTGCCAAATAAAAAAATATTGCTATTGAGTTAAAAATAAAATAAAAAGGCAATTACTGGGATGGAGGAGTTAAGAAATTAAAATTAATTTTGGTTTCTATTGTCTAGTTGGCAGTAGTAATAAATTTTAATGAATTTGTGGATTGGGAATGCTCTGAGTCAGGTCTGTAACAATTGATCCGATTTTAAACAAATTTAAGAAATTTTTGTTGTTTCGGAGGATACTCCTTTGTTTTAAAAAAAAACACATATCGTGAATTTTAAATAAGTTGAATCGGAACTATATTGATCCGAATTAAAACAAACTTAAAATTCATTTTACCTCAGACGATACTCCCTGTTCTGGCTTTTATAATTCAATTTTTTTTTTTAAAGCGCATAACTTAAAGTTGTTCGCTTCAGATAATATTGTTCGGTGAATATTTAAATTGGTCAAATCTTAATCAGTTAATCTGATTTTAAACAAACTTAAAATGTAAGTTAGCTCGGAGGATGCTCGATTTTTCCACAGTTAAAGGGGTGTGAATTTGCTGATCTTTTTAAGAGCTTGTTTCATGTTATTGAAATGTTTCTATCATCTTACTGATTTCCTAAATAAAATATTTTTGCGGAAATATAAAAAATAAAAAACGAATTTCGTCCGTGAAAAGCATTTCCACATTTTTTTTTGTTTCTTTATCTTCTTCTTGTTATTACTGTATTATTATTATTTTTTAAGTTTAGCACCACAATTATTACCTTTTATTTTTATTTGAACAAAGATGGTAGACATTTTATGTAGGGGAGAGAGGGGGTGTCCGATGCCCATCGGATCAGAGTTTGTTCGATGAGTGATTTCTACCGTCCGATTCACTTCAAGATCCGTGCGCATTACTTTAATATTCATGTTGTTTGTTTTAATATCCGTGCACACAGATCTTGAAGTAGATCGGACGGTAGAAAATTATCGACATTTTTTGCAGAGGCTGCTTCATACACCTGTTTGATTCATTTGAAAGTCGAACCTTGCATCACAAGTTAAAAACAAATTAGTCAAATATGGAATAATCAGAGGCAATCCGTGACTTCTCTTTTCAAACTAAGGTACGAAGGTACTGTTTGTTTCATTACCAGAAACACGACAATTTTTTTGTATTCTGTTCACAGGTTTTGATTTTTCATAGTTTTTTTTTTTATGAAGGCTGATGGCATGCATATTCTTCGGAACCAAATCCGCTGCTCTCCAAATCGGAGAGCAGGACCTATTTTTTCAAATCTAACCATTAATTCTGTATTGAGATTCGTGCATGAAAAAAATTTAATGGTTAAATTTGAAAAACATCAACAATTCAATTTAAAGAACGGACATCGGATCAAATTTATGTCTCGGATCACGTGCAAATCAAATGACTGAGACACGTCCACGTTGGCTTTATAATTCAATTTTCTATTTTTTTTCTTTAAAGCAAGAAATTTAAAGCTGTTCGTTTCAGAGAGATTTATTGCACGAATTTTTATACTTGTCGGATCTGTAACAATTGATCCGATTTTAAACAATTTAAACAAATTTAACAAATTTTTGTTACTTCAGACGATACTCCTTTGGTTTTTAAAAGAAAATATATATTTCGTGAATATTAAATAAGTCGAATCGGAATTTATTGATCCGATTTTCAACAAACTTAAAATTCATGTTACCTCGGACGATACTCCCTGCTCTGGCTTTAAAAAAGCGCAGAACTAAAGTTGTTCGTTTCAGATAATATTGTTCGGTGAATATTTAAATTATTCAAGCCTTAAAATGTAAGTTTGCTCGGAGGATGCTCAATTTTTCCACAGTTAAAAAACCAATTTGTTGATCATGTGATTTAATTATCTTAATACAATTTTATAAAAAAAAAAGAATCATATTAATCCTCTACACATGTAAAAAATAAAAATAAAAAGAAGGTAAAATGGCATAAAGTGTATTAAGTAATGAAAAATGATCAGTGTTTCATGCACAGTTGTCAGTCATTGCCAAATTGACATACATAACGAAAATAAAATTTTGTGTTGACATGGGTTCTATTAAACCGGGCCCACTCGCCTGCCATTACCAATTTGTTGGCACTGTTATTTAATTTTTGGTATGATTTGAAAAATAAACACACCTCACCCATATCTATATCACTATTTATAATTATAAATGTTCAATCCTGATAGCCATAAAATTGGCCTGGTCAAATATTGTCTTATTGATCAAATCTAGCTACGTGTAACATTTTCATTTTATATGTTTTTATTGTCATAATTATTTATGGTGATTTTCAAAACAACCTCGTATTATTTGAAAATTGTCTCCACAGTATACTTCAGATTATATTAATTTTAATAATTCGATTGAACCCTTATCATTTTGTTTAGAATTATAAGACATGGGATTGGAATTTCTTTCAATTCTAATTTCGCTTAACATGACCTGCGGTAAAAATATATTGCTGTAATTACAAATAAAAGATCATGTGTTCGTCATTTTTTATATTTTTTTATAATTTATAGTAATAAAGATGATGTGCTCGTAGCACTTATATAAATTGTTTAATTTTGAACTGCACATAGTGCAATGGTGCGAACTCTGTCTCCCTGTGCAGATATACAAATTCAATTTTTTTAAATATCATCTAAAAAATGATGGATCGGATTTTTTTGAAAAAATGTGCAAACATGACAGTACTCAACGCACGGCAACGTAACATGACTACTTTTCACGTAAAATATTTTATTTCCCTTGGATAAACTTCGTATAACAGACATGAGTTGTGCTAGTATAAATTACATTTGAGGACTTGATCCTCACTTTTTTCTTTCTCTTAAAAGAATTAAAATATTTTCCTTATATGAAATTGATGTAGTTAGAAAAAAAAAAGGATATAGTTTGGTATTTTTGAATGAGAGAGACCCGTTGAAACCTTTTCATCATTCTTTATCTCACAGAATCTACGTTTTCTCTTTTTTTTTGAGCGAGAGAGACTCATTTGATTATCACATACTCAGTTTTATGTTTGTTCCTAAAATTGTTTCCATTTTCTAAATTATATTTAATAAATTTTAGATTGATGGATAATTCATTGGCCATGTCTTTACATCTTTTCATTGTTTTTAAAACAATTAGGTAATGTTGTTTGTCATTTAAAGATATCATTCAAGAAAACATGATTTTCTTCTCTATTTTAGTGTACAAATGCTTATAAAATTAATAACAAGGATAATCCTTATAACAATAACAATAGCCATAGTATTATAACAGAAGTTATCGTAATATGAAAAGAACAACTTAATTTATTATAATTATTGGTTTTCCTCTTGTTTCTCGATTAAACAGCATAACAAAATAGTATGTACTCGTTAAAAAAAAATCTCATATGTATTTCATTAAAGACCGGAATTTATATTTATATGAGAATATGCTCATTTATTTTTTTATTGTTGAATAATTATTATTTTTTATTAGTGTATTTTTTTTTTTATAAAAATACGTTATTTTATATGAAAATATTTTTTTATTCAATTATAATATGTCACTGTTTTGATGCACAAGTGCAATATTTTTTTTTTAAAATATGCCTCAGAGGACGACAAAAATTATGAAGTTAGGTTTAAATAAAATAGCTGGTAGGGCTGCAAACAAATAGAATTTAATCCGGTTCTAATTTGAGTTTGATTCGGTGCGATTCAAACTAGTTTCGAACCAAACTGGTTAGAAATTAAAGCAGGATTTAGAACTAAAAAGAAGAGTTTCGAACCGAGTCAGACTCAGTTCTAGTACAATTCGAACCAAATTTCGAACCGAACTAGATTTAATTCATTTCGGAACCAAACTGGTTTGATTAGTTTTGAACCTACTCTTTTTCAAATCGAACTCAATTGAATCACCAGCCACAAGCTTAGGGGAAAGGGCGGTGTCCGATGCCCATCGGACCAGAGTTTGTTCAATGGGTGGTTTCTACCGTCCGATGCACTTTAATATCTCCTCTCCCCAAGTTTAGCGTGCACGCGTAATAGCTGGATGATAAGAGTTACGTTCTGGTTAGATAGATAATTACGAATAGTGCTTATTAAACCTGAATAAAAGGTGGAAGATGATATGATGCAAGTGCTTGGGTCTGGGTCTGGGTCAGATTTGGTTGAAGTACGAAGGAAGATAAACCTTCTGCAAACCTATTTTGCAATATTGGAATTTTGTCTGTTCATTCTATGCAACTGTCTGTTTAGATTTATAATAATTTGGTGTTGTTTGTTATCCTACATAGGTGATAGGTGCTTTTTTTTTTCTTTACATAATTGTAGTTTGTATCAAATATCAGCTGCTTGGTTGTTGCCTAGTCGGTATTAAGTAAAATATAGGTGGGATTTTTTCTTCTATCTTGGCAAAATAATAACAATGATAATAATAAACATATGATATGTACATACATGTACACAGACTTGTAAAATTATTTAAAAAATAAAACAAAGAACGATGATCTGGAAAACAAATTCAAGAAAATTAAAAATAAATAAAGAAAAAACTTTGCAGATGAAAACGGAGCGAATACAGAGTGCATAAAAGTATATTTATATATTTTTTTATTTTTCGGATTTGAATACGGAGTGGATATCAGACGGTATGAATACTGATCGGATATTTATTAAAATAATATTAAAAATACTTAAGCTCATAAAATTTATCTACTTATAATAATGAATAACATATTTTTTTTCATAATATATATTAATATATATGGTGTATATGTACAATTAAGATATAGATAATTGAAACGTAAAACCATATTAGTAACCTTATTCGTACGGATAATCAGATATCGAATAATTACACCTAATTTTTTAAATACAGATCACATAATATACCGTTTTCACCCCTAACAGCATCCCCGTTAAAATGTATCTAAAATATAAAAGATATTTGAAGAATAACCGAAGAGAATGAGTCGACGAAATGAAAATTTTATCCAGACCTCTTCCATATATTTCATGCTTCATGCTTTGATTAATTCTGTCGTTTTATATTGTGTGGATTGTAGATTGGACATGCAAAATACGACCCAAAAAAAAAAAAAAACAGAGGAAATAAACAAAGAGCACCGAAAAAAGTCAGCTGTAATTTTGGTTATATTTAATTTTGAGATTTTTCATTTTTGTCTTATAGATAAATAATGACATGTCCAATGTGGCATCTTCAGCTATGCCAGAACGAAAAGAAAAGAAAAGGATAACGAAATTATACTACCGTGAAGAACGCGTGGCGTGATAACAACGCGTGGTTTGGTACCCGTTCCTATCTTCCACCGTCCGTTATCCCATCCCGTGATCCGCCTCTTTCTCTCTTTCCAAAATATCTACCCATCGAGCCATCACGCCACGCCACGCCAAGCCGATTATAAGCCGAGCGGAGTAGCCTTATCATGCCACGTGTGGCTCTGCCATCCCACGGTTCCCACCTCGTCACCGTACCATACGAACTTACATTGGGTTTCGCGCGCCGAAGTAAGCCTCCTCCAGCTGAGCGGCGCGGCGCGGCGCCGACGCGTGCGCCTGCGCCACTTGTTCTAACAGTTTTCTAAGCCACCGCCTCTTGGGAGAAATTAGAAATCATGTGCATGTCGGGAGAAGTCACGTGAGACTAACCTTTCCGTTTGTTTTTCAAAAGACTCGGTCTACGACGCTAAAAATGAAGACAGGACGTCATTTTGCTACTTTTGACATTTTTTATTTATTTTGAAATTCTTGTCCAGCGTGAAAATTATGTCATCAAAGATGTATATTATTGGAACTTCTTTGTAATTTTCTTTTAGGCCTGTTCGACGTGTTATTTTGCTCGTGAGAAAAAAAAAATTCAGTCAAACTGAATTTTTTTTCCCACGAGCACTAAAATTTTATGTTCCCATATCCATTTTCCAGCCTATTAGCACGCCGGCCTTAAATTTTTTTTGTTTTGTTGCACACACTACCACGATTTTCACATTTGTCATATGAGAAAGAAGTCATTTTGGTTAAAATCAAGTCTAAATAATTAAATTAAAATTATATATGATTTAAAAATCTAACATAATGATCTGAATTAAACTTCTCAACGGAATAACAACCAATTAAAAAATCAATGTAAATATCAATTTATTTGGTTGAACCAACATAAAAGAAGCTAAATTTCAAAAAGTAAAAAAAAAAATCAATACATTGACAAATATATTTATTAGTTATAGAAATAAATATCACAATATACTCGAGTTAAATCGAAACAAAAGATATTAAACCGAACTAAATATAAAAAAAACTGAAGTAATATGCCTAAATGTCATGTAATAAATGTTTGTTTGGTTAAGCCAAAATAAGATAAATTAAACCAAACTAAATATGAAAATAAAATTAATTAAACAATTCATCTGAAGCGAACTATTTAAAGTGACAGATCGAACCGTTTAACTCAGAATTTACCAGTTCGTTTGAAAACCAAAATAAACCGGATCCAATGAACTCCCTAGCATAGAGCACAGGTGGTATCTTTTATTTTAAATGATTTAATCATATAAATAATCCAGATTGAAAATATTATTAGTATGTACGTTCCTAAGTCCTAACTCCTAACTAATATTTTCTAGAATAATTAGGTTTGCAACATTTTTGAATCTGTAGATGGAAATAAGAATTATGAAGTGGTACAGAAAAAAAAATTTGAGGGACCGTGTGAGGAGGATTTGGTGGTGGGGACCACCGCCACGGGAGGTGACCAGACTCAACAGGTAAAAGTTAGGAGGCAGTGGGTCCACATCTACCGTCTGGGACCTGACACTCTGTCAAGGCCTTTTTTTTCCTTTAGTTATAAATAAATATAATTAAATTTGGACTCGTCCGTCCCTACCCCACCATCCGTGCTTTGTTTGTTTTAGCATTAAGGTACCTATCATACTGTCTATTTACCTTTAAGTGTTTCCGCAATTAGGACTCAATCCCTACCTTTCGCTTGTTGCTTAATGAAAAGGTTAAGATTTAATTTAACGAAATGTTTGGGCGGAGTCGGTCTTCTGTAAGAGTCAATCAAGAATATAAAATAAAAAAAATTCATATTAAAAATAAAAATCAATTTACAATATCCATAACCATTTATTCTAAATTATTTAAAAATCATGTATAAACATTTTTTTTTATATAAAAAAAAAAATAAAGATCAACTAACCCGTTCATCGACTATAACTACGTCATTGGGTCATCAAAAGTATCTCTAAGCCTAACTGATGAAATTAACATATAGTTTCAACTTCCAAAAAATAAGTTTAAAGTATTAAATAATATTTTAAAGAGTTGCTATATATATATATAGAGAGATAGAGAGAGAGGAGAGATCAAATTACAACAATTTTGAGACCATTGAATTTTGTATCCATCTTAATAAATAGTAAAAAAAATCACAAAAATATAAAATTTAATTCGGAAGTTTAATTTATTTAGATAATTATGTTGAATGATTTGGATTTGGACTTGTATCCTCTCAGATACTTATTTTAGGGTTTCATATTAAATATCATCTGTTTTGGGATTTGGACTAATGCAGAGGCAGTATCGTTAGGCTTTGGGATTCGTGCCAAATTAAAATGAACAGTCCGTATCCACTAATTGTAAAAGGTTTCCTTGTGCATTAATGGAGAGGATGTGAATTCTTTAGATTAAGGGGACGGCTTGTAATTTTAATTTTCCTCACAATTCTTCTTATGGATCAAATAACGGTGACTAGACATCGGAACAAATTAATCCCTGCGCACATACACTGTTTGGTTTGGTTGGATTAAAATCAAAACGAAATAGGTTGATTAAAATTTTATTTGATTGCAAAAACTATAACCAAACCGATCAAAATAAACTCATCAACCGAACAGACTGAACTAAACTTGAATTTGTTTGGTTGAACCGAAATAAGAAAATTAAACGCATAAGTATTTTTTGTTATTTTTTAGATGGATTTAAAAAAAAATGTTTGATTCGGTTTTAGCCGGTTTTAAGCGGAATCAAGTATATACATTATGTCATAATTTTTTATTTTTAAATGTTTGGTTCGGACAAGGAATGGGTTTAAAAATTCCGGTCTATTCGATCTTAACCGATTTAAAATTTCTAAACCGAACCAATCCAAATAATTAAATCGGTTTTAAAAAATGAACCAAGCCAATTCTTTTCACCTGAAAAAAAAAAAAAAACAAACCGAATTCACTTGAATCCATTTAAAACCCATTAAACCGGACCGATGAAAACACCTTACATATTCCCCTTTCAAGACAAGTAGATGGTCCACAATTCCAAAACATTATCTGAGGTTAGTGTTTGGTGATTTTGAGATAGTGCGCTTGAGATCAAATTATTAGTGATAAGTAGTGGATCTAACTCTTCAACAGCCAATTTGGATTGCATAAGCAGCCACGATGGTATGAGACTAAATTCTACATCGTCTTAGCTTTAGCTTATTAAATTAATGAGTGAGTTAATTCGAATCAGAAAGATCGTATCGAGTTCTGAAAATAATTTGAGGTTAACTCGTTACCAACTCCAGCGATTCACAACTTGTTTATAATGTCATTGATGACTTGGGTCCGAATTTGAATGAGTTGAGTAGTCATTTAAAATAGAAAGTCAAGGATCTACCGTGGTGATATTTTGTGTAATTTAAATTGTAAATAAGCGAGTTAAAACAAATTATTAACAAACGAGTTATCTGCGGGTTATGAACACATTACTTTTTTGCAGCCCATGCTAACTAGTACAAAATTAAAGTGTCAATATTAAGTCATAATAGTAACAATTGTACCATCAGATTAACAACAGATGTGCTCAGCACAACAATATTGGCTGTAATCACTTAAATAGACCAATAAGGAGTTATATTATCAGAAGGCCAATAATATCAGATTGTTACAAAAATGCCAAGACGGTTTTAACTTTTAAGTCAGCAACCTATGCATGAATTGTTTTAATAGTAAAAAGAATTTAAATATTCTACAGTTTTTCTAAAATTAAGTATAAATAAATACGACCCATAGGTCCCAGACTGACTTGCGCTGCAGTTCATCTGTAATTTTTGGCACCATTTAGTCGCCACTTAGAGAAAAAAAAAAAAAAAACTTATATTTATCTTCTTTTTGACATATTTTTTAACGGATGTATGAAATATTGACTTATGGGTAGGGTTGGAAACGAATCCAACTAAATCGAACTTAATTCAATTTAAATTTGAATTTGAATATGATTCGAACTGAACTGGTTTGATTTGTTTCAGAACGAACTGTTCGAATCGAATTGAAGGCAAACGAATCACGAACTACAAAAATTTTGACAACCACCAGTAGTTTATTAGTTTTCTTCACAAAGAACAAAATTTATGTATTTTTTTAAATCTTTTACCTTTCACGAATTCACACTGATGGATTATGGCCAGTTCAAAATTCTCTTACCTTTTACGTTACTAGATTGATTATAACATGGAATGAACTTAGTCAAATGAAACTTATTCTATTGTTAATTTATTATGATGGTGAAATATTTATCTATTATAAGTTAATATTAATAATTTTGAGCTCTGATATATATTTGGTTCCTGCATTATTAAAAATTGATAGTTGAGCTTGAAGTCATTAGTTACATTATTTGAGATTCGAACCTAAATAATTCGCGAACTAATTTCGAACGAACTATACCCAGTTTGAATTTGGCTTTGAATAAAATTCAAACCGAACTATTTTGATTTGTTTAAAAAAAAACTAATTTCAAATCAAATTAATTATAAACTTTTTCGGAATCAAACACAAGAGCTTTTTGTGCAGCCTACTTGGGATATAAATGCTAGTATGTATAAAGGCAGTGGGTATATATGCAATTTACAAAATGCTTTTTAAAGCGAAAATGGCAAAGTCTAATTGGATACGGCAACTATTTGGTGACCTCACCGCTTACTCTCTAGTCTCTATCGCGTTTTCTTCTTTTATTTTATTTTTCTTAAATCCCGTCCCATCTCTTGCGAACTTTTTACATGCACGTCCCTCCTTTTATTAGGAATCAGCTAGAAACTCCAAAATTACATAAACTGATGATAATGAATTCTTAGTGCCCGTTCTTGTCAACAAAACAAAACAAATAAAGAGATCGATTTAATGCTATTGTTTTCAAGCAAGATGTAAGAATATTACAACATCTTGGATTTCAAGTTTTATTATCCTAAGAGTCAATTTCATTTTCTTTTTTACCAATACAAACATCTTTTATTTTTTGAAAGATTCCATCTTCGTTTTTATTCTTTCACGCTGGTAAAAAATCCAATCAAATTCACTCGTACAAACTCATCGCCGTGTCCGTCGGTGCTGAAATTCAAATATACTCGTCCAAATATTTTAACCAGCGCTTCTAACTTTTTTTCATCGAAATTTTATGCGCAGTTATTTTTTTTTAATGTTGGGATGGACAAGGTGATTGTTTTTTTTTTTTTTTTTCTTAAGACCGTCCGAAATACATTTGAGTGCTATTTTGTATGGGCGAAATCGCCGAAATGTATAAAGTTTGTACGAAATCGCCGAAATAAATTTGAGTGCTATTTTTTTTCTTATCAGCATGACAACAATAATTTTAAAGTAGAACAAATAAATGAGACTTTCTTTAAGTGAAAGTTTTAAATCAGGTTATTCGGGTAATAATAATATTTTTTCGGTTCATGCAACCGTTAAAATTACCGGTTTATATTTATTATTGCACAGAGCATAATTTTGTTAATCAATACAATTTTCGTGGACACAAAATTATTTTGGAGAGCAATGTTTTGAAGACGAGGGTTCAAACACCTCATACTTTCTATACGTATTTCATATTTTACATCTTTATTTTTTAAATTCAAATTGTCGATACGAATCGCACGACATGATATCTTTTCTAATATATGATTGGATATGAAATTTTAGTATTTAATAAGACAGGTACAAAATCACTGTTTTTGGACTGTTCAAAAACAATGATTTTCCTACCTATCTAAAAAAATAGTAATTTTTTTTTTCAAAAATTATCAAATTTGATTTCCAAGCATATTTTAATATGGATATCATGTTGAGCGGTTCAAATAGACAGTTTGAACTTTCAATACGAATATATAAACAACGAAGCATGATGATGTATGAAAAACATGAGATGTTAGAACAATCCTCGTTTTGAAATGTAAGTAATTCCTGCTGAAATTTCACAAATATCTATATCAAATAAGATTGGTTTTTGTAAGATTTCTAGTAAAATATTGAAACCTAATAAGATTTGTTAAGAGATACTCGAACAATTTATCAGTAATTGTTGCTATCGTACGTAAGAAATAAATAATATCACCAGTGGTACAAATTTGACATTCTGGAGTACTAGAAAACAAATTCTGATACTCCATGTATTTTTTTGCAAACTGATTTATGTGAAATTACAAAAAAGTTACCAACTATTTTATAACTCGCTGGTATCTTTTTAACTAGAACATCTCCATCCTAATAGTTACTAAGCAATTAATTACAGCTATTCAAGAGAGTAGAAATTAAGTTAGAAATAATTTATAAAAGAGTGCGATAGAGATTTTAGCTAGGGTATAACGTTAGAAATTGCCACGTCAGATTAAAAATCATATAATTTTTTAGATAGGGATGCTCTTAGGTTTCTAAATTTTTCCGGCAAATAAGAATTTAAAATTGTACCCCACTGGCACTTAGAAATAAATTTCTTAGTAAGAAATCCTTATATTTTAAGAAACCCTTGTACACCTATAAATATAATTAGAAATTGCCACAATATTTTAAAATTCATATAATTTTTGAGATGAAGATGCTCTTGGGTTTCAAGATTTTTGGTTCGTGAAAAGTTGGCTCTCCAAACTTTTAATATTGCGGATCACCTCATCCAACTATGCAATCACTGGCGAAAGTCCAATCAATTATAAATTTATTTTTATTATATAATTTTAAATATGAAAATACTACACCACATAATTAATTTATTGTTATTTTATATTTTTTTTTATAAATTATAAAGTAGCCTGCAGCATTCAATGTCAATTTTAAAATCACACAAGTTAGTCATAATGCTAGTTAATTTTTATGTCTTCATAAATTGCAGTTTAATTAATTCTAAATAATTATTAAAAATATTTCTCCCACAAAGGTAAAATATAAACAGGCACAAAAAATAAAATAAAAAATCTAGCAAACATCCCGCATGCTGTGCAAATTTTATCAAGTGCCTCTATCTAAAAAAAAAATCTAAAAAGGCAAAATTATAAAAAATTAAAATATTATACTATAACACTGTTTTGAGTAATATTTCTAGAAAAATGAATCGAACTCTTTCTTGAAACAATTTGAACTGTGACTTTTTTTCCTAATCAGATTTAGTACAATGCAACAATTATTCGAAATCTTTCTCACTGCACTGTTCAAAAATTGAGAAAGTTGCGAGGAGGAATTAGTAAATTGGAGTAGTTTGATTTGTTAGAATAGAACCCACGTCAGTCACGTGGAATCTGAAATGGTTGGTGAGACAACAGCGGTGATGCGGTGAGTGTAACTCTTATTCTCACCGCTTGTCGCTTTCCAACTCAACCTACAGTAGAGTAGAGGTCTAGAAGATACCAATAAAATTACCATTACACCCCTACCATAAGTCGTCTGTAGGAAACAAAGTTTATAATGACGAGAACAAAACTAGTCATGCTTTTTTTGTACTGAAATGAATATTTGTAATTTTGTGGTTCGTGAAATTTAATTTATTTTTTAGCGAGGCTAGTAGTCGCCTAGTCGGCAACAGCATCAAGTTAAAACTCAATCGAATGGATAGATTAGATTCGAAATTTTATTTTTATTTTAAATTTTGGAAGGTAATTATTTGAAACGAATAAATTGTCAAATTTCTGATTTTTAAGATAAATATGAAAAAAATTAAAGTTATTACTTGTGTATAAAAAGTAATATTTTAGTCATCTAACTAGACATAATTCTGTTGACGATTTATATTCTCGTATTTAAAATACTATATTTAGAATTTTACGGTATTAAAATATTTCCATTATATCTTATATTTGATAGATATTTAAAGTTAAAGAGGTCAAAATTATTTGCCTTTGGTGAAGGCTTAAAATTAAAATCTAAATTAAGTAGTATAAATATAAAACAGTTATTTTCGCAGGTGAAAGAAATTAAATTATTTAAATGAATAATTTAACTTAGTTTGATTTAAAGTTAGACCTACGTTTGGGGCAAACTATTTTGGCATTTAATCCGCAAAAATGTGTAGAAATGGTACATCTTACAAAAATTGTATTTTATAAAAATACAGATATGCACATGATGCGGGGTGCGCGCATCCATTCGTTGTGGATCGCTTTTTCGTAATTATTAATTGGAGTTCAAATCATTCAACATGATTTAAAACTTATGTTTATATTACAGACGATTTTCTCATTTGTGAGTTTCAAGCATATAACCACGCACGGAAAAGTCATGTATCTTTGCTATCAAATCAAAAATTGATTCTCTTCCACTACGAATCGTAATGCTTCCAATATTCGATTCGCTTAAAATTAGTATTGCCTGGGTGGGCTTGAAAATACTGCGTAGTCAGAAATCTCCGTGGGCGACTTCTAGTTGCTAGAGGCGATTCGTAACTCCCCTTCCATTTACGAGAGTCATTCAATGTCACCGCTATTCGTCCGAGCATGTGCTCCCTTTTAGTGGATCTGGCTATCTTTTTTGTGCTCCCATTTAGGGAATCTGGCCATCGCTCTTCGTTTGCCTACTGTCTAGTTTCTTGAATTTAAGGGTCTTTATTGTCCAAGCTAAATGGTTCGCCTTTTCTTTTCCTCTTCTTCCGAGCTTTTCTTTCCCTCTCTGGCAATGGAAGAGTAGGTGGAACGAGATGTACATGGTGTTCTATGCAATTTTCTAATTATTTTATTTGACAAATTTACAAAACATACAGTTATTGTATTTAACGGTTTCATTGTACGAGCGGGTTTGCAGGTTCAAAAATAATATAACTGCAAAACCAAAGTTTGAAGAGCCATTGGAATCGACAAGACTTTACTAAGATTAAGATCATAAATTACAGTATCAAATAGAAAAGGTAAAGTAAATTTGAGATTATTGATTTTAGGAAATATCCATTCAGTATGGAAGCAAACTGTTCCGTGCATAATGTATTGAATGATACTGGACGGATAATGTAGCGTAATAGTACATAAGTATTATTCCATATGACAACCGTTCGAATGGAAAAATCCTGTATCATCCAAGAGATTTCCAGTTTTACTCCATTCTGAATGGATAATGTCCGTAAGTACATTAATCGAGCAACACAAAATTAGGATAAATATACTATCCGTTCAATACGATTAGTATGAAGTTCAAGAAGGCAAAACACCAAAGCTGCAATACATTTGGACTATTCCTTCGAACAAAAAATTACCATTCTGAACTTATTAGTTGAAATACCTAGATCTGGAGCTATGTCTGTAAATAGAGTTAATTCTCTACCTTCAGACTTAAGCAAGCCGTTTCTAAAATTTTAAAAAATACTTGTTATGTATTCTCGAGAGCTTCCTTCTTTGAAAGAGCTAAAACTTCAATACTCCTTTGATAATCTCAAATCTACTTGACTAATCTACTTCTAGATTAAATTAGAGTGTTGGTTCGTTGTTCGATAGTGTGGGGATATGCTTAGTGCTCCCTTTCTATAGTCGAGTGACTTCCCGCTTGTTGGTCATAAAGTGCTCACTGGCTCGAGCGTTTCTGCTCACATATAAACATAGTTGTGTGACGATTCTCTGTGGAGGAATTTTCAACTCGAGCTTCTAGGCTCAACCTTGTACATGAGTTAAACCGTGACTTTCCACCTTTGTGTAGGCTTGCGTGTCATGTGCTGTGCCATTTTTCTACGTTAGGCAATAGGTAAGGCGCGCCGATGAGGTTGCGTTGTCCTGGAGACATAGGTATTTTGAGCCGAATTCCGTCATCATCCTGCGTGTCAATCTCTCTTATTCTATCTATTTAACTTACATTGTTGATTGATTTGCGGTTGTTTGTTTTACGTACCATCACAAAAAACGACTAAGGTTTTTTAAGTCACCATATTCGCCCTCCTCTAAATACTGTTAGGACAACAATACATATAGTTAATTACGTTGGTTGTTTTTTGTGTGTTATTGGTCTTCTCCTGATCTCTGAGTGGTGACTGTTTTGGTTCAGTTGATTCAGTTTATGTTCTAGTTTGATTTAGTGCTTTCTTTGTTGCATATCTCTCTGAGTGCTGATTGTCATGTTCTAGTTGATTCGGTTCTTAATCCGGTTTGATTTAGTGTCTTCTGTCAAAGAAACATGACATAATATATGCATAGAGGAAAATCATTAGGTTTCTATCATTACAGCTAAGCCTGAATATCTACACAGAGTACATACTCCACGTCCATTTTTTAGTTTGTTTACAACTAAATACTGTCACCAACACACGTTATCTAATATTACGTAACAATTAGTTGTATCTTTCAATCAATATAATTGCCTACGGAATTTCAACTAAAACAGAAAAAAAAAAATACTACGTAGTCGATGTTACTTTGTTTCGAAAATTTGTATAAAATACAAGCGATTATGCTTCGGGACCCCATAGATTTTTGTTATACACAGAGTAAAAAATCGGAATCTTTTATATTTTTTAAGGTTCATACTGTTTGCAAAAACGAACGAAATTGTTAAATGCAGATCTACTCATGACATAACATTTGAATTGTACGAATTATAAACCATTCAATTATTTAGTGGCTCGGATCCAAATATCTGTGAACTGTCCAAATCCGGTGGATTTGTTAAAAAATAAAAAATTGACCGCAAACTTCAATTCATGCATCTATATCAAATGGATTTAAATATATTGAAATCCGAGATTCCTAAAATTTCTTAAATTCGAGATCTAGTTATCAAACTGTTCCGAAATGTGTGTGCAGAAAAATCAGCTATTCTGAGATGCGTGCACAGAAAAAGTTGAAAGACTGCGATCTCAAATTTTGGGAATTTCAGAATATCTCGAATTTCAACGAACTGTTCTGCCGGACCCGTTTAGAACGAGATGCGGATCCCTGATAATTTATAGTCTCAAATATGAAAAAGAGAAAAGTAATTTAAAAAATGACAGAAAAATAAATTTTCTCAGCATAAAAAATTTGATTTGGAATTTATAACTTAATGCTGTAGCCAGATTAGGTTGTGGAGCTAGCAAGAGGCGACATAAATATTAATCATCTCACTTCATAATTTCACATTTAAAATATGAAACAAGGTGTAAAACATCAGAAGGGGATTTTCATAATTATTTCGCCTGGAAGACCCACTTTAATAAATGTAAATATATTTTTCTATTTATTACTTTGAACCGTAAATTAAGTCGTCAAATAAAATATAAAATGCAGTGAGCAACTCAAATTCTACTTAAAAAATTTTAGTAGCAACCAAACCCAAGAACACTGACCTCTAACAATAGCAATTAGTTAACTTTAAATTTGATTTTTGTGTGAATTATAGCATATAAAAAATAATATAACTAACAACTAGCAATACTAAAATCCAAGAGCATATCTAGAGTAGGGCAAGTATAGATACGTACACCGACATTTTAATTCTGCACAGATATACCATCCATAATCTCCTTGTTATGATCTGGAAAAAAAAAATAAGGGACCGAGTTGTAAAAAATATTGCTTGGGCTTCGGTCTTATATAATCGTTGATATTTGTTTATTATGTCTGAATTAATACTTGATGATGACATGTATAATAGTTCTGAAATTATTAGCTGGCCTCAAATAAAAAGAATAATAACAATAATAAAAGGAGAAACTAATAGCCCAGAAAAATCAAGTTCATTGAAATTTATTTAAATAATATTCTAAATTACTATGTTTGAAATCCAGCACCAATTCAAAAAAAAAATTACCTTATTTTTAGTTTTGGAAAATGGGCCCTTTCTTTAATGGCACAGTTGCACGGTCTCAAGAGGACTATAGGTGTGCAGTGTAGTGGGGACACGCTGCTACATTGATTGGATCTAACTATTTTTTTTATATATTTTTTCATTTGATATTCAGCTCCAAATATTACCTCACTGTTTCTCCATTAAAATTATCCGGTTTTTGAAACATAGAAAAATATAAAAACAAATGGTTTATGAAAATATAAACATACTGGCATATAATTATTTTTAATTAAGTAACTGATCATGCAGGATGAATTTTAGACTAACTAGTCAGATTCGACCATAAAAAATATTTAGTTAGACCATTCAAAGTCCCACATAATTTTTTTTCTCATCTAATTAGTTAGTTTAGAATGCCTCAAAGTTTAAAATTTTTTTAGTTTAGATTGAATGATTAACTGAAATAAAACTAAAAACTATACAAATATGTTGCTGCTTCTTCAAAGCCTTTATTCCCAAACAAGTTGGGATATGGTAGAAATGAAACCCAACTGAAATAATACAGAGATTTCTTAGGAAGTCACGTACTACTCCAGCCTAATTAGTGAGGATCTCATTTTCATAAAGAGATTATTTTTTTTTTACTGCTGGCTCGTCAAGCCTACTATCACTAATGCTTCTCCTTTTTCCTGACTTGAGCATGTTTTGTAGAAACTACACCGGCGGAGTTCTGCTCAATTTATATGCAATATAATGAAATTGTTTATTAAAATTAAAAATTTTAGGGGGACTTACTTGGAGACCGGAATCATATCCTACAAAAGATGAAAGAGGAAGGTTATGATGTTTATTTCTTTTACTTTATTTTTATTTTTTTTCTTTTAGTTCGCAGGGTAATGATATTATATTGGGTCCCGGTTTTGTAGCTGAGAAACAGGAGAGAAGATGGGACCCACATGCGATGTTTCTTATGATAATCTTCTCTAATAAACTAATCATACAAATTCTCCAATCTCCACTTGTCCTGCCAGACAAAAAAAGTACCAATCTACCCTTAAACTTTTGCTATTTTGCTTCATTTCCAAGGGAGAAGGGTTTTAAGTGTGATCTTTAAGTTTAGACATTTAAAAGTGAATCTCCTATATTTTAAATAGGTTAAAATAAAAATTGATTCGGTTTTGACCAACCTGTTGCAACAAATAATAGTGGTATATTTTTCTTTAATAGCTGGTGTCTGAAGTACATATTGATAGATTTTTACAAAGGACATAAAATATTTTTAAAAAATTAAGAAAGAAGGAGTCACTAACATTTGACCTAATTTTTTCGTCAATTAAATTGATTATGCTTGGCAAGTCATTAAATTCTTATAAATTATAATTGGTCTTTAAATGGTAAATGAGGTTATACATTTCTCAGATAATGATCAATGCATGCAATTTAGTGCTCACACGATCACACCTTGAAATGTCACTTTGACTACGTAAATTACCTTCGTAGAAAATAAATATATTTAAGAAATACACCCAAAAAAAATTGCCTTTACATTTTCTCTTAAACAATTGTATCAAGCATACAAAGATGAAATAAGATAAAACTGTCTGAAATGATTATCATAGATATTGCTCACTGTGTAATTAATTTCTGAGGAGGGTTCAAATACCTCCATTTTAAAAAACTTTAATAACTAAAAAAATCTAAAACTTAAAAATCAAAATAAAACCATTGGATATGATCTACATCATTTTATCTATGCACATATAAAAAATTATGACATTCCAATTTTATTTTGATTGTCATCAAGAACTTGTAAAAAGTGTACTAATGTGGATAATTTAGAGACGTTGATTTTGCAACTTATCAATTCACATATAAACAAAATTGAAATATGATAGTTTTTTATGAACACAAAGAAAAAATAACATAGATCACATCTAATGATTTTATTTTGACTTTTAAATTTTAGATTTTAAGCTATTAACGTTTTTAAAAATAGAGGCACAGTGGAAGCATTGGAACCCTTCTCTTAATTTCTTCCTTCAATCTACAGTGTTATGCGTTTATGAACTATTATAAAATATTATCAAACTTTTTAAGGGCAGAAGTGAAAGAACTCTATAAAGAAGTTCGTAAGCCTGAAGCCTAACTTAGGTTTTGTGAGCCGAGGCATCTGTTTTGGTATCCTTGTAACATCTTTTCTGGTATCCTAACTTTTTAAAAGGAGGATTGTGATAAGTACGGCGCAATTTAAAATACAGTTTTTTTTTTATTATAAAAATTAAACCTATTCTGTTGGCAATTTGCCAAAAAAACAGCTGGTTATAGAGAGGGTTTATTTGCAATTTCACGCTAAAAATAATTAATTACATGGACACGATTTGTATATTTATTTTTAGAGAAATACTCCCAACATACGTATGAAAAGATCCCTATATTTTTAGTGGGCAGACATGCTTTAGAAAAATACCACAAATATGCTCCATCTTTTCTTTTCTGGGAAACCACTTTATCTTCATTCAAGACAATTTTATCCTTTATCCTAAAAAAGGTTCTGCATTAGGAAAAAAAAATTAAGAAAAGAATGAAAAGAAAATCTCAATAATTGATTTTAAAACAGCAAGTCACCACAAACAAAAAAAAAAACAGAGCAGTGAGTATTTAATTAAGGAACTTATGTAAACTATTTTCCACGACTATATCATACCCAATTTATATAAGAAAATTTACCAAAAGGAAATAATATTTTTAAGAGAAAATTGATTATTTGCCACTCCAAAACCTTCAAATCTGAAAAACGTCATCACAAAACTATAAATATGAAAAATACCACTCTAAACTTAGTTAATTCTTAAATTTGCCATAAAGACAAAATTATATTTTTATTTATTAAAAATTAACTGAAAAATATAGTTTTTAGATACGTATTTCTATATTTTTCTATACACCTTTCAGACTCTTCATTATACGTATCTCAAAACTGTAAATTTTTTTTTTAATAAAAAAAAGTACAATTGCATATAAAGTGGCTACACTAGTTGGAGTGCACATTTTCATAACCTCGTGTAAATAGATACTTTTGAATGAAATTGGATCTGTTCGGATTCATAAAAAAATGTTAAATACATTGCATTAGTTAGAAACTGTCGTATCTATGGAAACATGCACATTTTTCATTTACAAATTTTCATTATAGTGCAGCGCCTTTTTTTAAGTTCAGTGCGCTACTTTTTTGACCGATTAAAATTATAGAAAAATATATATTGTTAAAAAAAAGTTTGAGATTTGGTGTTTGAAAAAGCAAAGCAAAGAACCAGAGAGGAGATATGGCCACATATTTTTTTTTCTCCATATTAATTGTATAGGTATCTATCACTTCATACAGAGCATCTAATACTCTTTTCATTTTATTCGTTTTATTTTATGATAGTGCTTGACAAATTTTAGATAGATATATTTGAATGTACGAAAATAACCTTATATCTGTTGTGTTATCATTCTTATTTATTTCAATCAAAAATGTATTTTTTTTTCTAAAAGAATACCGAGTTAGTGTTAATATGTCAATCCAACGCCTTGAAAGAGCAATTAATTACAGTTCTTTTTAAATTATACAACAACACAATATTTTTTATGCTTCAAACAACACAAAATTTAAGCTCTTCAATACTATTTAAAATAGTACTGTTCTCGAATTATTTTAACGGGTTAATCTGAACAACATAATTCTCGTATGATTTTTCGAGAATCCAAAAAAAAAGTTGATTTGTAATTTCGTACTTAAAGAAATCACTTTCTTCCTGATATGGAATTTGGAAAAAGTACATTATAAAGGAAAATCGCTTATTACAGCAATTTACTCCAATTCTCCATCTACCTTGCTTTGACCCATTTGTGTGTATGGCGGCCTTTTAGGGCCTGTTCGGCGGGCCATTGAGAATGGACATGAGCGCGGAAATTGAACTAAAAAATACTGTTCATGTGAGAAAAAAAATTCAGTTGAACTGAAATTTTTTTTTCGCGGGAACAATGGAGCGGCCGAACAGGACCTTAATCTGTTAATTGTTACGATAGTTAGAATTTGGGCCTTTTATTTTTGCATTTCTAGTCAAGTTCTTAATTTCCACAAACTTTTGTATTTTGGAATTTTACTATAATTAAATTATCTATATAATTGAGAATTAGTCTTTGGTCTAGTGACTAAGGTACGTGGTCTCTATGTAAGAGGTCATGAGTTCGAAATTCAGATGGGAGAAATCATTTGTTATAATAACAAATGTATTAAATAGTTGGGTGACTTGACCTCCAACTTTACTAAAAAAAAATTATCTCCATAATTAAAATATAAAAAATAGATATAAATAAGGAGTAAGTCTAAAAATTTATTGCCTTCACGATGTACTCGCTTCCGTAAAAATTAATTCAGAAGGCTGCTAGAATATTCATAGAAAATTCAAAAGGCTGCTAGAGGATGTACTACCGCTTCCATAAAAATAATTTACAGTTACGTATTTTATGGAACGAATAGATCGGTTTATTACATGCCAGAGATTAATAACTTGACAAATCATTTCAAAGTTAAAAATACAGTATTGTAATTATATTAAAAAAAAAAAATTTACGTGAAAGGTCGCTTGTTCGAAATAGTATCAAAGAGGAATATGATTATTTTTTCATTACTAAAGAAAATATATAATTTAGTGACCTCCAGATATTTTTAACACACGGTTAGTACTTGTACCAAAAGTACCATCAAAATACACTGTCCATAAAAACACAACGATATTTGTTGAAATACACGACAACAAGATGCCATCTAAATATTTCATGAAGTTGGTCGGTAAACAGTAAACTCCAGCCAACCCCATACTTCCAAATAATAAAAAAATAGGGACCAAATTGCTAGATTCCAACCGGCTTAAAGAAGTTAAAATGATTGTGACCCATCTAATAAAATCCGGTGGGGACTGGGGCAGTGCCAAAAATATTTGAATTGGTGAGAAAACCTAACTTGTTGCCTGGGCATGAATGGCAAAGGTACAATGCAAATATATTAGGTGGGACCTAATTTGTCGGAGAGGGGGATCCCCACAATTGGCCATGGTCAAAACATGCTTTGTGTGCACTATGCACCAATCTTTATATTTATTTATTTCTCCTTCTGGATACCCACTTTAATAATGAGATATGCACGCCACTATGAGATGATGGTTGAATGGGAAATTTTATTTTATTTTTTGAAATAATATCTTATGCGTCTATTTCTTTGTAACTTTTTATCTCTAACTATATTCTGTTAATCATAATATATAATTAATAATTGTTAAGGACAAAATATCACATAGCACCGAGTTGAACCGATTATTAATTCCGTGCTCACACGTAATTTTTAAAATTCAGTCTAAAATATTGTTGTTGTTGTTGTTGTTGTTGTTATTTTGGTTGAAAGTCTGTAGGCAATTGTATTGAGCAAAAGGGTTACAAACTAGCTGTTACACGAGATAAGATAACCAGTGTGTGTAAAAACATAAGCTGTAAACAAATAAAAACGCACAGTGATATGCGCATCTGTGGACACACAATTAGATTATTATTACTTGATTGGAGTGATAAGGGTTTAATGATTGTTGCCTTTGTACGCATGTCGCAGTTGAGAAGGCACTGAATCCAAACTGGATTGGAAATTGAATCGACCGAATCAGGACAGTCGCCAATAACTCAGAAAGGCACTAGATCAAATCGGACCGTGAACTGAATCAACCAGCCTATAACAGCCACCTCTAAACAGAGAGGAAAAATGAGAGAGAGAAGCGGAGGTAAGAAGCACACACAAAACAACACACAAATATTAAACAAAAAATGAAAGGTATACCTATTATATACAAACGGGAGGTCACTTACCCTTCTGCAACTAAAGAGGAGAAGCACCTACGATTGATCTATTACTTCAGTCCAATACCCACGATGGGACGAACTCAGAGAGCGGCGTCATGATTTTTTCCCTTTTGATTTCATCTCTGTTCACTTTGCAGGTCGCACTACTGAAGCACCGCTTTTCTTTGCTTGCTATATAATTTGTAACACCCATAAATGAGGAGGGTTCAAATGCACCATTTTTTTTGGTGCTCCAATATACTCCACATCATTTATTTCTATTTGCAAAGTCCGAACGGTCGATCCGAACTGCTCAATATGATCTTCATAATAAAATATACTTGGAGACCAAATTTTTTATTTTTTATATTTTTTTTGCTATTTTTTCCATAGGTACAAAATCATTGTTTTAAGGTGATTTTGGATCATCCGATAAAGCGATATTGTACCTATGAAAAAAAATAGTAAACAAATTCTAAAATTTAGTCTCCAAGCATATTTTATTACAAAGAACATATTTAGCGGTTCGGATCGACTGTACGGATTTTGTAAACATAAATAAATGATGTGGAGTATATTAGAGTATAAAAAAAATAATACATTTGAACTCTCTCATCTAGATAAGCTGGCTAAAGATCATACGAGTATATAAAATAGATGATAAGCTTGCTAAAGATCATTACGTGTATATAAAATTAATATAATTAGAGAGTGTCTTCTATGGACATAAGGACCTATTTGTAAAATGAATATATTTTTATTTTCAAAGTTCAAACAGTCGATCCGAACCGTTCATCTTGTTCTCCATATTAATATGTGCTTGGAGACCAAATTTTACATTTTTCTGAATTTTTTTACTATTTATTAAGATGAGTACAAAATTCAATGGTTTGAATTTGATATTTTTTGTACCCATCTTAATAAATAGTAAAAAAATTCAGAAAAATGTAAAATTTGGTCTCCAAGCACATATTAATATGGAGAACAAGATGAACGGTTCGGATCGACTGTTTGAACTTTGAAAATAAAAATATGTTCATTTTACAAATAGGTCCTGATGTCCATAGAAATCTTTGCCAATTAATATTGGTACTCGGTATGAATTACTGAGATTGTTTGATCCTGTAACTTAAAATGTCAAATAATGGCTGCCAGGAAGGAAAAAGAAAAAAAACAACAACAACTAGATCTAACATAATCCACGAACAAAGGCCGCGTTGATTCTAGAAACGCATGATTCAAACAACTCCGTGTACATATCGCTTTCACAATCAAATTATTGCTAGTTCCGTGCCATTTCCTCAAGTACAAAGCACCATCTAATAATTAAATATTCCATGCCCATGTCTTTTGCAGTGTGGTTTTTCGACCGCCTGATGTTTATAAAAAAAATTACCAATTCAACAATAAAGAATATTTCTTTTAGCAGCCATTATTTGACATTTTTTTAGAGCAAGTTTATAATTGCCAGATATCTCATGTCAAATTGAGCAAATATACATTGTTAATTGAAGAAGATGATTTTTCAGAAAAATTTCAGCACCTTTCGTTTAAATTGCTTCCTTATTTCGTTTTATTTTAAGAAAAAAAGATGAAGATTTAATTTTTAAATTTCATTGATTAGGACACCAGCAGTGTCGGATGTTAACAATTTTTATTGAAAAATAAAATTCCATAAATTATGCTATTAAAGAAAACAAATTGACATGTAAATGAATTTAAATTGCTTACTCATTCTTTGAAATGGCTTTCGTCAGAAATATATTCAATATAAGACAAATATATTATCTTTTACTAGATTGATGAGCATTAATTTACAATAAATAAGATTTTACAAATTTTCTGATAAATTAGTCACAAGTAGTATTATTTTCTCATGTCAGAATAAAATGTTTCCGAAGAGAATTAAATGTCTAAATCACTTACTATCCAAAAACAATTTTCTAACATAATTTGAAAGTTACAATCTTCTACACAGAAAATATTGCCGTTTACTATCATATCATATAATCTTCTACACAAAAAATATTGTCGTTTACTATCATATCATATGAAAGACTAGTTCTTAGCAAAACGACTACCTTATCCATTTAAAACAAAACGAGTAATTTTTTTTTGGAGAAGATTAAAAGTCTAAATCATCAATTGTCCAGAAAAAAAATTCTAACCGAATTTCAAATTTTCAATCTTGTACACATAAAATATTGTCTGTTTATAATCATATCAAAGCGAGTATTTTTCCCAAGTAGAATCGAACACTAAAATCACCAATTGATCACAAAAAAAATCTTCCACTAAAATTTTAAATTTACAATTTCTACACAAAAAAAATATTATTATCTGCCTCGTATCAAAGACTAATTCTCAACAAAACGACCACCTTATTCGGCAACATGTCATCATATGTATGTGACTTTTCACTGTTCCAGAAAAACAACTGATTAATATCTGCGGCGGATGTGAATACTATTTGTTAAAATCTAAAGGAGCGTGGAGATCTCTGGTTAGATGGTGTGTTTGTTTGAGACTTTTCTGAGTTGATCTGTTCAAAAACCTTGAAATTTGGAAAAGTTAAGATAAATGTGCACTATAAAATATAAATCCAATTTGAAGTCACTTTTTCCCCACATTGACAACTCTGTTTTTTTTGCTTTTCCATCTCTCTTTCTCTTTTATTGTGTTTTCTCCTTCTGATTTTGACCTCCTTTTTTTTTTTTTTTTTTTAAATAGTAAGTTATTATCCCTCGACAAGGACTCGAGATTTTATACAACATCCGGTATAAAATCTATGTACCGTTCATACTCCCTCAATTTTAATTTTATAATATTTAGAATAAATCTGACCAAATAAATTTGTACCGTTTTATACACGTTCTTAGTTGTGTTAAAATTTTCTCGCAAATATTTTTCTCAGAAGTCGAACCCTCATCTCTGAAATAAAAATTTGTGTATCGCCACTTAATTATTTTTTAAAGATAAAAATAGAAGACGAGTCTCTCACTATTATTTATACATAAAAAATTTCTTATTTAAAATTTGAACCTACAACTTTTTACACATAGGACGTTTTATGTTTTTAATCAATAAATCTACGGTTGATTTCCTCAAATATAACTGTTGTGAAAGGGATTAAGGTTACAACTAAAATTAAAGTTTCCAATTCAAAATTTTGTGCATAGTCTCCTAAAGTTGTCCACTTACCGCACCATCCCTTTCTCACTATTCCGTATGAGGGTATGCTCCGTGTTTGAAATAACATAGAAAGACAAAGAAGAAGACAATGTTATTTTTTTTAATGTTTTAAATTAAGAGGACCTTTTCTTTTTTTGGAAAAATGTACAGAGATTTTTTTTTTTTTTTTTTATACTTCACAATTTAAACTCGAAAATAGGGTAAATATTCTCTTTTCTTTGCTCTCCATTCTTTTCCTCTCCATTTGCTTCCTGAGCATAATTTTCAAGACAGCTATGCAGTTTGGCCCCAGAATTCTGATAATTACAAAGTTGTTATATGTTGCATTTGGGTCAGTGAGTATACATATGCCTTTTTTTTTTTTTTATAAATATCTAAGAAAAATTATCCACCACACAAAATTATATAATAAATCATAAATTGAAATTATGGTCCCGTGTTTATAATTATTAAAAATGAAAGTAAATGTAACTATATTTTAACTTCTAGTCTCAAATTGTAAAAAGGTACATACATGTGAAAAGAATACCATTTTTATCGTCGGCATACGCCTCCTTTTTACTTTTTTTTTTAAACTAGTATCAGCAAAATTAAGATTATGTTCTCACCAAATTTATTGTCAAGAAATTATATACACAAGAAATTATTTTATTTTTATATGGAGCAGTGGGAATGTGTTGATGAGTTCCCTTTTTATTTAAAAAAAAATCGAAAGGCATGGAAATTTCAATCCAGCTTAAAAATATTTCTCCGATGATTTTTATTTTTTCAAATAATATTCCCGCTGGTTTCCCCAATACTCTTATTTGAGTTATTTCCATAAAAAAATCTCAATAGCGTTTTTTCTATCCTTACCTTCTTTTTTTTTAAAAAAATAGTTAAAATAATAATTGTTGTTTAGCAACTAAATACTCCATTATGCGTACTTAGTATGTCTATTGATGAAAATTTAGTAAAAAAATATTTTCATGTTAAAAATATATCATGCGCGTATATAATTTTTTTTCTTCTTTGTTGATTTCAATGGGTTCTCATCGGTTATTGAATGGAAAGTTTCATGATTATTTAAATAGCGATAACGCTGTTTTGGCAAAATATTTGGTAGTGTAATAATTGGTGAATGGAAACTATGTAGCTGACATGATGTTACAAGTTGGTTGTTGAATTATGAAAATAATAGGTGATGATGGTGTCGTCACTCGTCAATGCTTGCTCTATGTAATATGCTAATATTGTCATTTTCATAATGACTCAGACAGATATATAAAAATTGCACATGTAGATGATAAATCCGGTGCTGTAGCACAATATTTAAACTATATATTAAAATTTTCTGAAAAAAAAAACATTTAAATTTGTATTAATTTTAAGATTATTTTTACTATATTTCTAGATAGAATGAAAATAATTGGTTTTAAAAATTGTAGACACAAAGCTCGTAACAGTTGTGGTTCAGTGTTTTTTTTTAGTAAAATTGGAAGTTAAGACATCTAACTATTTAATAAACTTGTTATTATAACAAAGGGTTTTTTCCATCTGTGTTTCGAACTCATAACCTCTCACATAGAGACCATGTGTGCTTTTGCCACTAGACCAAAGACTGGTTCTTGTTGCAGTTCGGTGTTAATAACGCTTATATTGTATTTGTCCGTAAATAATATTTTTATTTTCAGAGATAGTGTTTGGGTGTGAAACAAGAGGTAGAGTAAATTTTTTGTTTCACATCTTAGTTGTCAAACTAGTGTAAAATAAAAAAAAAAAGTAAGACGGAGTACATTAAAATTATCACAGCTATAAATTTATTTCTCAATTTCTCTCTTTCAGACAGGTTGACTTAAAATCACGATTTAAACAGTCAAATAAAATAAAACAAAACAGAAAAAAGTAAGAAAAAAAAAAGCAATTTAATCTCTTTTAAGTAACAATCTAATATGATAAATGGAGTTATCAAAATCAATATCCCATACGACATGTTATTTCCAGAGGACCAAATATGATAAACACACGATGAATTGATGATAAGTGAAGAATTTGCCATATGTCCAATTAACCCATCACATCTTCCTAATCTTTCCCTTTCTAATGCCATGCCATCCAGGTTTCATTGCTGTCAAACCCAAAACTTAATCATCTCCTCTTTTTCGATTGGATTTGGATCTATTTCGGCCTCTTTAAAATTTGTGTTGAGGCATAACCAATAATTCGGATCTAACATGATGCGCTCTGAGATATCAGAGAATCTGAATTTACTCTCAAAGAAAGTTTTTTTTTTTTTTTTTTTTTTGAGAAATTATTGGCATGGCTTGCAAGTCAATATATAAAATTTTGAGCGTACGGCTCAACACACCTTATGATGTTATTTTTTAGTGTACGACTCCGTGTTATCTTTAGAGACCAAATATAAAAATAACGTGCAAAGGAAGATAACTTGCCATATCTCCAATTAGAAAAAAGAGTAGATTCATGGACACCAGAGCAGTTTGATACACTTTAAAATTTGTGCGGTCCTGTTCTGAGATTCTTGTGCACGGATTTTAGGACCCGTTCGGCTGCCAGCCCACATTTTATTGTTCACGTGAGAAAAAAAAACTGAATTTTTTTTTTCACGTGAACAGTAAAACACAGTTTACTGTGCATCTGTTCTTGTGTCCATTTCTATTTCCGGATTGCAGCCGAATAAACCCTTTAAAGTGCACCTGCCAGTTTTGATGCCCATTAGATCTAAAAGCAGGTGCAAAGTCCATCAAACTTACTCTGGACTCTAATAAATCTATCACATTTTTTAAACCTTTCCTTCAGATCTAGTGCAATAACTGATTGAGAAGAATGAGATCTGGGTTGTCAATTTTAATATGATACGAATCACAAAACGAAACCTCCAGTATTTAAATTAACACAACATTATTTTTGGTCTAATTGAATATATTGTACTCAGTCAAAGACAATACTTTTCGTATGAGAGGCCGCAAGTTCGAAATTTTAAAAGGACAATCTTTTACAGATATTAAGATTCAAACAGTTAAAGAAATGAACCTCTTATAAATTATTTTATAAGTTGTCTTATATATTCATTTTTTCATAATTTTTTTGACCGCTTGATCTTGTAGTAAATGAATTCGAAACTTTCAAATTTTTTGCATGTACATGCACCACTCATGAAGTACATGAATTTCAACGATTGAATTTGTTATTTGAAGCCGATCCGATATACTTTTAAAATTGTGCTCTTCAAATCTTCTTGGTGAGTACATCACACCTTAGCTTTGCTCTATAAAAAACTTTAGCTGCAAGAAAATTAAAAGAGGTATTGCTGAACTACTAAATGAAAATTGCAAATATTGTTAAGTCTTTTGCATATTTTCCATATTAAATAAAACATAATTAAAGAAGAGGTCATGTGGCCCGCTAAGCTTACAAAAGCTAACTTATGGAGGCATTTATAACTCTAAAACTAACAAATCTGAACTTTAACCCAATTTATAAAATAATAATCCTGGCTAATTGCTTTAGTGGCCTTTCTCTGGTGCCAATAACCATACTTCATCATTGCTAATATTGTAATCAATCCTAATCTTTATAAAAAAATTATCAGCAATAGAGCATCTATTGAGGTGCCTCTTGAATCTTAATAAAATACCAAATATAATATCAAGTGACAAATAAAATAAATCTTTGCAAACAAGTACCTACAAAGAAACATAATTACATTGTGGTTGCTTGTCCAGCACATTTTATTTTTCAAAATGTATTTAATATTTTGTGAATACCCAGAAAGATGATTTTTTTTTTCTTTTGATGCCCACATAAAGAGTGCAATCATTGTTTTAGTTTTTTTTTTTTAATTTGTATGTAGATCAGGTATTTTCTGTGGCTAAGGATTAAGATCCGCATACGAATTCTAAAAAACCAAATAATAATTCAAGCCCTTCCACTGCATGAAAAAAGTTTCCATCTTTCAATTTCATGACAACGTACATAATATTTTTTTAAATAAAAATTATGTTCTTGCTCACTGTCTGTTTTGTTTCCCGTTGAGTACATTTAACATTTATTTGTTGCTGTTCTAATTGTACTATGCTGTTTTTAACTGGAATCTTGTCCCGAAGACAGGTGCTTGGATTGTTCATCGATCTGATCAAATTTTGTACTGATCCATCTTCATAATGTAATTTTAATGATCAATAGTCGTGTCAGAGCAAATTGCATCGTTTGCCGTATGACCTGGTTAAATCAGGACATAGTTTTTGTACTGATTCATCGAATGAAGAACATGGTTTTTTTTTTGGTCGTGGCATAATTTAGACAGTACCGCTAAAATCAAATGATTTTTTTTTTAAACTATAAAAAAAAAAAGAGAAAATTAACAAACTAACTTAATGGTTTTAAGTTTTACAAAAAATTATAAGTACCAAGTTCCCATCTCGCACGGACTATTTCTTTTTGTGTGTACCGAATTAACATCTCGACCCTATGAATTTTACAAGATGTTAGAGATAAATACCACAAAAAATCAAAATTTTTCTATCCCGAGATGGCAAGTCGGCCACCTCTCTATTTTTTCCATGCCATTCCATTTCACATATCCATTTCGTATATTTTATTTTTTGTGCCGAAATAATATTTCGGCCCACTATTTTTTTTCCTTTGTCCCGAGATACTATACCGGTTCCAACCATTTCAAAATCAATCCCTCTGTCTCCTTCCTTCCTCCTTTCTTTCCACCCCCGAAGCTACCAACTTTTTTTTTTAACAACCTCATAAGTTACTTTTAAAAAAAAAAAAAAAAAAATCTATTCACATATATTTGTATAGTTTTGGAAGGAGAGCAGGAACTTCAGATTTACAAATTTCGTTAGGTATGTAATTAATTATTATTTTTTTATAAATAATCCGAATTATATAAATTGTTTGTAGTATAAATAATTAATTGTAGAGTAATTTAGTTTTTTTATAGTATAATTTAGATTTTTTTTTTAATGTAATATAGCTTTTTGTAGTGTAATATAGCTAATTGTAGAATTATTTATTTTACATGTAGAGTAATTTCACATTTTTGCATGTAGTATAAATAAGGAAAAATTTCCGGTGTGCCTGTCCAAACTTTCAAAATAGCCAATATCCCCATAAATACATCATAATAGCTACTATCCCCATAGAAACTCAACTTTCTTTCTTTCATCCCTTTAATTTTTTTTAATCTTTTATTAAATCATTTTAAAATAAAATTGACAAATATACCCTCATTCCTCCCTCTCCCTAATACACAGCATGCTTAAAGTAAAAACATAGAATTTTTTTTGACGAACTAATCAGGTAATTAGTTTTTAGGATTCAATCCGGAAGGGAAGTTTTTGAGAGGGAAGGAAAGCTTCTAAGTTTGAGAGCGAGAATAAAGACAGTGTTTTCAATTCATTTGTGATTCCATTTAGGTAGAAAGTGTTAGGAGCTCATTTTCATCAGCAGGTCAAAAACCATTTCCTTACTGTTACTCATCTATAAGGGGAGAATAAGTACCATAAAGAGTATAGAACCAACAATCAAAGAAAAAATGAAAGATATTATTCGAAAATATAATTAGAATTATATTATAGACGTTCGAATTATATTATAGACGAAATAGTATGTTCAATCAAAAGTCATTTCCGGTGGCGGGGAATTTACTACTTGACTTATTGGATCGTAGAGAAAATAAAATCCCATCTTTTTAGTTTAAGGTTGCTGTGGATTAGGGAAAGAGAGAGAGGGAGGAGGAGGACTGAGGGTAAATTTGGTAATTTTATTTTTAGAATGAATAAATAAGAGATAAAAGAAATTAAAGGGGATAGAAGAAAGAAAATTGAGTTTATATGGGGATATTGGCTATTTTAAAAGTTTGGATGGGCACACTGGAAATTTTTCCTATAAATAATTAATTATTAATAATTACAAGTAGAGTAATTTTTTTGCAGTGTAATTTAACTAATTTTAGAATTATTTATTTTGCATCTAGAGTAATTTTTTATTTTTACATATAGCATAATTAATTATAAATAATTATATGTAGAGTAATTTATATATTTATTTATTTTTTGCATGTCAATATTTAATTGTACAAATAAGGTTAGATAAATAATTTTAGGATTAAATGACGTTATTGTGATTGTCTTCGGAGCAACACAAAATGTGGATGGTGAATAACAGTGTTGTAAAAAACGACCTTAACGGCCGTTTAAACGGAAACGGTGGCCACACCGTTACGCACACTGTTAATGGACGGTTGTTTGCGGTTTCGAACGTTTAATCGGCCGTTTATTCCCGTTTTTTCCGGTTTATTTCAGTGAAAATTTATTTTTCACATTGTTTCTTTTTTCTATGATAGTGTGCGATAATAAGGTTTATAAATCATGTATTTTAGTTTTATTTGTGCTTGGATATACATCCAATATTTTTTACATATGTTTTTTTTTCTTACTTATTTTGAAATTGATTAATTCTTCTATTATTTATATACCATATATTTGAAAAAGCTTAATTCTCAAATTTATTTTTCATTAAATAAATGTGTTACTTACACATGCAAAATGCTTATGTGTTACGAAGAAATAAGCATAGTGTCATGTTATAATAATAAAACTAACTTAAATTAAGTTTATTTGATAAGTTTAATGAGTTAAATAAATTATGATTTATATACATAAATTCAATAAAAACGTAAAATTTTCCGCATAATTCCGATTAATCGGCCGCATACCGATTAATTGCTTGGCGGCACTCTGTTCGTCCGACGACCACATACCGTTATTTACAACATTGGTGAATAACAAGGTATTTGTTAAATGTCAGTTTGGATTTATAATTTAATGTGAAACTTGTAAGTTAAAATTAAATTTAGTGGTTATATTTATTTTGCATGACAGTTATTGTTCTAGCCATCATATACATTGCGTATTGGTTTTCGCCAAAAGGGCATTTGTTACCAACCTTGGATGGAAGAAGCTTTGGTCAATTTGAGCTGTACCAAATGTTCAATGTGACCCATTGTAATATTGAAAAAGGGTTAATCACTATTCTCGTGGAGATGTGGAAGCTTGAGACGAATGCTTTTCATCTTCCGTTTGGGGAGTGCACAATGACTTTGAAAGATGTCAGCGGTTTGTGGGGCTTACTTGTTACTAGTAAAATACTTTTGTTACTAATTTATATTTTTGTTAGTGATTTATATTTAATGCAAGTGTATGTTTATCTAACATTTATGTTTACATGATCAGTCAAACACAAGAACAAGCGCAAATGAGGTTTCTAAGCACATGCAGTAATGCAAATGATGTTGATAATCACAATAACAAAGACAAATGAGGTTGATAAGCACAAGATCAAGGGCAAATGATGTGGCTAAGCACAAGAACAATTGCAAATGAGGTTTCTAAGTATAAGAACAATGTCAAATGAGCTTTCTTTGCACAAGAACATAGGAAAATGCGATTGCTAAGCACAATAACAAGAGCAAAGTGGTTGCAAAGCACAAGAACAACATCAAATGAGCTTTTTAAGCATAAAAACAATAACAAATAAGATTGTTAAGCATAAGAAGTAATGCAAATGACATTGCTAATCACAAGTACAAGGGCTAATTCGGTTGCTAAGCATAAGAACAAGGGCGAAGGAGGTTGCTAAGTACATGAATTATTGCAAATAATGTTGATAATGACAAGAACATCGAAAATGAGCATTTTAAGCACAAGAACAAGGTTAAATGAGGCTCATAAGCACAAAAACAAAGGAAAATGAGGTTGCTAAGCACAAGAACAACAGCAAATGATGTTGCTAAGCATAAGAACAAGATCAAACGGGCTTTCTTTGCACAAGAACATTGACTAATGCGTTTGCTAAGCACAATAACAAGAATAAAAGTGGTTGAGAAGCACAAGAACAACAATAAATGAGGCCGCTAAGCATAAGAACAATAACAAATGAGGTTGTTAAGTATAAGAACTAATGCTAATAAGGTTGCTAGCAAAAGAAAAAGGGCAATCTAATGCTAATAATGTTGCTAGCAGAAGAAAAAGGGCAATTTAGGTTGCTAAGCACAATAACAAGAACAATGGGTAGTTAGGTTGCTAAGAACAAGAAAAAAAGTAAATGAGGTTGCTAAGTACATGAACTAATGTAAATGATATTGATAATCACAAGAAAATTAAAAAAATGAGGTTTTTAAGCATAAGAACAAAGTCAAAGAGATTCCTATGCACTAGAACAAGAACAAATGATGTTATTAAGTACAAAAACAACCATAAAAGAGGTTGCTATGCACAACAACAAGGGCAAATGAGATACATAATAACACTGACAAATGACGTTTTTAAGAACAACAACAAGGGCAAATGAGATTCATAAGCACCAAAACAAATACAAATGAGGTTGATAAGCACAAGATCAAGGGCAAATGATGTTGTAAAGAAAAGAACAAACTGCAAATGAGGTTGCTAAGCACAAGCACAAGGGAAAATGAGCCTTCTTTGCACATGAACATTAACAAATGCGCTTGCTAAGTACAAGAATAAGGGAAAAATTGGATGACAAATACAAGATAAAGAACAAATGAGGTGGCTAAGCATAAAAACAATTACAAATGAGGTTGTTAGGCACAGGAACTAATGCAAATGATGTTGCTTAGCAGAAGAAAAATGACAAATTAGGTTGCTAAGCACAAGAACAAGGGCAAATGAGTTTGCTTAGCACATGCAGTAAGGCAAATGATGTTGATAATCACACTAACAACGACAAATGAGGTTGATAAGCACAAGATCAAGGGCAAATGATGCGGCAAAGTACAAGAACAATGTCAAATGAGCTTTTTTTGCACAAGAACATTGAAAAATGGGCTTGTTAAGCACATGAACAATAGCAAAATGGTTGCAAAGCACAAGAACAACATCAATTGAGCTTTTTTAGCACAAAAACAATGACAAATAGGTTGTTAAGTATAAGAACTAATGCAAATGACATTGCTAATCACAAGTACAAGGGCTAATTCAGTTACTAAGCACAAGAACAAGGGCTAAGGAGGTTGCTAAGCACATGAACTATTGCAAATGATGTTGATAATGACAAGAACAATAAAAATGAGGTTATTAAGCCCAAGAACAAGGTTAAATAAGGCTCATAAGCACAAAAACAAAGACAAATGAGGTTGATAAGCACAATATTGAGGCCAAATAATGTTGCTAAGCACAAGAACAATAGCAAATGAGGTTGCTAAGGATAATAACAAGGGCAAACGTGCTTTATTTACACAAAAAAATTGGCAAATGCGCTTGCTAACCACAAGAACAATGGAAAAAGTGGATGAGAAGCACAAGAACAACAACTAATGA
Source organism: Carex cristatella (assembly GCA_024447775.1). Taxonomy (NCBI): domain Eukaryota; kingdom Viridiplantae; phylum Streptophyta; class Magnoliopsida; order Poales; family Cyperaceae; genus Carex; species Carex cristatella. Next base: position 2,898,405 of record JAJHPF010000016.1, read on the forward strand.
GGTTGCTAAGTATAAGAACAATGACAAATAAGGTTGTTAAGTACAACAACTATTGCAAATAATGTTGCTAGTAGAAGAAAAAGGGCAATTAAAGTTGCTAACCACAAGAACAAGGGCTAATTAGGTTGCTAGCAACATGAAGTGATGCAAATGATGTTGATAATCACAATAAAAATGACAAATGAGATTGATAAGCACAAGATTAGGAGCAAATAATGTGGTTAAGGACAAGAAGAACTGTAAATGAGATTGCTAAGCACAAGAACAATGTCAAATGAGCTTTATTTGCACAAAAACATTAGGAAATGTGCTTACTAAGCACATGACCAAGAGAAAACTAGTTGATAAGCACAAGAACAACAACAAATGAGCTTGCTAAGCACAAAAATAATGACAAATGAGGTGTTTAGCATAAGAACTAATGCAAAATGATGTTGCTAATAACAAGAACAAGGACAAATGAGGTTGTTAAGCACAAGATTAAGGGCAAATGATGTTAAGCACATGAACAAGAACAAGGGCAATTTAGGTTGCTAAGTACAAGAACAAGAACAAGAACAAGGATTAATTAGGTTGCTAAGCACATGAACTAATGCAAATGATGTTGATAATCACAACAAAATTAAAAAAAATGAGGGTTTTAAGCAGAAGAACAAGGTCAAATGAGGTTCCTAACCACAAAACCAAAGACCAATGAGATTGATAAGTACTAGATCAAGGCCAAATGAGGTTGTTAAGCCCAAGAAGAAATACAAATGATATTGATAAACACAAAAATAACTAGAAATGAAGTTGCTAAGCACAAGAACGAATGCAAAAGAGGTTCCTATTCACAAGAACAAGGGCAAATGATGTTGTTAAGTACACGAACAACCACAAAAGAGGTTGCTAATCACAAGAACAATGGCAGAAGAACAAGGTCAAATGAGGTTCCTAACCACAAAACCAAAGACCAATGAGATTGATAAGTACTAGATCAAGGCCAAATGAGGTTGTTAAGCCCAAGAAGAAATACAAATGATATTGATAAACACAAAAATAACTAGAAATGAAGTTGCTAAGCACAAGAACGAATGCAAAAGAGGTTCCTATTCACAAGAACAAGGGCAAATGATGTTGTTAAGTACACGAACAACCACAAAAGAGGTTGCTAATCACAAGAACAATGGCAAATGAGCATTATTGGCACAAGAACATCGGCAAATGCGCTTCCCAAGCACAAGAACAAGATAAAAAGGGGTTGATAAGCTAAGAACAACAACAAATGAGCTTCCTAAGTATTAGAACAATGACAAATGAGATGACTAAGCACAATAACTAATGCAAATGATGTTGACAATGACAAGAACACTTACAAATAATGTTTTTAAGAACAAGAAGAAGGGCAAATGAGATTCAAAAGGACAAAAACAAATGCAAATAAGATTGATAAGCACAAGATAAAGGGCAAATGATTTTGATAAGCAAAGAAAAAACCACAAATGAGGTTGCTAAGCACAAGCACAAGGGAAAATGAGCTTTCTTTGCACATGAACATTGGCAAATGCGCTTCCTAAGTACAAGAACACGGGAAAAATTGGATGATAAATACAAGATAAATAACAAATGAGGTGGCTAAGCATAATAACAATTACCAATGGGGTTGTTAGGCAAGAGAACTAATGCAAATGATGTTGTTTAGCCGAAGAAAAATGGCAAATTAGGTTGCTAAGTACAAGAACAAGGGCAAATGAGTTACTTAAGCACATGCAGTAATGCAAATGATGTTGATAATCACAATAACAACGACAAATAAGGTTGATAAGCACAAGATCAAGGACAAATGATGTGGCTAAACACGAGAACAACCACAAATGAGGTTTCTAAGCACAAGAACAATGTCAAATGAGCTTTCTTTGCACAAGAACATTGGAAAATGCGCTTGCTAAGCACATGAACAAGAGCAAAGTTGTTGCAAAGCACAAGAACAACATCAAATGAGCTTTTTTAGAACAAAAACAATGACAAATAGGTTATTAAGCATAAGAACTAATGCAAGTGACATTGCTAATCACAAGTACAAGGGATAATTCGGTTGCTAAGCATAAGAACAAGGGCGAAGGAGGTTGCTAAGCACATGAACTATTGCAAATGATGTTGATAATGACAAGAACAATGAAAATGAGGTTATTAAGCACAAGAACAAGGTTAAATAAGGCTCATAAGCACAAAAACAAAGGCAAATGAGATTGATAAGTACAATATTGAGGGCAAATAATGTTGCTAAGCACAAGAACAATAGCAAATGATGTTGCTAAGCATAATAACATGGGCAAACATGCTTTATTTACACAAGAAAATTGGCAAATTCGCTTGCTAACCACAAGAACAATGGAAAAAGTGGATGAGAAGCACAATAACAATAACAAATGAGGATGCTAAGTATAAGAACAATGACAAATGAGGTTGCTAAGTACAACACCTATTGCAAATAATATTGCTAGTAGAAGAAAAAAGGGCAATTAAAGTTGCTAAGCACAAGAACAAGAACAAGAACAAGGGCTAATTAGGTTGCTAACCACATGAAGTGATGCAAATGATGTTGATAATCACAATAAAAATGACAAATGAGATTGATAAGTACAAGATCAAGGGCAAAAAGCACAAGAAGAACTGCAAATGAAGTTGCTAAGACAAGAACAATGTCAAATGAGCTTTATTTGCACAAAAACATTGGAAAATGCGCTTACCAAGCACATGACCAAGAGCAAACTTGTTGATAAGCAGAAGAACAATAACAAATGAGCTTGCTAAGCACAAAAATAATGACAAATGAGGTTGTTTAGCATAAGAACTAATGCAAATGATGTTGCTAATCACAAGAACAAGAGTTAATTCAGTTGCTAATAACAAAAACAAGGGCAAATAAGGTTGCTAAGCACGTGAACTATTGCGAATGATGTTGATAATGACAAGAACAATGAAAAAGAGGTTTATAAGCACAAGATTGAGGGCAAATGATGTTGCTAAGCACAAGAACAACATCAAATGAAGTTGCTAACCATAAGAACAAGGACAAACAAGCTTTCTTTGCAAATGAACATTGGCAAATGCTTTTGTTAAGCACAAAAACAACAACAAATGAGGTCGCTAAGCATATAAGAACAATGACAAATAAGGTTGTTAAGCTTAAGAACTATTGCAAATGATGTTGCTAGCAGAAGAAAAAGCGTAATTTAGATTGCTAAGCACAAGAACAAGAGCAAGGATTAATTAGGTTGCTAAGCCCGAGAAAAAAGACAAATGAGGTTGCTAAGCACATGAACTAATGCAAATGAGGTTGCTAAGCACATGAACTAATGCAAATGATGTTGATAATCACAACAAAATTAAAAAAATAAAGGTTTTAAGCAGAAGAACAAGGTCGAATGAGGTTCCTAGCCACAAAACCAAAGGCCAATGAGATTGAGAAGCATCAGATCAAGGGCAAATGAGGATGTTAAGCCCAAGAAGAAATTCAAATGATATTGCTAAACACAAAAACAACTAGAAATGAAGTTGCTAATCACAAGAACGAAGGCAAGAAAGGTTCCTATGCATAAGAACAAGGGCAAATGATGCTGTTAAGTACAAGAACAACCACAAAAGAGGTTGCTAAGCACAACAACAAGGGCAAATGAGCATTATTAGCACAAGAACATCAGCAAATGCGCTTCCTAGGCATACGGACAAGGTAAACAGAGGTTGATAAGCTAAGAACAACAACAAATGAGCTTCCTAAGCACTAGAACAATGACAAATGAGATGGCTAAGCACAATAATTAATGCAAATGATTTTCTTTAGGACGAGAACAAGGGCAAATTAGGTTGATGTGCACATGAATTAGTGCAAATGATGTTGATAATGACAAAAACACTTACAAATGATGTTTTTAAGAACAAGAAGAAGGGCAAATGAGATTCAAAATGACAAAAACAAATGCAAATGAGGTTGATAAGCAAAGAAAAAACCGCAAATGAGGTTGCTAAGTACAAGAACATGGGAAAAATTGGATGATAAATACAAGATAAATAACAAATGAGGTGGCTAAGCATAAGAACAATTACTAATGAGATTGTTAAGCACAAGAACTAATGCAAATGATGTTGCTTAGCCGAAGTAAAATGACAAATTAGGTTGCTAAGCACAAGAACATAGGCAAATGAGTTACCTAAGCACATGCAGTAATGCAAATGATGTTGATAATTACAATAACAACGACAAATGAGGTTGATAAGCACAAGATCAAGGAAGGACAAATGATGTCGCTAAGTACAAGAACAACCACAAATGAGGTTTCTAAGCACAAAAACAATGTCAAATGAGTTTTCTTTGCACAAGAACATTAGAAAATGTGTTTGCTAAGCACATAAACAAGAGAAAAGTGGTTGCAAAGTACAAGAACAACATCAAATGAGCTTTTTAAGCACAAAAACAATGACAAATGAGGTTGTTAAGCATAAGAACTAATGTAAATGACGTTGCTAATCACAAGTACAAGGGCTAATTCGGTTACTAAGCACAAGAACAAGGGCGAAGGAGGTTGCTAAGCACATGAACTATTGCAAATGATGTTGATAATGACAAGAACAATGAAAATGAGGTTTTTAAGTACAAGAGCAAGGTTAAACGAGACATGCTAAGCACAAAAACAAAGGCAAATGAGGTTGATAAGCACAATGTTGAGGTAAAATGATGTTGCTAAGTATAAGAACAACAACAAATGATGTTGCTAAGCAAAATAACAAGGGCAAATGAGGCTTTATTTGTACAAGAACAGTGACAAATGCGTTTGCTAAGAACAAAAACAAGGAAAAACGTGGATGAGAAGTACAAGAACAACAACAAATGAGGTCGAAGCATAAGAACTGACGTCTCTCTATTTTGCCTAGATTGCGACCCTAATTTACACCGAAACTTGTGCCTTGAAGTCTAAAAATGTGGACTTTGCTCTTAAATATCATTAGAATGTGGTACTGCTATGTTTTGTTTCTTATTTTGCTGGAAACGGGCGAAATTCTAGATCTGACAACTCTCCATACGGTCCGTATATGTCTACATACAGTCCATACAAGATTAGCCCAACCACACAGAAGGTTCCACAACAAGAGGCAATAATTCTCCAAGACAAGGCACGGGTATACGGTCCGTATAGGATTCTGTTCGGACCGTACAAGCTATTTCGGAAACCCAGGCTGGAATTGGAAACAGAGACAGCCTGGGGAGGCTGAAAATGAAGGCTTTCAATACGCGATTTCGGGCATTAAGGCAGATATTCCAGATCTGAGAGAGCATCCATTCTGATTCTAACTCATTCTTGGTGCTTGGGAGACAAGGAAGAACTTGGAGAAGAAGAAGAGAAGTGCTTGCAACGGATCTTCGCTATTTTTTATAGTTTTACCATGAACTATTTTATTATTCTTGATTTATGTTATTTTGAGAACATGATTGGCTAAACTTTTAGTTTCTAGGATTAAGATGTAGTTTCTAATTTGGTTTTGCTTGCATGTTACTTGGATTATGTGTTGAATATTGTGTTTTTACTTTGATTGAGTAGTATTTCAATTGCTTTGTTTGTGATTGCTTGAATTTGATTAGTCATCCCGTTAGATGAATGTGCACGTCTAATTGTTAGGAGCCAAGTCTATGATATTCAATCCAACCGAATAAAGTATATGAAGTAGGTTTGTGACCCGAAAGGTGAAACTAAGGAGTACCCGAAAGGCGAAACTTTCCTTGAGGCGAAAGTCCTTGGATACTTTTAGTAAACCAACAAGTAACTTAGATAAATTAGGCCAAAAAGCGAAAGTTGAGGTTTAAGGCATCTAAGAGTAGTTGAGTTCGATGATCGGGTTTTAAGCCAAAATTGCGACAGCTGAGGTAAGGAACTTCGATCTGGTCGATAGAAACCCTAAACATTAGTGTCAACACAAAAACAGTGACTGCAGCATTAACTCAGGGGTCCATACGAACCGTATAGGATTCTATACGGGCCGTATACCTCGGGGCTAAAACAGAAATGAAATCTGAAACCCTGAAAACACTTTTTTATTAATTAAAATCAACTTTTAATCTTTCTTTACTGTTTTTAATATCGTTATTGATATGTAGTTTAATAGAAACAACCACCAATTCAACATTTCTTCACTTCTAGAATTTTAGTAGATCTAAGTAGAGTCCAGTTATTTTCTTACCGTCCTTGTGGAATTCGACACCCGGCTATACCGAACTTCCGTTGTGCGCTTGCAACAGAACAAGGTATTCTAGGTATTAAAAGCCTATACGCTTTCGAGTGAACAAGCTTTTTGGCGCCGTTGCCGGGGAAAGCAACTAAAATTGCTAGACTTTTTCTTATTTTTACTTGATTCTAGATTTTAATTTTTACTTTTCTTTTTCCATCTTTTCAGGAACATACTGGAAGCGTCACAGCCCAAGAACCACTACAATCTCAGAAGCAAGGGGCAAACTTCCAACTCAGTTGTTCCAGCACCACCGCATCTGTCACCTCTGCGTACGGCTCGTACAAGATTTATACTGTATACACTGCCAACAGAGGCCAGACAGAGACAGAAACAGAACCAGGCACCATGAGTTAGAACGGAGATGATCCACCCATCGATCCACCTAATGAACAATTCTCGGATGATGAAGACTTTGTGCCGAGGACATTGCGAGAATTCAATGTCCCAAGAGCTGGAGATGTCAGAGGGGCAATCAGACTGCCAAGGATTGCCAGCAACCAACCCAACTTCAATCCGGGCATTGCCAACATTGTTCAGCAGAACACTTTTAATGGCATGGATCATGAGGATCCACATGCCCACGTTCAAACCTTTCTTGAGTGTTGTGCCACCATTAAAATCAATGGCGCAACAGTTGATTATATTAGACTTGCTTTATTTCCTTTCACTCTTAGGGATAAGGCAAAAAAATAGTTAGGGTTATTACCAAGAGATTCAATTACCACTTAGAGGGAATTGTCCAAACTGTTTTTTACCAGATTTTTTCCTCATAAAAGAATTGCCAAGGTTAGGACCCAACTGACCAGTTTCAAACAAAGGCCTGATGAATTATTGAATGAGGCATGGGAAAGGTTTAGGGAATTGCAATACTCTTGTCCACATCATAGTATTCCCGATTGGTTACTTATTCAGTCTTTTTATGCTGGTTTGACTGATACCACTCGTACTTCTGTTGATGAAGTTGCAGGTGGAGCTCTCCTAGATCGAGAGACTACTGAGGCAATGAACTTGATAGACAACATGGCGACCAACCAACACGAGCAACTGGAGGTGGCCGACTTGAGGTCGATCAAATCACTGCTCTCACCGCCAAGTTGGATGATATGCAGAAGACTTTCGACAAGATGAGTGTCAAGGCACTAGGCAATCAACAACCAAAATCTTGTGTTATGTGTGGGAACGAGGGGCACGTGTATGAGCATTGTCCACACGCGCAAAGGGAAGAGGAACCTGAGCAAGTCAACTCTCTCAACAATGAGCCATCCTACTTTCCGAAGCCTCCCTTCAACCGGTCCTATTCTAAGCACCAGAATGAGCAACATGCTTAGAGGTGGAAGAACGGTAACCCTGGACCATACCCTGGAACAACCGCAACTTCTACAACAATGCCGCATTCAACAACTCGAACAACCGCGCGCCATACCCTGGACCATCTAAGCCCTATGTTGCTCCTGTGGTGAGTGACTTTATGCATGAGCAGGGGAAGATGAATCAAATAATTTTCGAGCAGATGCAGCAGATCAGTGCTCAATTGGCGGGTTTGGCAGCTCAAAACAAGCAATTGGAGTCTCAAACTTCCCCTAGCCAAACACACCCTGGAAGGTTACCAAGCCAACCAGAGATCAACCCCAGGGGAGAGGCTAAAGCTGTTACTTTGCGAAGTGGGACACAATACGAAGGACCAGCCATGCCTGTTAAGCCAGAGACTGAGTATACGGTCCGTATAGATCCTATACGGCCCGTACAAGTTCCACCACCTGTGATTTCTGAGCAACCAGAACCTATTCAGTCCGAAGTTATTTATGAGAAAACAGACCATACGGTTCGTACAGAATCCGTACGGCCCGTACAAAGGGAAGCTGAAAGCAGAGGAAGAAGGTGACCGAGAAACCACCGCCCTACCAGCCACCTGTTCCATTCCCACAGAGACTAGCTGAAACCCGACTCAATGAACAATTCTCCAAATTTATTGAGGTTCTCAAGCAATTGCACATTACCATTCCATTCACCGAAGCTTTGACTCAAATGCCAACCTATGCCAAGTTTCTTAAAGACATCTTATCTAACAAGCGAAGCTTGGGGGGGCGTGAGACGGTGAAATTGACCGAGCAATGCAGTGCTATCTTGAGAAGCGAATTCCACCAAAGTTGGAAGATCCGGGTAAATTCTCCATTCCATGCACCATTGGCAAGGCCACGATTAGACGAGCCCTATGCGACTTGGGGGCTAGTGTGAGCCTCATGCCGCGCACTATCTTTGACCGTTTGGGTGTAGGTGAGCTTAGACCTACCCGTATGACTCTACAGTTGGCCGATTCTTTCGTCAGACTACCACTTGGCATAGTTGAAGATGTACCGGTTCAAGTCGGTAAGTTCTATGTGCCCGGTGATTTTGTTGTGATGGAGATGGAGGAAGACAAGGAGGTCCCAATCATTTTAGGATGGCCGTTCTTGAGAACCGTTGGAGCGTTAATTGATGTGAAGAACGGGACCTTGACTTTGAACATTGGAGATGAGAAGGTTCACTTTCAATCGACCGAGCAATGAAGTATCCCGCTCAAGCTGAAGCATGCTTCATGGTTGATGTGATCGATGAATTGGTTGAAGAGAATTTCTTAGAGCAAGTCAACAACTCGCTAAGGTACCATTTTGACTTTTTATTTGATTTGCAGGTTGAAACAAGCGAGTTCGAATCAATTTGTGCAACAGACACAGCATCTGTCTGTCTGGAAGAACCTCCATACGGACCGTACAAAGCTTATACGGACCGTATATCAAGTGAATTGCAACCAGAGAGGCTGGAGATTGAGAAGGAATCAGAAGCTAAAACTGAAGCTGAGACATACGGTTCGCACAAGACCCATACGGCCCGTACAACTGCCCAGACAGAGTAGATCACTCCTGAACTGAAACCTCTCCCGGCCAATCTCAGGTATGAATTCCTTGATTCAGAAAAGACATGCCCTGTTATTGTGAATGCAAGATTGACCCCTGATCAAACTGCCAAGCTCTTGGAGAAGTTGAGAGCTCACAAAGGCACGATTGGATACTCTATCAAGGACTTGAAGGGGATCGATCCGACCATTTGCACACACATGATTTTGCTAGAGGATGATCACAAGCCTTCAGTTGAACACCAAAGACGGCTCAACCCAAATCTGAAAGAGGTAGTAAAGAAGGAAATTTTGAAACTTCTTGAAGCAGGTATTATCTATCCGATTTCTGACAGCAAATGGGTGAGCCCCGTCCATGTGGTTCCCAAGAAAGGGGGAGCAACAGTGATGAAGAATGAGAAATGTGAGATGGTTCAAACATGCGATGTGATCGGTTGGAGGATGTGCATAGACTATCGAAAGCTCAACACCGCCACACGAAAAGATCACTTTCCATTGCCATTTGTTGATCAACTCCTTGAAAGGCTTGCTAATCACTCTTATTTTTGTTATCTTGATGGTTACTCTGGTTTCTTTCAAATACCTATTGACCCGTAGGACCAAGAAAAGACCACTTTCACATGCCCATATGGCACCTATGCATACCGTAGGATGCCCTTTGGTCTTTGTAATTCACCTGCTACCTTTCAAAGAGCCATGATGGCCATCTTTTCTGATTTTATTGAGAAAGAAGTTGAGATTTTTATGGATGATTTTTCTGTTTATGGTACTTGTTTTGATTCTTGTTTGGCTAATTTGTGTAAGATTTTGCAGAGATGTGAAGAGGTGAATTTGATCCTCAATTGAGAGAAATGCCATTTCATGGTCCAAGAAGGAGTTGTTTTGGGACATGTTGTCACTTCAAGAGGGATTGAGGTTGACAAGGCAAAAATTGAGGTGATTGAGAAACTCGAAATCCCAACAAATGTCAAGGGGGTTCGAAGTTTTCTTGGACATGCAAGTTTTTATCGCCGCTTCATCAAGGACTTCTCAAAAGTAGCGAAACCACTGACCAATCTACTTATCAAAGATTCTGATTTTGGTTTCACTGATGATTGTGTTAAGTCTTTTTGCAGTTTGAAAGAAGCTCTTATTTCTGCACCTATCTTACAGCCACCTGATTGGTCATTGCCATTTGAGTTAATGTGCGATGCCAGCGACTATGTAGTTGGAGCAGTTCTGAGGCAACGGAAGGACAAGAAGCCATGTGCTATTTACTACGCTAGCAAGGTGTTAGATTCGGCCCAAATGAACTACACTACCACCGAGAAGGAGCTTCTCACAATTGTGTTTGCTCTCGACAAGTTTAGATCGTATTTGGTTGGCTCAAAGATAGTGGTCTACAGATCATGCCGCGTTAAGGTACCTTTTGAGTAAGAAAGATGCAAAACCAAGGTTAATAAGATGAATTCTTCTTTTGCAGGAGTTTGATCTTGAAATCAGGGACAAGAAGGGAGTCAAGAACTCGGTGGCGGACCACCTATCCCGGCTTCATTGGGAGGAGGATACCACGGTTAAATTGCCAATCAATGACTAATTTCCTGATAAACAACTCCTTGCAATCAGTTCTGATCTGGAGGATATCTGTACGGCCTACACACAAATTCATACGGTCTGCGCAATCCAGCATACGGACCGTACACCAGGCCATACAGACCGTACAAGCACCACTCAGCTGAAGCAACAAGCTCCCTGGTATGCCGATATCGCAAACTATCTAGTTTACGGAGTTGTGCCTGCCACAATGTCCTCCCAGCAGAAAAAGAAACTCAAATCTGATGCCAAGTACTACTTTTGGGATGAGCCCTACCTCTTCAAAGTTGGAATTGATGGCATATTCCGACGATGTGTACCATACGAAGAGACGGGTTCCATTCTTGCACATTGCCACTCATCTACTTACAGAGGTCACTCATCGTTCTCCAAAACCACTGCCAAGGTATTACAATCTGGTTTCTTTTGGCCTTCTCTTTTCAAAGATGCAAGATCTTTTGTTTTAGCTTGTGACAGGTGCCAAAGAACTAGAGACATGACGAGACGAAACGAGATGCCCATCAAGGGAATGAGTATGGGGTAGAGATTTTTGATGTATGAGGCATTGATTTCATGGGACCATTTCCGTCCTCTCGAGGGAATGAATATATTTTGGTGGCTGTCGACTATGTGTCGAAGTGGGTCGAGGCAATGGCATGCCGTAAAGCTCAAATGCGGTAAAGAAGCTCTTCAACGAGATCATTTTCCCTTGTTTTGGTGTGCCTCGAGCTGTCATTAGTGATAGAGGCAAGCACTTCATCAATCGACAATTCAACAATCTCTTGAGCCGACATGGGGTGACTCACAAGGTATCTACTTCTTATCACCCTCAAACTAATGGCCAAGCTGAGATTTCTAACAGGGAAATCAAGTCGATCTTGGAGAAGATAGTGGCAAGGACAAGGAAGGATTGGGCTTTCAAGTTGCATGATGCACTTTGGGCTTATCGCACTGCCTTCAAGACACCGATTGGGATGAGTCCTTACAAGCTGGTGTATGCAAGCCATGCCACCTTCTGGTCGAAATCGAGCACAAGACATTCTGGGCCACAAGAGCGATCAACATAGACTTGCTTGCAGCTGGAGAGAAGCGCATCCTTGACTTGCATGAGTTGGAGGAAATGCGTTTGCAAGCTTATGAGAATGCTAGGTTTTACAAGGAGAAGACGAAGGGATTGCATGACCGACGTATTTCGCTTCGAGAATTCAAAGAGGGAGATCTTGTACTTTGGTTTAACTCTAGATTGAGAATTTTTCCAGGTAAACTCAAGTCAAGATGGTTCGGCCCGTTTCAAGTGAAGAAAGTGTACCCCTTTGGTGCAGTTGATATCTGGAGTAGAGAGAGTGGGACCTTCAAGGTCAATGGTCAGCGTCTCAAACACTACATTGCTGACCACCCAACAAATGAGCGGTGTACTCAGTTTCTTTCTGATCCCGCTCCAGCAGAAACGTAGAGAAAGGTGGTTGAGCTCAAGACCTAAAACGAGCGTTTCTTGGGAAGCAACCCAAGCACTTTTTTATTTTTGTTTAAATTTTTAGTTTACTTTGCATGTTTAAATTTGTTTTAGTCAATTCTAATTTTCCAATTTTTAGTTACATTTTAGTTCTGATCAGATAGGAAGAGCAGAAATTTCTGGAGGCTGTACGGTCCGCACACAATCCATACGGGTCGTATCATTACTTGTTCTCCATTCAGAGGCATTTTTCTGAAATCTCTGGGTTGTACGGTCCGTACGTAATTCTATACGGACCGTATAGACCATAATTGGCGCAGGATCCTGGAGAGGCGCGTCCTTCCATTTTTGCGACTTCTCGTCTGGGGCTTCTGCTTTTTATACCCTATCCCCGACAGCCCCTGACCTACACCATCCACTTTTGTCGCTTCTCTCATACAGCTCGCACGAGTGCCCGCACATCCGAGATCCGACCCGCGCCGCCTCAACTCCACCTCTGCCTCCGTGATGCGCCGCATCTTTCTTCCTCCACGCTGCCGCTGCTCTTATCTCTTCTCTCTACCGGCCTCTCCTCTTCTTCCCCGATCTTCCTCTCCACCGATCTAGCCGCCGGCCATTGCTACTCCTTACTCCACTAAGGTAAGCATCTCCCCCTTTTCCTTTTTCTTTCTACTTTTCCATTATTTTCCTTCTCTCCTTCACAGATCGGACCCTCCTCCATTGCTCCGCCGCTAGACCCCTCTCCGCCGAAACCCTACCCTATACGGCCCGTACACAACCCCATACGGTTCGTACACCCCTCTGACAGAAACCAGAGAAGGTCAACTCTCTATACGGACTGCACAACTAACCCATACAAGCCGTATATAACCTCCTCACGGACAATGGACCCAAACGATGAGCGCTGCACCAAGCACGCCCACAGGAAGAGGCAAAGATCTCCACATCGTAGACATCCACCACAACCACCACAACCTTATGACTCGGACCCCGAACAAACTCACTCTGGAGAGTACACCGACCGCGCTGCGCTCTTCGAGGACATGTATTTCAAAATTCCCACTCGTCGGATGTACAATAATTTTATGTCCATGCAGAAAAAGACGTTTGAAAACACCTGAATGGTGGATTTGGAGACGCTCCGCAAGTTCGGGGTAGAGGAGGACTTCCTCCATCTGACATCTCGGCTTGGCTTCCAAGCCAGATTCTGGCAACATGAGCACAACTGCTATGCGATGGACACTAAGGAGTTCCTCTCCTCCCTTCAGCTCAAACGGGACGGCCAAGATGTCCGTTTCATCAAATTCAAGCTGTGCAACATCACCCATCGAGTCTATCTCCATTCTCTCCGTGAGTGGTTTGGTTTCCACCCCGCCCCCGAAAATGAGGACATCAGTTTCTGCGAAGGGTGGGACAGGGATATCTTCTGGAAGAAGATTACAGGCAACCCTAAGGCCAACAATGATGAGTACCATGCACGCTTCATCTCTCACCCCGTTCTCCGCATCATCCAGCGTGCCCTCGCCTGTACCATCTTTGCCCGCGGTGAGACTCTAAACCGCGGCAACCAGACTGACCTTATGCTCATGGATACCATGCTTCGTACCCACCCTGACCTGCCTGACTTGGCCCTTCTCATGGTCTAGCATTGGATTAATCTATAAGAATCCCAGAGGTCTGGTAGCAAGATAAAGATTGGCGTCTTCGTCGCAATCATCAAAGACAAACTTTCACTGGATGACTTCCCTGGTCGTGAGCTTTGCGAGGGCCCTACCTCTCTTGTCCCAGAAAGCTTGAGGTTGCAGCACCTCATCCACATCAAACGCGGTGCCGCAGGCCATAGTGACCACTATGACTGGCGCTTCGCCAATGGAGCTCACCGCCGCCTTCCGTTTGCCGCACCTATCGACTTTGAGGACCACTCCACATGGTTGGTCGCTGCACCACCACCTCCTCAGCCTCGACCTAGGCCAGCCGCAGACATTCCTAGCTCCTCCACTCAGCCCGCCAGCAACATTCCTAGCTCTTCCACCGCTCCAGCTCCTCAGGGCCCCTATCTAGCTGACCCCACTCTCGGGGACCTCTACCGGCTTATATCCGACATCAGGGACACATAGCAGCAGAACGGGGACTATATTCTTGATATCCAGCGCCAGACCACTCTTCACACTGAGCGCTTGGACGAGATGAGCGACCACATGAGTGACTTTGCTTCCCGCCTTAGGAACATCGAGGACCAGTTTCGCGACTGGCGTTTCGACCCCTCTTCCGACTGATCAGGTTTGTTTTCACTACCCCAGCTTTTATCTTACTTTTACGTCTTGAAGCATTGAGGGCAATGCTCAGACTAAGCTTGGGGGGGTGATAGTTATTTGCATTTAGTTGTTTTGCATGATTGATTTTATTTTGTTTGTGTCTTGTAGATAAATTTGTGTGATTGTGTGAATTAGGGACCAATTTGAAAATTTTTGGTCATGTTTTGGATGAAATTGTGAAACTGAAAATAACCCCATGTTTGATTGAAAGAACCACATATGATAGATTGTTTTTGGGACTTTGTAGAACTGAAAAATTGAATTGCACCAAGAAAAGCATTTGAAAACTGAATTGTGCCTTTTTAATTGGGAAATGAGATTTGAAAACAATAGAAATATTGAGATATTTACTGGTATGAATGAATACCTTTGAATGTGTGTAATCATGGTATCTTTGTAAAAACAGTTGAAAAATGTGTAAAATTGAAATTTTTTGAGAAAAAATAGGACTCCGCTTGCCTATGTTATGGCGTTATGACGTACTTATGGTAATGAGTCTTTGACACTCTGCTCCGCTAGTTCACCCGATAAAGTGGCCGGATTTACATCAAAAGTGTGAGCTTGTGTCATGGCAGGGTCGAACCAAGAGCACGCAAATACGCTTTTGAATTAAATCAGTTGGGTATGGTTCACCACCTATAACTAGCCGGACTTTTACTAAGGATAAAGAACAAAAGTGTCACAAAAGCAACAATAAAAAATAAACTTTGCATGATACCAACACACGTAGTCTACAACTTTCTGACCCTAGCTTGTTCCAAGCTTGGGGGGACTCAATAGAAAACAAATCACCACAAATAAAGGCATGGGTTTAGTGGAAAAATGAATTATTGATGCGTTTGGTTGTTTGGTTGTTTGGTTCTTACAAATAACAATACATTCTTGAATATGGGGTTTGATTGATTGAATTGTGGGGTGAATCAAGGTTGATCAAAGGAAAACCAAATCATTGTTCAAAAGGATTCTTATAGGTTTCTAACAAATGCAAGATCATGCAAATTTTTCTTTTTAGTAGTTTAACTTGCATTTAGGTAAATCAAAGTACCGGAACCACACCTAAGTTAGAATTTTTGCTTGAAGACAAGCAAAGTTCAAACTAGGGGGAATTTGATATCTCTCTATTTTGCCTAGATTGCGACCCTAATTTACACCGAAACTTGTGCCTTGAAGCCTAAAAATGTGGACTTTTCACTTAAATATCATTAGAATGTGGTACTGCTATGTTTTGTTTCTTATTTTGCAGGAAACGGGCAAAATTATGGATCTGACAACTCTCCATACGGTCCGTATAGGTTTACATACGGTTCGTACAAGATCGGCCCAACCACACAGAAGGTTTCACAACAAGAGGCAACAATTCTCCAAGACAAGGCACGGGCATACGGTCCGTATAGGATTCTGTTCGGTCCGTACAAGCTATTTCGGAAACCCAGGCTGGAATTGGAAACAGAGACAGCTGGGGAGGCCGAAAATGAAGGCTTTCAATACACGATTTCGGGCATTAAGGCAGATATTCTAGATCTGAGAGAGCATCCATTCTGATTCTAACTCATTCTTGGTGCTTGGGAGACAAGGAAGAACTTGGAGAAGAAGAAGAGAAGTGCTTGCAACGGATCTTCACTATTTTTCATAGTTTTACCATGAACTCTTTTATTATTCTTGATTTATGTTATTTTGAGAACATGATTGGCTAAACTTTTAGTTTCTAGGGTTAAGATGTAGTTTCTAATTTGGTTTTGCTTGCATGTTACTTGGATTATGTGTTGAATATTGTGTTTTTACTTTAATTGAGTAGTATTTCGATTGCTTTGTTTGTAATTGCTTGAATTTGATTAGTCATCCCGTTAGATGAATGTGCACGTCTAATTGTTAGGAGCCAAGTCTATGATATTCAATCCAACCGAATAAATTATATGAAGTAGGTTTGTGACCCGAAAGGTGAAACCAAGGAGTACCTGAAAGGTGAAACTTTTCTTGAGGCGAAAGTCCTTGGATACTTTTAGTAAACCAACAAGTAACTTAGATAAATTAGGCAAAAAGCGAAAGTTGAGGTTTAAGGCATCTAAGAGGGGAGTAGTTGAGTCCGGTGATCTGGTTTTAAGCCAAAATTGCGACAGCTGAGGTAAGGAACTTCGATCTGGTTGATAGAAACCCTAAACATTAGTATCAACACAGAAACAGTGACCGCTGCATTAACTCGGGGGTCCATATGGACCGTATAGGGTTCTATACGGGCCGTATACCTCGGGGCTAAAACAGAAATGAAATCTGAAACCCTGGAAACACTTTTTTATTAATTGAAATCAACTTTTAATCTTTCTTTACTGTTTTTAATACCGTTATTGATCTGTAGTTTAATAGAAACAACCACCAATTCAACATTTCTTCACTTCTAGAATTTTAGTAGATCTAAGTAGAGCCCGATTATTTTCTTACCGTTCTTGTGGAATTCGACACCCGGCTATACCCAACTTCCGTTGTGCACTTGAAACAGAACAAGGTATTCTAGGTATTAAAAGCTTACACACTTTCGAGTGAACAAGAACAATGACAAATGAGGTTGTTAAGCACAACAACTAATGCAAATAATGTTGCTAGCAGAAGAAAAAGGGCAATTAAAATTTCATGATTAATTTTTGCCCAACTGGATAGAAGAAGAGTTTTTTGCTCTTGGGCTGCCGCCTCAAGATCCATCCCGGAATTTCAAGAATTCTTTTCTTTTTCACCCAATGGGCTCTACCTTGCCAATCTCCTCTATTCTTCTTGATATTCATTAGGCGCTAGATCGCCTTGCAGTTTCTCTACAGCCCAATCCCCAATTTCCTTCTCTATCCGTTCCTCAGATTCCTTACGCCTTTCAACCTGGTCCTACCTCACCGCCTAATCCCACAAATATCGCACCCTTAAATACGGTTTCACTGCTACCTGCTTTCAATCCAATTCCACTGCCCCTTGCTTCACGTTAGGATTCTCATTCCTTCTCTGATATAGTTCGCGACTCAATTCTTTCTCAACCCATTAACCCGGCTCGATATGGTGCTCGACGTATGCCATCCAAGAACCTAAAGATACCAAATCAGAATCGGTCGGGTAACTGCTCAACGGGCTTCTCTGAAATTGAAGGGCCTCCATACCCTCTCTCAACAAGGAGTTCTTGTCTGTTTTCACTGTGGTGAGAAGGGCCATTCTACTTCTTCTTGTCGAAGCGCTTTGGTTTGCTTTGGCTGTAGCAAGGTCGGGCATCGAGCTTCTGATTGTCCGGGCATCAATTTTCCTCATCTTCCAGTCACCTCCACAATCACTGAGGCTTCTTCCATTCCTCCAGTACCGATTCCACTACTACCTCCAGCACCTTCACATTCTCCAACAATTCCCCCTTCTGATCTCCCACTGTTGGAAATGATTCCTCCACTCTCTCAGGCTCGTCTTCTTGAGGCCAATACACTCCCAGTGGCTCGCTTTTATGCTACTCCCGGGCACAATCCGCCTTCGCAACTCCTTATCACAAGGCCTTGTCTTCACTGACACTAGACGTATGGCTTCTTACATTCAGGCACACTTGACCCGACTTTTCCCCTTCCCTAACTGGACATGGCTTGGTCGTGACCTTGGCAATGGTCGATTCCTGGTGGCGCCGCCTGATGTAGCGTGGCGAGATCAGCGTGTTTAGGGTTTAGGGTTTAGGGTTTAGGGAATATCTCCATCTGACCTTGTCACTATTCCTGTTACTATCGCTGTTCCCCCTGCACCTGCTAAGCCTCTTATTCCTCATGATGCCCGCGGCAAAGGCCAGGCACTCCCCATCTCTGATGATCTGCGACACAGCTTACGTTGCAAGCTGATGGACGGTACCAGTCACAATAAATCTGGTAAATCTGGTGGCACTTTAGGTAATGCCATTCTCTCTCAATTTCCTTATGCCCATTTATCTGATACTGAGATTATCGCACTTTATGATATTAGTGGGTTTTGTTTGGGCTCCTCTCCTGAGGAGAAATTGCTTGCTGTTAGTAAAATTAAATCTTTGTCTCAATCGTGGTTTACTAGTGCTTTTTCTGAGGTTATTTCTTCTAAACCTATAGTTCCTGCTGGTCCTGTTTTAGATATTAGTGAGTTAATTTTTCGTGTTACTAATGAGGGTTCTTTATCTTCCAATGATTAAGGTCTTTAATTGGAATGCACGAGGTTTGGGTTTAGCAGCTAAGCGTCGTTTTCTTCGGGATCTGTTGTTAAATAATCACATTGATATTGTGGGAATCCAAGAAACTAAAATGGAATCATTTCCTACTAGAACACTTAATGCCTTAAGTTCCACCATTTCTCATTGAATTTTTAAAAGTTCTTAGGGTTCTTCAGGAGGCATTCTTATAGGCATTAATGATTCTAAATTTAACATTGTTAATTCTTGGATTCATGATTTCTCTATTACTGTTCACTTACAAAATAAATATGACCCTTTTGAATGGCTTTTTACAGTAGTTTATGGTCCTGTCATTTCATCTCAACGTAGTGCTTTTCTTAATGAACTTAGATCCATCCCCAATTTAGGACCTTTATCTTGGTTAATATGTGGTGACTTTAACTTAATCATGCCGTCATGAGCGGCAAGGCCCCTCTTATAATCATATCCTTAGTAATAGATTTAATAATTTAATTTCAGCCTTAGACCTTATGGAATTGCCTCTTTATAATAGTAGATTTGCTTGGGCAAGATCTATTTCTTCCTCTTCTCGAGCATTACTTGATAGATTCTTTTGTACCAATCAATGGTTTAATAATTACTCTTCTTCCCTGGTTCAATCCCTACCTCGTATGTACTATGATCACAGTCCCCTGATTCTCTCTACTGATTCTGTTATGTCCTATTGTACTCCGTCTTTCAAATTTGAAAAAACTTGGTTGTCTCAAGATGGTTTCTCCGAATTGGTTAATAATTGGTGGTCCTCTTTTCAGTTAGGTTCTGATTTAGGTTTATCTTGGAAACTAAAGTTACAATTTTTTCGACAAAAATTACGAGGTTGGAATGCCAACCTCAAGGGGGAGAAACGAAGGGCTAAATCATCTCTTCTTGAACAAATTGCTTTTTATGAATCTTTACTTGATTCTCATCTTTTATCCCCAGATGATTTTGCCCAATGGCAATTATGTCTATCTAACTTGCATAAAATATATCACGACGAGGAACTTTATTGGCACCAACGATCACGTCTTAAATGGTTTATGGAGGGAGATCTTAACACCAAGTTTTTTCATGTTTCTGCATCTTCCCGTAGGAAGAAAATGGCAATTTATTCCTTTGATATTAATGGTTCTATAGTATATGATCCTTTAGTCCTTCGAGAACATATTACTTCTTATTTTAAGAAATTCTTAGGTACCTGTTCTTCTAGATTTATTTCTTTACAGCCTGATTTGTGGTCTACTTCTGAACAACTTACTTTAGAACAACAATCTTCTCTAGAATTACCTTTCACTTTAGAGGAAATTAAACGTACTGTTTTTTCTTGCAACCCCAATAAAGCTCTTGGACCTGATGGACTTTCTTTTCTTTTTTATCAGACTTTTTGGGATTTAGTTCAGTTTGATATATTTAAACTGTTTCAAGCTTTTTACGATAGGTCCCTCGATATTTCTAAATTGAATTTAGCATGTATATGTTTAATACCTAAGAAAGCTGATGCTTCTTCTATTAAGAATTATAGATCTATTAGTTTGATTAATTGTAGTTTTAAGATGATAACGAAACTCTTAACTAATAGGCTTGCTTTGGTAATGGATCCCCTTATTGATGACTCTCAAGCCGCCTTTGTTAAAGGTAGGTTGATTGGAGATAATATTGTCGTTGCTCATGAAATTTTACATACTGTTAGGATTACTAAGCAAAAAATTATTTTACTTAAATTAGACTTTGAGAAAGCCTTTGACAAGGTTAATTGGGATTTTTTATTAGAAGTTTTATATGCTAGGGGTTTTGGGTCATTGTTTATTAATTGGATTCATGATATTCTCAAGGGGGGTAAAACTTGTGTTTCCTTTAATGGGGAGCAAGGTAATTATTTCTCATGCAAGCAGGGCCTTAGACAAGGTGATCCTCTTTCTCCTCTTTTATTTGATCTTGTTGCAGATGCTTTAAATAAGATTCTTAGTAGGGCACAAGATGCTGGGTTAATTTTTGGTTTAGGCTTCTTTAATAATACTACTACTAAGGTGTTGAACCTTCACTTTGCGGATGACACCCTTCTATTTTTGGAAGCGGATTCAGTTCAACTAGAATATTTAAAGTATCTCTTGTTAGGTTTTGAAATTGCTTCTGGTCTTAAAATTAATTTTGACAAAAGTGAACTAGTTGCTTTAAATATCTCGAATACTTGTGCTATTTCTTTAGCTAATCAATTAGGATGTAAGTTGGCCTCTCCCTATTACATACTTAGGTGTTCCTCTTCATTGGAAGAGATTGCAGATCACTGATTGGTCCCCTTTAGTCGATAAATTTATTAAAAGATTACAAACTTGGAAATGTTCTTTGCTTACTTTGGGTGGTAAGGTCACTTTACTTAATTCAGTCCTCTCACCAATCCCTCTTTATTGGTTGTCCCTATATAAAATGCCTGTTAAGGTTCGAGAACAACTTGATATAATTAGAAGGAAATTTCTTTGGTCTGGTTCAGGGTCCCCTTCGAGGAGAAAATACCATCTTATTAACTTGGCCACTGTTTGTTTACCTAAAGATCAGGGTGGGTTAGGTATTTTAGACTTACATTATATGAATATTGCCTTGTTAGCTAAGTGGTGGTATCGTTTTAAAGACCCCACTGTCATTGGTAAATTGAAGACTATATTAGTTGTTAAATATGGCCTGACCGGTTTACACATTCCTCAATGTTCTTCATTCTGGTCTGGAGTTTTATCTTTCTTACAAATTTATGACTTGGGCATCAATAGGGTGGTTGGTAATGGTAGTGATACATTTTTTTGGTTAGATAGTGGTTTGGTGATTGTGCGTTATACTGTGCTTACCCTAATCTCTTTAGAATTGCTTCTAATCAACAACTTCTAGTTTCTAATGCTTTCTCTCATTCTATTCTTAATATTTAGTTTACTAGACAACTTACGGGCATCCTCTTTATTGAATTGCAACATTTACTTAATTCTTGCACCTATAGCTCTATATTTTCTGAGCCTAACTCCTCCGATAAGATTTTTTGGAGATGGACTCCCTCGGGTTTATTTACTAGTACATTCTCTCTATTTGTGGTTGTCCAATAGGGGTATTCCAAATACATCATATTCTACCTTATGGCATGCCAAAATTTCTTTAAAGATTAAGATTTTTGTTTGGTTACTTCGACAAAATAAGATCCTTACTAAATGTAATTTAGTTAAACGTGGTTGGCAAGGCAATTTAGATTGTCCATTCTGTGGTGCACCCGAGACGTAGATCATTTTTTTGTGACATGCCCTTATATTTCTACCCTTTGGTCATGGATAGGAAACCATAATAACTTTGATTACAATTGTACTACTATTGCGGATCTATGGCTTTTTTATTATTGGATTCCTTTAAAAGATTCATTACTTGTAGAATTAATTAGGGCTGCAACTTTATGGTTGGTATGGCTTACCAGAAATAAGATTTGCTTTCAGCATATACCTGTCCCTCCCATTAGCTCTGTAGGTTCTGCTATTATAGCTTTAACTTCGTTTTGGTGTAAAGCAAGACTTAATGGCTCATATTTTAAATTAACTTTGATTCTACCTATGGATATTACTTCATTGAACCAGACAGGCTCTTTGATAATTTTCTCAACTCAGGATACGGATTCCGAAGAGGACGCTTTTCTTGGTTTAGAGGGGCCGGACCTCTCTGACTATATCCGAGATAGAGCTATTTTTGATTGCTAGTTTTACTGCTAGTATTATAGTTTATGATGCTACTTGTTTGTATTCATTGACTATTTTACATTTTACTTAGGTTTTATGGTTCGTGTTGCTTTTTAGGTATTTTGTGTAGTTTGATATTCCAGTACTTGTATTTCGTTACTTTTGTATGAACATTTGAGTTTCTTAATGAAGCTGGTGGTATCCCCACTTTTTTCAAAAAGAAGGTTGCTAAGCACAAGAACAAGGGCTAATTAGGTTGCCAACCACATGAAGATCCAAATGAGATTGATAAGCACAAGAACAAGGTTCAATAAGGCACCTAAGCACAAAAACAAATGCAAATGAGGTTGTTAGGCACAAGATTGATGGCAAATGATGTTGCTAAACACAAGAACAACATCAAATGAAGTTGCTAAGCATAAAAACAAGGGCAAACGAGCTTTCTTTGCACAAGAACATTGGCAAATACGCTTGCCAAGCATAAGAATGAGAAAAAAAGTGGATGAGAAGCACAATAACAACAACAAATGAGGTCGTTAAGCATAAGAACAATGACAAATGAGGTTGTTAAGTACAAGAACTATTGCAAATGATGTTGCTAGTAGAAGAAAAAGGGCAATTTAGGTTGCTAAGCACAAGAACAAGAACAAGAACAAGGAGTAATTAGGTTGCTAAGCACAAGAAAAAGGACAAATGAGATCGCTAAGCACATGAACTAATGCAAATGATGTTGGTAATCACAAAAAAATTGAAAAATAAGATTTTTAAGCACAAGAACAAGATCAAATGAGGCTCCTAAACACAAAACAAAAGGTCAATGAGGTTAGGGCAAATGAGGTTGTTAAGCCCAATAACAAATGCAAATGATATTGCTAAATAGAAAACAACTACAAATGAAGTTCCTAAGCAAAAGAACGAAGGCAAAAGAGGTTCCTATGCATTAGAACAAGGGTAAATGATGTTGTTAATTACAAGAACAACAAAAAAGATGTTGCTAAGCACAACAACAAGGGCAAATGAGCATTCTTTGCACAAAAACATCGGCAAATGCACTTGCTAAGCACAACAACAAGGTAAAAAGATGTTGATAAGCATAAGAATAACAATAAATGAGCTTCCTAAGCATTAGAACAATGACAAATGAGATGGCTAAGCATAATAATGAATGCAAATGATGTTGGTTAGGACGAGAACAAGGACAAATTAGGTTGATGTGCACATGAACTAATGCAAATGATGTTGATAATGACAATAACACTGACAAATGATGTTGTTAAGTACAAGAACAAGGACAAATGAGATTCATAAGCACAAAAACAAATGCAAACGAGGTTGATGAGTACAAGATTAAGGGCAAATGATTTTACAAGCAAAGGAAAAACCACAAATGAGATTGCTAAGCACAAGCACAAGAGAGAATCAGCTTTCTTTGCACATGAGCATTGACAAATGCGCTTGCTAAGTACAAGAACAAGGGAAAAATTGGATGATAAATACAAGATAAATAACAAATGAGGTGGCTAAGCATAAGAATAAGGTTGCTAAGCACAAGAACAACAACAAATGAGTTTGCTAAGCACAAGAACAATGACAAACGATGTTGTTGAGCATGAGAACTAATGCAAATGATGTTGCTAATCACACGAACAAGGGCAAATGAGATTGTTAAGCACGTGAACTATTGCGAATGATGTTGATAATAATAAGAACAATGAAAATGAGGTTTTTAAGCACAAGAACAAGGTTTAAGCACAAAAACAAATGCAAATGAGGTTGATAAGCACAAGATTAAGGGCAAATGATGTTGCTAAGCATAAGGACAACATCAAATGAAGTTGCTAAGCATAAGAATAAGGGCAAACGAGCTTTCTTTGCAAATGCGCTTGCTAAACACAAGAACATGGGAAAAAGTGGATGAGAAGCACAAGAACAATAACAAATGAGGTCGCTAAGCATAAGAACAATAACAAATAAGGTTGTTAAGCTCAAAAACTATTGCAAATAATGTTGCTAGAAGAAGAAAAATGGCAATTTAGTTTGCTAAGCACAAGAACAAGAACAAGGGTTAATTAGGTTGCTAAGCACAAGAAAAAAAGCAAAGGAGGTTGCTAAGAATATGAACTAATGCAAATGATGTTGATAATCACAAGAAAATTAAAAAAAATGAGGGTTTTAAGTAGAAGAACAAGGTCAAATGAGGTTCCGAGCCACAAAACCAAAGGCCAAAGAGATTGATAAGCACCAGATCAATGGCAAATGAGGTTGTTAAGCCCAAGAAGAAATGCAAATGATATTGCTAAAGACAAAAACAACTAGAAATGAATTTGCTAACCACAAGAACGAAGGCAAAAGAGGTTACAATGCACAAGAACAAGGACAAATGATGTTGTTAAGTACAAGAACAACCACAAAAGAGGTTGCTAAGCACAACAACAAGGGCAAATAAGCATTATTGGCACAAGAACACCGGCAAATGCGCTTCCTAAGTACAAGAACAAGGTAAAAAGAGGCTGATAAGCTAAGAACAACAACAAATGAGCTTCCTAAGCATTAGAACAATGACAAATGAGATGGCCAAGCACAATAATTAATGCAAATGATTTTGTTTAGGCAAATGAGCATTCTTGGCACAAGAACATCGGCAAATGCACTTTCTAAGCACAAGAACAAGGTAAAAAGAGATTCATAAGCACAATAACAACAACAAATGAGCTTCCTAAGTATTAAAACAATGACAAATGAGATGGCTAAGCACAATAATTAATGCAAATGATGTTGATAATGACAAGAACACTAACAAATGACATTTTTAAGAACAAGAACAAGTGCAAATGAGATTCATAAGCACGAAAACAAATGGAAATGAGGTTGATAACCACAAGATCAACAGCAAATGATGTTGCAAGCAAAGGAAAAACCGCAAATTAGCTTGCTAAGCACAAGCACAAGGAAAAATGAGTTTTCTTTGTACATGAACATTGATAAATGCGCTTGCTAAGTACAAGAACAAGAGAAAAATTGGATGATAAATACAAGATAAATAACAAATGAGATGGCTAAGCATAAGAACAATTAACAATGAGGTTCTTAAGTACAAGAACTGATGCAAATGATGTTGCTTAGCCGAAGAAAAATGACAAATTTGGTTGCTAACCACAAGAACAAGGGCAAATGAGTTTGCTAAGCACATAGAGTAATGCAAATGATGTTGATAATCACAATAACAACGACAAATGAGGTTGATAAGCACAAGCTCAAGGGCAAATGATGTGGCTAAGCACAAGAACAACCGCAAATGAGATTTCTAAGCACAAGAACAATGTCAGATGAGCTTTCTTTGCATAAGAACATTGGGAAATGCGCTTGCTAAGCACATGAACAAGAGCAAAGTGGTTACAAAGCACAAAAACAACATCAAATGAGCTTTTTAAGCACAAAAACAATGACAAATGAGATTGTTAAGAATAAAAACTAATGCAAATGACGTTGCTAATCACAAGTACAAGGGCTAATTCGGTTGCCAAGCATAAGAACAAGGGCGAAGGAGGTTGCTAAGCACATGAACTTGCAAATGCAAATGCAAATGAGGTTGATAAGCACAATATTGAGCTCCATAAGTACAAGAACAAGGTAAAAAGAGGTTGATAAGCACAAGAACAACAACAAATGAGCTTCCTAAGTATTAGAACAACGACAAACGAGATGGTTAAGCACAATAATTAATGCAAATGATATTGCTTAGGATGAGAACAAGGATAAATTAGGTTGATGTGAACATGAACTAATGTAAATGATGTCGATAATGACAAGAACACTAACAAATGACATTTTTAAGAACAAGAACAAGTGCAAATGAGATTCATAAGCACAAAAACAAATGCAAACAAGGTTGATAAGTACAAGATCAATGACAAATGATGTTGGTAAGCAAAGGAAAAACCACAAATGTGATTGCTAAGCACAAGCACAAGAAAAAATGAGCTTTCTTTGCACATGAATATTGGCAAATGCCCTTGCTAAGTACAAGAACAAAAGAAAAATTGGATGATAAATACAAGAACAACAACAAATGAGGTTGATAAGCATAAGAACAATGACAAATGAGGTTGATAAGCACAAGAACTAATGCAAATGATGTTGCTTAGTCGAAAAAAGGGCAAATTAGGCGGCTAAGTACAAGAACAATGGTAAATGAGGTTGTTAAGCACATGCAGTAATGCAAATGAGGTTGATAAGTACAAGATCAAGGGAAAATGATGTGGCTAAGCACAAGAACAACTGCAAATGAGATTTCTAAGTACAAGAACAATATCAAATGAGCTTTCTTTTCACAAGAACATTGGAAAATGCGCTTGCTAAGCACATGAACAAGAACAAAGTGGTTGGAAAGTACAAGAACAACATCAAATGAGTTTTTAAGCACAAAAATAATGACCAATGAGGTTGTTAAGCATAAGAACTAATAGAAATAATGTTGCTAATAACAAGTACAAGGGCTATTTCGGTTGCTAAACACAACAACAAGGGTGAAAGAGGTTGCTAAGCACATGAATTATTGCAAATGATGTTGATAATGACAAGAACAATGAAAATGAGATTTTTAAGCACAAGAACAAGGTTAAATGAGGCTCCTAAGAACAAAAATAAAGACAAATGAGGTTGATAAGCACAATATTGAGGGCAATGATGTTACTAAGCATAAGAACAATGACAAATGATGTTGCTAAACACAAGAACAACAACAAATGAGGTTGCTAAGCATAAGAACAAGAGAAAATGAGCTTTATTTGCACAACAACATTGGCAAATGTGCTTGTTAAGCACAAGAACAAGGAAAAAAGTGGATGAGAAGAACAAGAACAACAATAAATGATACCGCTAATCATAAGAACAATGACAAATGAGGTTGTTAAGCACAATAACTATTGCAAATAATGTTGCTAGCAGAAGAAAAAGGGCAATTAAAGTTGCTAAGCACAAAAACAAGAACATGGGCTATTTAGGTTGCTAACCACATGAAGTATTGCAAATAATATTGATAATCACAATAACAATGACAAATGAGATTGATAAGTACACGATCAAGGGCAAAAGATTTGGTTAAGCACAAGAAGAACTGCAAATGAGGTTGCTAAGTACAAGAATAATGTCAAATGAGCTTTCTTTGTACAAAAACATTGGGAAATGCGCTTGCTGAGCACATGAACAAGAGCAAAGTAGATGATAAGCACAAGAACAACAACAAATGAGCTTGCTAAGCACAAAAATAATGACAATGACAAGAACAAGCTTTAATTAGGTTGCTAAGCACAAGAAAATGGGCAAATGAGGTTGCTAAGCACAGGAATTAATGCAAATGATGTTGATAATCACAAGAACATTGAAAAATGAGATTTTTAAGCACATGAACAAGGTCACAAAAATAAGGACAATGAGATTCATAAGCACAAAAACAAATGTAAATGAGATTGATAAGCACAAGATCAATGGCAAATGATGTTGCTAAGCAAAGGAAAAACCGCAAATGAGGTTGCTAAGCACAAGGGAAAATGAGCTTTCTTTGCACATGAACAATGGGAAATGCGCTTGCTAAGTATAAGAACAAGGAAAAAATTAGATGATAAATACAAGATAAACAACAAATGAGGTGGCTAAGCATAAGAACAATTACCAATGAGGTTGTTAAGCACAAGAACAGCAAATGATGTTGCTTAGCCGAAGAAAAATGACAAATTAGGTTGCTAAGCACAAGAACAAGGGCAAATGAGTTTGCTAACAACATGTAGCAATGCAAATGATGTTGATAATCACAATAACAACGACAAATGAGGTTGATAAGTACAAGATCTAGGGAAAATGATTTGGCTAAGGGCAAGAACAACTGCAAATGAGGTTGCTAAGTACAAGAACAATGTCAAATGAGCTTTATTTGCACAAAATCATTAGGAAATGCGCTTGCTAAGCACATGAACAAAAGCAAAGTGGTTGCTAAGCATAAGAACAACATCAAATAAGCTTCTTAAGCCCCAAAACAATGGCAAATGAGGTTGTTAAGCATAAGAACTAATGCAAATGATGTTGCTAATCACAAGAACAAGGGCTAAATCGGTTGCTAAGCACAAGAACAAGGGAAAATGAGTCTGCTAAGCACATGAACTATTGCGAATGATGTTGATAATGATAAGAATAATGAAAAATGAGGTTCTTAAGCACAAAAACGGGGTTAAATGTGGCTCCTAAGCACAAAAACAATGGCAAATGAGGTTGATAAGCACAAGATTGAGGGCAAATGATGTTTCTAAGCACAAGAACAACAGCAAATGAGATTATTTAGCATAAGAACAAGGACAGACAAGCTTTCTTTGCACAAAAACATTGGCAAATGTGCTTGCTAAGCACAAGAACAAGGAAAAAAGTGGATGCGAAGTACAAGAACAACAACAAATGAGGTCGCTAAGCATAAGAACAATGACAAATGAGGTTGTTAAACACAACAACTATTGCAAATAATGTTGTTAGCAGAAGAAAAATGGCAATTAAAGTTACTAAGCACAAGAACAAGGGTTAATTAGGTTGCTAACCACATGAAGTAATGCAAATGATGTTGATAATCACAATAACAATGACAAATGAGGTTCATAAGCACAAGATCGAGGGTAAATGATGTGCTTAAGAACAAGAAGAACTGCAAATGAGGATGCCAAGCACAAGAACAATGTCAAATGAGCTTTCTTTGTCCAAAAATATTGGGAAATGCACTTGCTAAGCACATGAACAAGAGCAAAGTAGTTGATAAGCACAATTGTTCGGATGCTTCTTAACCTCTTTTGCCCTTGTTCTTGTGCTTAGCAACATCATTTACACTAGTTCTTGGGCTTAACAACCTAATTTGTCTTTGTTCTTGCGCTTTGTAACATAATTTGCCCTTGATCTTGTGCTTATGAACGTCATTTGCATTTGTTCTTGTGCTTAGGAACCTCATTTTCCCTTGTTTGTGTGCTTAACAATGTCAATTGGCGTTGTTCGTGTTCTTAACAACCTCTTTAGCCCATGATCTGGTGCTTATGAACCTCGTTTATATTTGTTCTTGTGCTTAGGAACCTCATTTGCCCTTGTTTGTATGCTTAACAATCCCAATTGGTGTTGTTCGATGCTTAACAACGTCTTTTGCCCTTGATCTTGTGCTTATGATCCTCATTTGCATTTGTTCTTGTGCTTAGGAACCTTATATGCCCTTGTTCGTGTGCTTAACAACTTCTTTTGCCCTTGATCTTGTGCTTATGAACCTCATTTGCATTTGTTCTTGTGCTTAGGAGCCTCATTTGCCCTTGTCCGTGTGCCTAACAACCTCAATTGTTGTTCTTCATATGGTTCTTAACACCTTTTGCCCTTGTTCTTCTGCCAACATCCTTTACACTTATTCTTGTGCTTAACAACCTCATTTGTCGTTGCTCTTGCGGTTTGCAACATAATTTGCCTTTGATATTGTGCTTATGAACCTCATTTACCCTTGTGCGTGCTTAACAACCTCAATTGTCGTTATTCATATGCTTCTTAACCTCTTTTACCCTTGTTCTTGTGCTTAGCAACATCATTTACACTTGTTCTTGTGCTTAAGAACCCCATGTGTCGCTGTTGATGTTCTTTGTAACATAATTTTCCCTTGATCTTGTGCTTATGAACCTCATTTGCATTTGTCCTTATGCTTAGGAACCTCATTTGCCATTTTTTGTGTGCTTAACAACGTCAATTGGCGTGGTTCGTGTGCTTAACAACCTCTTTTCCCTTAATCTTGTGCTTATGAACCTCATTTGCATTTATTCTTGTGATTAGGAACCACCTCAGTTGCCCTTTTCGTATGCTTAACAACTTCTTTTGACCTTGATCTTGTGCGTATGAACCTCATTTGTATTTGTTCTTGTGCTTAGGAACCTCATTTTCCCTTGTTTGAGTGCTTAACAACATCAATTAGCATTGTTCGTGTGCTTAACAACCTCTTTAGCCCTTAATCTTGTGCTTATGAACCTCATTTGCAGTTGTTCTTGTGCTTAGGTACCTCAATTGCCCTTCTTCCTGTGCTTAACAACCTCAATTGTTGTTGTTCATAAGCTTCTTAACCTTTCTTGCCTTTGTTCTTGTGCTTAGCAACATCATTTACACTTGTTCTTGCGCTTAACAACCTCATTTGTCGTTTTTCTTCCGCTTTGCAACATAATTTGCCCTTGATCTTGTGCTTATGAATCTCATTTGCATTTGTTCTTGTGCTTAGGAACCTCATTTTCCCTTGTTTGTGTGCTTAACAACGTTAATTGGCATTGTTCGTGTTCTTCACAACCTCTTTAGCCCATGATCTTGTGCTTATGAACCTGGTTTACATTTGTTCTTGTGCTTAGGAACCTCATTTGCCATTGTTTGTATGCTTAACATACTCAATTGGCGTTGTTCATATTCTTAACAACCTCTTTTGCCCTTGATCTTGTACTTATGATCCTCATTTACATTTATTCTTGCGCTTTGCAACACAATTTGCCGTTGAACCTTATTTGCATTTGTGCTTATGAACCTCATTTGCATTTGTTCTTGTGCTTAGGAACCTCATTTGCCCTTGTTCGTGTGCTTAACAACCTCAATTGTCGTTGTTCATATGCTTCTTAACCACTTTTGCCCTTGTTCTTGTGCTTAGCAACATCATTTACACTTGTTCTTGTGCTTAACAACCTCATTTGTCACTGTTCTTGTGCTTTCTAAAATAATTTGCCCTTGATCTTGTGCTTATGAACCTCATTTGCATTTGTTCTTGTGCTTAGGAACCTCATTTGTCCTTGTTTGTGTGCTTAAAACGTCAATTGGCGTTGTTCGAGTGCTTAACAACCTCTTTTTCCCTTGATCTTGTGCTTTCACATCATTTGCATTTATTCTTGTGCTTAGGAACCTCATTTTTTTCTTATTTGTGTTCTTAACAACATCAATTGGCATTGTTCGTATTCTTAACGACCTCTTTTGCCCTTGATCTTGTGCTTATGAACTTAATTTACATTTGTTCTTATGCTTAGGAACCTCATTTGCCCTTGTTTGTGTGCTTAACAACCTCAAGTGGCATTGTTCGGTGCTTAACAACGTCTTTTGTCCTTGATCTTGTTCTTATGAACCTCATTTGCATTTGTTCTTGTGCTTAGGAGCCTCATTTGCCCCTGTTCTTGTGCCTAACAACTTCTTTTGCCCTTGATCTTGTGCTTATGAATCTCTTTTGCATTTCTTCTTGTGCTTAGGAGCCTCATTTGCCCTTGTTCGTGTGCCTAACAACCTCAATTGTCGTTGTTCATATGCTTCTTAACCCCTTTTGACTTTGTTCTTGTGCCTACCAACATCATTCACACTTGTTCTTGTGCTTACCAACATCATTTACACTTGTTCTTGTGCTGAACAATCTCATTTGTCGTTGTTCTTGCGCTTTGCAACATAATTTGCCCTTGATACTGTGCTAATGAACCTCATTTGCATTTGTTCTTGTGGTTGGGAACCTCATTTGCCCTTGTTTGTGTGCTTAACAACCTCAATTCTCGTTGTTCATATGCTTCTTAACCTCTTTTGCCCTTGTTATTGTGCTTAGCAACATCATTTACACTTGTTCCTGAGCTTAAGAACCGCATTTGTCGCTGTTCTTGTGCTTTGTAACATAATTTGCCCTTGATCTTGTGCTTATGAACCTCATTTGCATTTGTTCTGGTGCCTAGGAACCACATTTTCCCTTGTTTGTGTGCTTAGCAACGTCAATTGGCCTTGTTCGTGTGCTTAACAACCTCTTTTTCCCTTGATCTTGTGCTTATGAACCTCATTTGCATTTATACTTGTGCTTAGGAACCTAATTTGCCCTTTTTCGTGTGCTTAACAACTTATTTTGCCCTGGATCTTGTGCTATGAACCTCATTTGCATTTGTTCTTGTGCTTAGGAACCTCATTTCCCCTTGTTTGTGTGGTTAACAATATCAATTAGTATTGTTCGTGTGCTTAACAACCTCTTTTGCCCTTGATCTTGTGCTTATGAACCTCATTTGCAGTTGTTCTTGTGGTCAACAAAATCAAGTGCCCTTGTTCGTGCGCTTAACAACCTCAATTGCCGTTGTTCATATGCTTCTTAACCTCTTTTGCCCTTGTTCTTGTGCTTATGAACCTCATTTGCATTTCTTCTTGTGCTGAACCTCATTTGCCCTTGTTTGTGTGCTTCACAACGTGAATTGGCATTGTTCGGGTGCTTAACAACCTCTTTTTGCCATGATCTTGTGCTTATGAACATCATTTGCATTTATTCTTGTGCTTAGGAACTCATTTGCCCTTTTTCGTGTGCTGAATAACTTCTTTTGCCCTTGATGTTGTGCTTATGAACCTCATTTGCATTTGTTCTTGTGCTTAGGAGGCTCATTTGCCATTGTTCATATGCTTCTTAACCTCATTTGCCCTTGTTCTTATTCTTAGCAACATCACTTGTTGTTGTGCTTAACAATCTCATTTGTTGTTGTTAGCGCTTTGCAACATAATTTGCCCTAGATCTTGTGCTTATGAACCTCATTTGCATTTGTTCTTGTGGTTAGGAACCTCAATTACCCTTGTTCGTGTGCTTAACATCCTTAATTGTCATTGTTTATATGCTTCTTAACCTCTTTTGCCCTTGTTCGAGTGCTTAACAACCTCAATTGTCGTTGTTCATATGCTTCTGAACCTCTTTTGCCCTTGTTATTGTGCTTAGCAACATCATTTACACTTGTTCTTGCGCTTAACAACCTCATTTGTCGTTGTTCTTGCGGTTAACATCCTTATTTATCAATGTTCTTGCGATTTGCAACATAATTTGCCCTTGATCTTGTTCTTATGAACCTCATCTGCATTTATTCTTATGCTTAGGAACCCCATTTTCCCTTGTTTGTTTGCTTAACAACCTCAATTAGCGTTGTTCGTGCGCTTAACAACCTCTTTTTCCCTTGTTCTTGCGCTTAACAACCTCATTTGTTGTTGTTCTTGCGATTTGCAACATCATTTGCCCTTGATCTTGTGCTTATGAATCTCATGTGCATTTGTTCTTCTGCTTAGTAAGCTAATATGCCCTTATGTGTGTGCTTAACAACTTCTTTTACCCTTGATCTTGTTCTTAGCAACATCATTTACACTTTTCTTGTGCTTAACAACCTAATTTGTTATTGTTCTTGCACTTTGCAACATAATTTGCCCTTGATCCTGTGCTGGTGAACCTCATTTGCCTTTGTTCTTATGTTTAGGAACCTCAATTACCCTTGTTCGTGTGCTTAACAACGTCAATTGTTGTTGTTCATATGCTTCTTAACCTCTTTTGCCCTTGTTCTTGTGCTTAGCAACGTCATTTACACGTGTTCTTGTACTTAACAACCTCATTTGTCGTTGTTCTTGTGCTTTGTAACTTAATTTGCCCTTGATCTTGTGGTTATGAACCTCATTGGCATTTGTTGTTGTGCTTAGGAAACTCATTTGCCATTGTTTGTGTGCTTAGCAACATCAATAGGCGTTGTTCGTGTGCTTAACAACCTATTTTTCCCTTGATCTTGTGCTTAGGAACCTCATTTGAATTTATTCTTGTACTTAGGAACCTCATTTTCCCTTTTTCGAGTGCTTAACAACTTCTTTTGCACTTGATCTTGTGCTTATGAACCTCATTTGCGTTTGTTCTTATGCTTAGGAACCTCATTTTCCCTTGTTTGTGTGCTTAACAACATCAATCAGTATATTTCGTGTGCTTAACAAACTTTTTTGCCCTTCATCTTGTGCTTATGAACCTCATTTGCAGTTGTTCTTGTGCTTAGGAACCTCAATTGCCCTTGTTCGTGTGCTCAACAACCTTAATTGTCGTTGTTCATATGCTTTTTAACCTCCTTTGCCCTTGTTATTGTGCTTAGCAACATCATTTACACTTGTTCTTGTGCTTTGCAACATAGTTTGCCCTTTGATCTTGTGCTTATGAACCTCATTTGCATATATTCTTCTGCTGAACCTCATTTGCCCTTGTTTGTGTGCTGAACAACCTCTTTTTGTCTGATCTTGTGCTAATGAACGTCATTTGCATTTATTCTTGTGCTTAGGAACCTCATTTGACGTTTTTTTTGTGTGGTTAACAACTTCTTTTGCCCTTGATCTTGTGCTTATGAACCTCATTTGCATTTGTTCTTGTGCTTAAGAGGCTAATTTGCCGTTGTTCGTGTGCTTAACAAATTCAATTGTCATTGTTCCTGTGCTTCTTAACCTCTTTTGCCCTTGTTCCTGTTCTTAGCAACATTATTTACACTTGTTGTTGTGCTTAACAATCTCATTTGTTGTTGTTAGCGCTTTGCAACATCATTTGCCCTTGATCTTATGCTTATTAACCTCATTTGCATTTGTTCTTGTGGTTAGGAATCTCAATTGCCAATGTTCGTGTGCTTAACAACTTTAATTGTCGTTGTTCGCATGCTTCTTAACCTCTTTTGCCCTTGTTAGTGTGCTTAACAATCTCAATTGTTGTTGTTCATATGTTTCTTAACCTCTTTTGCCCTTGTTCTTGTGCTTAGCAACATCATTTATAATTGTTCATGCGCTTAACAACCTCATTTGTCGTTGTTCTTGCGCTTTGCAACATAGTTTGCCCTTGATCTTGTGCTCATGAACCACATTTCTATTTGTTCGTGTGGTTAGCAACATCATTTACACTTGTTCTTGCGCTTTGCAACATTATTTGCCCTTGAGTTGTTCTTGTGTTTAGGAACCTCATTTGCCCTCGTTCTTGTGCTTAACAACTTCTTTTGCCCTTGATCTTGTGCTGATGAGCCTCGTTTGCATTTGCTCTTGTGCTTAGTCATTGGCCCGTGTTTGTGTGCACAAGAACAAACACTTGTTCATATGTTTCTTAACCTCTTTTGCCCTTGTTCTTGTGGTTAGTAACATCATTTACACTTGTTCTTGCACTTAACATCCTCATATGTCGTTGTTCTTGCGCTTTGCAACATAATTTAACCTTGATCTTGTGCTTATGAACCTCTTTTGCATTTGTTCTTGTGGTTATGAACCGCATTTTTCCTTGTTTGTGTGCTTAACAACCTCAATTAGCGTTGTTCTTGTGCTTAACATCCTCTTTTGCCCTTGTTCTTGCGCTTAACAACCTCATTTGTCACTGTTCTTGCGTTTTAAACATAATTTGCCCTTCATCTTGGGCTTATGAACCTCATTTGCATTTGTTCTTGTGCTTAGGAACCTAATTTGCCATTGTTTGTGTGCTTAACAACTTATTTTTCCCTTGACCTTGTTCTTAGCAACATCATTTACACTTGTTCTTGTGCTTAACAACTTCATTTGTTATTGTTCTTGCGCTTTGCAACAGAATTTGTCATTGTTCTTGCGTTTTAAACATAATTTGCCCTTCATCTTGTGCTTATGATCCTCATTTGTATTTCTTCTTGTGCTTAGGAACCTTATTTGCCATTGATTGTGTGCTTGATAACTTTTTTTGCCCTTGATCTTGTGCTTATGAAGCTCATTTGCATTTGTTCTTTTGCTTAGGAGCCTCATTTGCCCTTGTTCGTGTGCCTAACAACCTCAATTGTTGTTCTTCATATGCTTCTTACCCTCTTCTTCCCTTGTTCTTGTGCTTACCTCCATCAGTTACACTTGTTCTTGTGCTTAACAACCTCATTTGTCGTTGTTCTTGCGCTTTGCAACATAGTTTACCCTTGATCTTGTGCTTATGAACCTCATTTGCATTTCTTCCTGTGCTTAACAACCTCAATTGTCGTAGTTCATTTGCTTCTTAACCTCAGTTGCCCTTGTTCTTGCTTAGGAACCTTATTTGCCCTTGTTTGGTGCTTAACAACGTCAATTGCCTTTGCTCGTGCTGTTAACAACCTCTTTAGCCCATGATCTTGTGCTTATGAACCTCGTTTAAATTTGTTCTTGTTCTTAGGAACCACATTTGCCCTTGTTTGTATGCTTAACAACCTTAATTGGCGTTGTTCGATGCTTAACAACATCTTTTTCCCTTTATCTTGTGCTTATGATCCTCATTTGCATTCGTTCTTGTGCTTAGGAACCTTATGTGCCCTTGTTTGTGTGCTTAACAACTTTTTTTGCCCTTGATCTTGTGCTTATCAACCTCATTTGCATTTGTTCTTATGCTTAGGAGGCTCCTTTACCCTTGTTCGTGTGCCTAACAACTTCAATTGTTGTTCTTCGTAGGTCTCTTTAGCCCTTTTGCCCTTGTTCTTGTGTTTACCAACATAATTTCCACTTGTTCTTGTGCTTAACAACCTAATTTGTCGTTGTTCTTGCGCTTTTCAACATAATTTGCCCTTGATATGGTGCTTATGAACCTCATTTGTCGTTGTTCTTGTGCTTAGGAACCTCATTTGTCCTTGTTTGTGTGCTTAACAACTTTAATTGTCGTTGTTCAAATGCTTCTTAACCTCTTTTGCCCTTGTTCTTGTGCTTAGCAACGTCATTTACACGTGTTCTTGTACTTAACAACCTCATTTGTCGTTGTTCTTGTGCTTTGTAACTTAATTTGCCCTTGATCTTGTGGTTATGAACCTCATTGGCATTTGTTGTTGTGCTTAGGAAACTCATTTGCCATTGTTTGTGTGCTTAGCAACATCAATTGGCGTTGTTCGTGTGCTTAACAACCTATTTTTCCCTTGATCTTGTGCTTAGGAACCTCATTTGCATTTATTCTTGTGCTTAGGAACCTCATTTGCCCTTTTTGGTGTGCGAAAAACTTCTTTTACCATTGATCTTGAGCTTATGAACAACATTTGCATTTGTTCTTGTGCTTAGGAACCTCATTTTTCCCTGTTTGTGTGCTTAACAACCTCAATTAGCGTTGTTCGTGTGCTTAACAACCTCTTTTGCCCTTGATCTTTTACTATGAACCTCATTTGCATTTGTTCTTGTACTTAGGAACCTCAATTGTCATTGTTTGTGTGCTTAATAACCTCAATTGTCGATGTTTATATGCTTCCTAACCTCTTTTGCCCTTGTTCTTGTGGTTAGCAACATCATTTACACTTCTTCTTGCGCTTAACAACCTCATTTGTCGTTGTTCTTGCGCTTTGCAACATAGTTTGCCCTTGATCTTGTGCTTATGAACCTCATTTGCATTTGTTCTTGTGCTTACGAACCTCATTTTCCCCTGTTTGTGTCCATAACAACCACAATTAGCGTTGCTCGTGTGCTTAACAACCACTTTTTCCCTTGATCTTGTGCTTGTGAACCTCATTTGAATTTATTCTTGTGCTGAGGAATCTCATTTGCCCTTTTTCGTGCGCTTAAACATCCTTTGCCCTTGATCTTGTGCTTATGAACTACATTTGCATTTGTTCTTGTGTCTAGGAACCTCAATTGCCCTTGTTCGTGTGCTTAACAACCTTAATTGTTGTTGTTCATATGCTTCTTAACCTCTTTTGCCATTGTTCGTGTATTTAACAACCTCAATTGTCGTTGTTCATATGCTTCTGAACCTCTTTTTCCCATGTTCTTGTGCTTAGCAACATCATTTACAATCATTGTTGCGCTTAACAACCTCATTTGTCGTTGTTCTTGCACTTTACAACATAGTTTGCCCTTGATCCTGTACTTATGAACCACATTTGCATTAGTTCGTGTGCTTAGCAACTTCATTTACACTTGTTCTTGCGGTTTGCAACATAATTTGCCCTTGAGTTGTTCTTGTGTTTAGGAACCTCATTTGCCCTTGTTCGTGTGCTTAACAACTTCTTTTGCCCTTGATTTTGTGCGTATGAGCCTCATTTGCATTTGTTCTTGTTCTTAGGAGCCTCAGTTGCCCTTGTTCGTGTGGTTAATAACCTCAATTGTCGTTGTTGATATTCTTCTTAACCTCTTTTGCCCTTGTTCTTGTGCTTAGCAACATCATTTACACTTGTTCTTGCGCTTAACATCCTCATTTGTCGTTGTTCTTGCGCTTTGTAACATAATTTTCCCTTGATCTTGTTCTTATGAACCTCATTTGCATTGTTCTTATACTTAGGAAGCTCATTTTCCATTGTCTGTGCGCTTAAAAACCTCAATTAGCGTGGTTCGTGTGCCTAATATCCTCGTTTTCCCTTGTTCTTGCGCTTAACAACCTCATTTGTCGTTGTTCTTGCGCTTTGCAACATAATTTGCCCTTGATCTTGTGCTTATGAACCTCATTTGCATTTGTTCTTGTGCTTAGGAACCTAATTTGCCCTTGTTCGTGTGCTTAACAACATATTTTTCCATTGATCTTGTTCTTAGCAACATCATTTACACTTGTTCTTGTGCTTAACAACCTCATTTGTCGTTGTTCTTGTGCTTTGTAACATAATTTGCCCTTGATCTTGTGCTTATGTTCTCATTTGCATTTGTTCTTGTGCGTAGGAACCTCATTTGTCCTTGTTCGTGTGCCTAGCAACTTCTTTTGCCCTTGATTTTGTGCTTATGAACCTCATTTGCCCTTGTTTGTGTGCTTAACCATGTCAATTGGCATTTTTCGTGTGTTTAACAAGCTCTTTTTCCTTTGATCTTGAGCTTATGAACCTCATTTGCATTTATTATTGTGCTTAGGAACCTTATTTGCCCTTTTTCGTGTGCTTAACAACTTCTTTTGCCCTTGATCTTGAGCTTATGAACCTCATTTGCATTTGTTCTTGTGCTTAGGAACCTCATTTTCCTTTGTTTGTGTGCTTAACAACATCAATTAGCATTGTTCATGTGCTTAACAAACTTTTTTGCCCTTGATCTTGTGCTTATGAACCTCATTTGCAGTTGTTCTTGTTATTAGGAACCTTAATTGCCCTTGCTCGTATGCTCAACAACCTCAATTGTCATTGTTCATATGCTTCTTAACCTCTTTTGCCCTTGTTATTGTGCTTAGCAAAATCATTTACACTTGTTCTTACATTTAACAACCTTATTTGTCGTTGTTCATATGCTTCTGAACCTCTTTTGCCCTTGTTCTTGTGCTTAGCAACATCATTTACACTTGTTCTTGCGCTTAACAACCTCATTTGTCGTTGTTCTTGCGCTTTGCAACATAGTTTGCCCTTGATGTTGTGCTTATGAATCACATTTTCATTTGTTCGTGTGCTTAGCAACATCATTTACACTTGTTCTTGCGTTTTGCAACATAATTTGCCCTTGAGTTGTTCTTGGGTTTAGGAACCTCATTTGCCCTTGTCCGTGTGCTTAACAACTTCTTTTGCCCTTGATCTTTTGCTGATGAGCCTCATTTGCATTTGTTTTTGTGCCTCGGAGCATAATTTGCCCTTGTTCGTGTGCTTAACAACCTCAACTGTCGTTGTTCATATGCTTCTTAACCTCTTTTGCCCTTGTTCTTGTGCTTAGCAACATCATTTACACTTCTTCTTGTGCTTAACATTCTCATTTGTCGTTGTTCTTACGCTTTGCAACATAATTTGACCTTGATCTTGTTCTTATGAACCTCATTTGCATTGGTTCTTATGCTTAGGAACCTCATTTTCCCTTGTTTGTGTGCTTGACAACCTCAATTAGATTGTTCGTGTACTTAACATCCTCTTTTGCCCTTGTTCTTGCGTTTTAAACATAATTTGCCCTTCATCTTGGGCTTATGAACCTCATTTGCATTTGTTCTTGTGCTTAGGAACCTAATTTGCCATTGTTCGTGTTCTTAGCAACTTATTTTGCCCTTGACCTTGTTCTTAGCAACATCATTTACACTTCTTGTTGTGCTTAACAACTTCATTTGTTATTGTTCTTGGGGTTTGCAACCTAATTTGCCCTTGATCTTGTGCTTATGTCATTTGCTTGTGTTCTTGTGGTTAGGAACCTCATTTGCCCTTGTTTGTGAGCTTAACAACCTCAATTGGCATTGTCCGTGTGC
The DNA here is from genome assembly GCA_024447775.1 of Carex cristatella. Classification (NCBI taxonomy): domain Eukaryota; kingdom Viridiplantae; phylum Streptophyta; class Magnoliopsida; order Poales; family Cyperaceae; genus Carex; species Carex cristatella. The sequence continues at coordinate 2,938,664 of JAJHPF010000016.1, forward strand.
TTAACAACCTCTTTTTCCCTTGATCTTGTGCTGATGAAGGTCATGTGCATTTGTTCTTGTACTTAGGAATCTCATTTTTCCTTGTTTGTGTGCTTACCAACGTCAATTAGCGTTGTTCGTGTTCTTAACAACCTCTTTAGCCCATGATCTTGTGCTAATGAATCTCATTTACATTTGTTCTTGTGCTTAGGAACCTCATTTGCCGTTGTTTGTATGCTTAACAACCTCAATTGGCGTTGTCCGTGTTCTTAACAACCTCTTTTGCCCTTGATCTTGTGCTTGTGAACCTCATTTGAATTTATCCTTGTGCTGAGGAATCTCATTTGCCCTTTTTCGTTTGCTTAAACATCCTTTGCCCTTGATCTTGTGCTTATGAACTACATTTGCATTTGTTCTTGTGTTTAGGAACCTCAATTGCCCTTGTTCGTGTGCTTAATAACCTCAATTCTCGTTGTTCATATGCTTCTTAACCTCTTTTGTCCTTGTTCTTCTACTGAGCAACATAATTTACACTTGTTCTTTCGCTTAACAACTTCATTTGTCGTTGTTCTTGCGGTTTGCAACATAATTTGCCATTGATCTTGTGCTTATGAACCTCTTTTGCATTTGTTCTTGTACTTCGGAACCTCATTTGCCATTGTTTGTGTGCTTAATAACGTCTTTTTCCCTTGATCTTGTGCTTGTGAACCTCATTTCCATTTATTCTTGTGCTTAGAAACCTCATTTGCCATTTTTCGTGTGTTTAACAACTTCTTTTGTCCTTGATCTTGTGCTAATGAACCTCATTTGCATATGTTCTTTTTCTTAGAAACCTCATTTTCCCTTGTTTGTGTGCTTAACAACATCAATTAGTGTTCGTGTGCTTAACAACCTCTTTTGCCCTTGATATTGTGCTTATGAACCTCATTTGCATTTGTTCTTGTGTTTAGGAACCTCAGATGCCAATGTTTGTGTGCTTAACAACCTCAATTGTCGTTGTTCATATGCTTCTTAACCTTTTTTGCCCTTGTTCTTCTGCTGAACAACATCAATTACACTTGTTATTGCGCTTAACAACCTCATTTGTCGTTGTTCTGGCACTTTGCAACATAGTTTGCCCTTGATCTTGTGCTTATGAACCTCATTTGCATTTGTTCTTGTGCTTAGGAACCTCATTTGCCATTGTTTGTGCACTTAACAACGTCAATTGGCGTTGTTCGTGTGCTTAACAACATCTTTTTGCCTTTATCTTGTCCTTATGAACTTGATTTGCATTTATTCTTGTGTTTTGGAGGCTCATTTGCCCTTGTTCGTGTGCTTAACAACCTCAATTGTCATTGTTCATATGCTTCATAACCTCTTTTGCCATTGTTCTTGTTCTTAGCAACATCATTTACACTTGTTGTTGTGCTTAACAATCTCATTTGTTGTTGTTCTTGCGTTTTACAACATAATTTACCCTTGATCTTGTGTTGATGAACCTCATTTGCATTTGTTCTTGTTCTTAGGAACCTCATTTTCCCTATTCATGTGCTTAAACCTCTTTCGCCGTTGATCTTGTGCTTATGAACCTTATTTGTATTTGTTCTTTTGCTTAGGAACCTCAATTGCCCTTGTTCTTGTGCTTAACAACCTCAATTCTCGTTGTTCATATGCTTCTTAACCCCTTTTTCCCTTGTTCTTCTGCTTAGCATCATAATTTACACTTGTTCTTTCGCTTAACAACCTTATTTGTCGTTATTCTTGTGCTGAGGAACCTCATTTGCCCTTGTGCTTAACAATCTCAGTTGTTGTTGTTCTTGCGCTTTGCAACATATTTTGCCCTTGATATTGTGCTTATGAACCTCATTTGCATTTGTTTTTGCGCTTAACAACCTCTTTTTCCCTTGATCTTGTGCTTGTGAACCTCATTTGCATTTATTCTTGTGCTGAGGGTTCTCATTTGCCCTTTTTCGTGTGCTTAAACCTCTTTTGCCTTGATATTGTGCTTATTCTTGTGCTTAGAAGGCTCATTTGCCCTTGTTCGTGTGCTTAACTACCTCTTTTTCCTATGATCTTGTGCTTATGAACCTCATTTGTATTTGTTCTTGTGGTTAGGAACCTCAATTGTCGTTGTTCATATGCTTCTTAACCTCTTTTGCCCTTGTTGTTGTGCTGAACAACCTCAATTGTCGTTGTTTATATGCTTATTAACCTCTTTTGCCCTTGTACTTGTCCTCAGCAACATCATTTACACTTGTTCTTGCGCTTAACAACCACATTTGTCGTTGTTCTAGTGCTTTGCAACATAATTTGCCCTTGATCTTGTACTTATGAACCTCATTTGCATTTGTTATTGTGCTTAGGAACCTCATTTTCACATGTTTGTGTATTTTACAACCTCAATTAGCGTTGTTCGTGTGCTTAACGACCTCTTTTTCCCTTGATCTTGTGCTGAGGAACCTCATTTGCCATTTTTCGTGTGCTTAAACCTCTGTTGCCCTTGATATTGTGCTTATGAACCTCATCTGCATTTGTTCTTGTGCTTAGGAGGCTCATTTGCCCTTGTTTGTGTGCTTAACTATCTCAATTGTCGTTGTATATATGCTTCTAAACCTCTTTTGCCCTTGATCTTGTTCTTAGCAACATCATTTACACTTATTGTTGTCTTTGACAACCTCATTTTTTGTTGTTCATGCACTTTGCAGCGTAATTTGCCCTTGTTCTTGCTCTTATGAACCTCATTTGCATTTGTTCTTGTGCTTAGGAACCTCATTTTCCCTTGTTTGTGTGCTTAACAACCTCAATTAGCGTTGTTTGTGTGCTTAACAACCTACTTTTCCCTTAATCTTGTGCTTATGAACCTCATTTGTATTTGTTCTTGTGGTTAGGAACCTCAATTGCTCTTGTTCGTGTGCTTAACAACCTCAATTGTCGTTGTTCATATGCTTCTTAACATCTTTTGCCCTTCTTCGTGTGCTTAACAATCTCAATTGTTGTTGTTTATATGTTTTTTTACCTCTTTTGCCCTTGCGCTTGTGTTTAGCAACATTATTTACACTTGTTCTTGCGCTTAACAACCACATTTGTCGTTGTTATTGCGCTTTGCAACATAGTTTGTCATTGATCTTGTGCTTATGAACCACATTTATAATTGTTCGTGTACTTACAGCATCATTTACACTTGTTCTTGCGCTTAACAACCTTATTTGTCGTTGTTCTTGCGTTTTGCAACATAATTTGCCCTTGATCTTGTGCTTACGAACCTTATTTGCTTTGTTCTTGTGGTTAAGAACCTCATTTTCCCCTGTTTGTGTGCTTAACAATCTCAATTAGCGTTGTTCGTGTGCTTGACACTTTTGCCCTTGATCTTGGGCTTATGAATCTTATTTGTCGTTGTTCCTGTGCTTTTCAACATAATTTGCCCTTGATATTGTGCTTAACAGCCTCTTTTGCCCTTGAACTTGTGCTTATGAACGTCATTTGCATTTGTTGTTGTGCTTAGGAACCTCATTTTCCCATGTTTGTATGCTTAACAACCTCAATTGGCGTTGTTCGGTGCTTAACAACGTCTTTTGCCCTAGATCTTGTGCTTATGATCCTCATTTGCATTTGTTCTTGTGCTTAGAAACCTTATTTGACCTTGTTCGTGTGCTTAACAACTTATTTTGCCCTTGACCTTGTGATTATGAACCTCATTTGGATTTGTTCTTGGGCTTAGGAGCCTCATTTGCCCTTGTTCGTGTGCCTAACGACCTCAATTGTCGTTCTTATATGCTTTTTAACCCCTTTTGTCCTTGTTCTTGTGCTTTGTAACATAATTTTCCCTTGATCTTGTGCTTATGAACCTCATTTATATTTCTTCTTGTGCTTAGGAACCTCATTTGCCCTTGTTTGTGTGCTTAACAACATCAATTGGCGTTGTTCGTGTACTCAACAACCTCTTTTTCCCATGATCTTGTGCTATGAACCCCATTTGGATTTATTCTTATGCTTAAGAACCTTATTTGCCTTTTTTCGTGTTCTTAACAACTACTTTTGCCTTTCATCTTGTGCTTATGAACCTCATTTGCATTTGTTCTTGTTCTTAGAAAGCTCATTTTTCCTTGTTTGTGTGTTTAACAATCTCAATTAGCGTTGTTCGTGTACTTAACAACCTCTTTTACCCTTGATCTTGTACTTATGAATATCATTTGCATTTGTTTTTGTTCTTAGGAACCTCAATTGTCGTTGTTCATATGCTTCTTAACCTCTTTTGCCCTTGTTCTTCTGCTTAGCAACATAATTTACACTTGTTCTTTCGCTTAACAACCTCATTTGTCGTTGTTATTGTGCTTTGCAACATAGTTTGCCTTTGATCTTGCGCTTACAAACTTCATTTGCATTTGTTCTTGTGCTTATGAACCTCATTTTCTCTTGTTTGTGTGCTTAACAACCTCAATTAGCGTTGTTCGTGTGCTTAACAACCTCTTTTGCCCTTGATCTTGTGCCTATGAACCTCATTTGCATTTGTTATTATTGTTAGGAACCTCAATTGCCCTTGTTTGTGAGCTTAACAACCTCAAATGTCGTTGTTCATATGCTTCTTAACCTCTTTTGCCCTTGTTCATGTGCTTAACAAACTCCATTGTCGTTGTTCATATACTTCTTAACCTCTTTTTCCCTTGTTCTTGTGCTTAGCAGCATCATTTACACTTATTCTTGCGCTTAACAACCTCATTTGTCGTTGTTCTTGTGCTTTGCAACATAGTTTGCCCTTGATCTTGCCCTTGTTTGTGTGCTTAACAACCCCAATCACTTAAGTTCAATTTAATACGCTGTCACATTTTTCCAAAACCGTATAATTTTTCCTTATATAATTGTTTCAGTTGGGGTTTTAAGGTCAAGCTGACCCGTCTATTAATATTTACAAAAAATATTCCAATTTTAAACTTGTGATTTCTCACACAAATATTATTATGCTTAATTACAAAAAAATCGAATATTGTTTGTAAATATTAATAGACGAACTTAATTCAAATTTATCAGGACGAGAGAACATTTAAGTTGATAAATAATAATAATAACAACATGCATAGAAAATTAAATAAGTAGAATATTTAGTCCGTGGGGTAATTTTACTTCACCTATGAAGGTGAAGTAACATTGTAAGGTACAGTGTATATTTAATTTGCTGGATTCTAACAACAGTCTCTGCATTTCAGTTTTCACACTGTTTTCGTATCATAATTCTCATAACTGTCTGGAGGGACCACAAAAACTCTAGCACTGAATTTTTTCTCTAAACTATTAATACCTATGGAAAAAAAAATATATGCCTATGCACGAAAGTATTTATACCTGTGATGTGAACAATTTTTACGTAAATAATGGTCCCCTGAACGAAATCCCCCAAATGTTCCAGCATTGTTCCCGCACTGTAACTACCATGACTATCTGGGGGACCGCAAAAACTAAAGAACTTATTATTTTCTTCCAAAGTATTAATACCTATGTACGAAAATATTTATACCTATGTACGGAAGTATTTATATCAATGAGGTGAACAATTTTTACGTAAATAACTATCTCTCTAACTAAATCTCCCAAACGTCCTCACACCATAAATATCTTTATGGGACCACTCAAAATAAATCGGGAGATCATACACGTTTCTAAAAATATTAATATTGTCATAACTATATCTAGGGGATCACAAAACTTGATATTTTTTTACATATGATGATGGATGACATCTGAAAGTATTAATATCAAGTATTGCAAGTATTTATACCTATGCATTGAAGTATTTATATGTATATACATCATATAAAGTTTAATCTCCAGGCGTTCGATCATATCAAGTTACACATCAAGTATTAATATCTTATATTTCAAGGATTAATGTCTTATTTTGCAAGTATTTGTACATTTGCACATAAGTATATATTTTTATGAGTGTAATTATTTTTGTTATAGAAAGATTGATGCTGGGACGATTGAGGAAGGTTGATGCATTGTTACGAGGTCTCCAGTACTTCATTAGAGGAAAATTGACGTGGGGACCATTGGAAGACCAAAAAATAGATTATTATAATAAGTTACACATCAAATTATTAATTTTTTATTTTTCAAGTATTAATATCTATGTTCCAAGTATTAAAACCTATAAAGATTGATGTGGGTTGAATGCGAGACAGGAGAGAGGGAGCCATATAATTAGAGGGGATCATAGTACAATTTTACTTTAGGTCCTGTTCGGCCTACAGGTAGGAGCGGAAACGAGAATATGTTTTGAACTGATTTTTACTGTGCATGGGAAAAATAAACTGAATTTTTCTTTTCTTATGCGCACAAGTAACAGAGCCAAACGCGGCCTTATTGTTTCTGTGGAGACAGATGAGAGACTGAAGTGTAAAGATAAAGATAATTAATCTAATTTATTTCCTCCCCATTAATTTACCAGAGGTGTAAGTTTTGATGGTAATGCGCAGATCTTTTATATATTTTGTCAATTAAATTCATTTCTACCTGTAGGCAAAGCCTTTCTCAATTTGAGGGGAAGAATCGTGTTCATTGTATTTAATTTATTCTGACAAAAATTCAAACTTACCTAACCTTACCGTCATAAATACATTTGTCAAGGTTCGTGTTACATTTGCAGCTCTGTTGTTTTGAATTTCTGATTTTGTTTCTTTAGTAAACCATTTGTTTGCATTTCTGTCCTTAAGTCACAATTGAGCTACAAAGTATCTTTCTTAAAAGATGGTGATATCAAACTTTAATAATAAAGAACTGAATCATTTTAATTATTAATATTTTTATTCTGTTGTTATTAGTAAATATTTGTACCTCATTTTCCCTTTTTTTATTTTTAAACAAATTGTTTTATTCCAAGGTGGGTACAAGACTGGATTCACTGGTTGGGCGGACTCCAAACTGGGGCTGCTAAGGCAATGAGCAAATTCCAGTTTTTGGGGCCACCCAATGAAATGGTAGCCATGGTATTTTTGAAATTATGACGAAAAAGTGGTCTTTTGGTTTATTTTTTTATTATGGTATAAACAAAAAATTTGGTATAAGGAGGGTTCCAATACTTCATATCTTTCATATCTCATATTTTATATCTTTGTTTTTAAAATCCAAATTGTCGATCCGAACAGTTCAACATGATATCCATACTAAAATTATAATTGGAGATGAAATTTTATAATTTTTGGAATTTTGTTTACTATTTTTTAAAATAGATACAAAATCACTGTTTTTGAACAGTACATAAACATTGATTTTATACTTATCTTAAAAAATAGTAAAAAAATTTCCAAAAATTATAAATTTCATTCACAAGCATATTTTAGTATGGATGCAATATTGAGCGATTCAAATCGATGATTTGAAATCAAAAAAAAAAAAAGATATAAAATATGAGGTATGATGAGCATGAGGTATTAGAACCCTCGTGTTGTAATATTGTGTTGAACGTTGAAACATGTTTCGAGTTTTAGTTTTCAATTTTATTAAAATAATTAATTTACTTTTAGTTGCAACTTCTTAGCGAACCTTTAAATTGTTAAAAATGTTAACGATATTTGTTTATTTGAATTCAACTGTGTTAATTGTATAACATTAATATTTTAAATTTTAGTTTAAACAGCCTACTTTTGAGAAACAATAACAAGCACAATTTTCAAATTTAGATTTTTATACAGAACATCTGATAAATCAGAGTATGGATAAGGGTGATAACTAATTATGAATTTATCAAGTTTAAGGTTAAGAAATATTTTGCGTTCATTATTTTGTATAGCGATCACTGAAATGTAAAATTAAATAATTGTTATTCGTGCACCTAATGGTTTATATGAGTCTTGTAAGCAATTGCAAGGATGATAAGCACAATATTAAACAGCTTCTAAATAAACAAATGCAAAAATAATTTCTAAGGTATAATCTCCAACATCATACAAAAATAATTTGATAAAATTACAATAAATCCAACTATCAATTTGTAAGGATAGAATATGCTTTATTTGATTCTGTATCTAACATATTTACATGGTTATTTAATTATTTCTGGTGGTTGTTTAAATCCACTGTACTGAAGATGTGAATATCTCTTGTTTCTGAAAATCCTCCAATATTTTGCGTTGTACAATTTTGGGCTTAACGTGGTCCAATTAATAAAGGCCCATAATTATAATGTGTATGATTGAAGGCCACGGTTTCGAATTGGTGAACTATTGGAGTGGTTTATTGTGGGCCCAAGTGAAATGGCCTATGGGGACTGGTTATAAAAAAAAAATTCAACCTTGAATATTTTTACAGGTTTAATAGAATTCCTGGACGATAGCAAGACCTTTTTTCTTAAGAAAAAAAAAATCAACCATTGTGAGCTCATATGAAGACTCAATTTCTCATAAATCCCATCTTTTACATTTTGAGGCAAACAAATTGATCGAAGAGGTTAGGAATCAGAGAAGTTTAAACAAAAGTTTTTATTTGGAGCAAGTATAGAACGAAACAGTTGGAAAATAGGAAACAGCAATTTGTAAGCCATGCTAACACTTGGATGACAAGTAAAGAAAATCATGGAAAACATATATTAAAAAGGAAGGAGATAGAAGGGAGTTGAGATTTTGGAGTTCTTTTTTATAAGAGGGGAGGGGGGGGCGTCGGCGGTTATATGAATAATGAAATATTAGTCTGTTTTGGTTTTGTTGCTTCCCTCCATTTAAGGTAATTAAGAAAACTTAGCCGTTTCTGTTATGGTAAAAGATGAATGGAGAAATTTAAAACTTAACAATATGTTTCAGTTCAATCCTCAAGTCATTTTTTCCCCTAAGAAAATCCTGTATGTACATAAATGAGATTGTCTAATGTTGTATTTGCTACCAGATGGTATAGGAATTCATGTATAGATAAAATTAAGTTATAAATCTTATTTTTTTTTTGGCACTTGACTTTTAAGAAATTTATTTAAATTTTTGTTTGTAAACGTAAAGTAGATCGATTTCAATAGTTTGGATTCGTCATTTGAATCCAATTTAATAGTATTCGGAGTTATTGATGAACTTAAATACACCTTAGTTTTACTTGAAATTTAAAAAAACAATCAATCTTAATTAACAGTCCAGTGACGCAGCCGTTGAATATTTATCAGAAACAATAGAAATCAGGAGAGAAATTAAGCCTCCGAACTTTAAATATTCATTTGATAATTTTAGCGATATTTCCAAACTGTCGAATTTTGAGTGATAATTATATTTTTATCATAGTTGAAATGACTGTATCGAAAGAGTTATTCAGTTAGATTCTCATGTTCTTCATAATAGCAATAGTATACAATAATTTCAAGCTTTGTTTTACACACTTCTTAGATAGTTAGATCATATAAATCTAATATTTTCGAACCGAAAAAACCCAACAAACAAAATATGCTAAAAGTTGTATTCAGTTATTGGTTCATGGTGGAGTCAGTAATATTGTTGCTGTAATTAGGCTCATAGACTAGCTCAATTGAATATGGGCCGGGCTTAATTGAACACTAATCGAAAGTTCAATGGCCTGATTAAAAGGAAAAATTAGTTCAGTTTCTATGCGTGCAATAGACGGTAGTGTAGTCTCTTCCGTACATAGTAGATATTTTTAGGGTTTTTTCAAGATCAATATAGGGAAACCTTGGATATAAATATTGGAAATTTTTAATGTCAGTAATTCATTTTAGGCTACAATTTTAAGAAAGATCTCAGAATAGTTTCTCTAACTCTTCGGTACTGACAAATTATTCGCTCTGCAAAAAAAAGTTTGTAAGTAAATTTAGAAGTTAAGTCATCTAACTATTTATATTCTTGTTATAATTATTATAACAAATGATTTTTTCTATCTGAATTTTGAACTCAGTTTTTTTTTTTTTTTTGTGTGTAGTTCTTTAGTTCTTTTCTTTTAGTTAAATAATCAATTTTCCCTTTATTTTAATGATACAACAAAAAAAATGAGCCAGCCGAACGAACACTTACGTGACAAAACAACGTGTCCGATATAAATAAATAAAAAAACTATGCTATATGTTTAAAGTTTATTTTAATGATACAAAAAAAATGAGCCAGTCGAACGAACACATGACAAAACTCGAGGGAGCAGGATGGATATATAAATTCCAAAAATCTATGGGCTTTTTGGAATTTTTTTATTGCTCGTAATGATCCAACTTCCAACTATTAAATTAAGATTCCGACTTCGCAGAAGCTGCGAAAACTATTAAATTAAGATTCACAGAGATACTTAACATGTGATTGACGGATAGAACCGGTCAAATATAGAATTTCATGGGGATTATATCCCCGTTAAAACAATACAATTTATAATGTCGCATACATGTATCTAGCATTGTCTGAAAATCTGTTCCAAGATCATAATTAATATTTCATCATTTAAAAAATATAATAATGATTCGCATTCCATAATACATGTATCTTGCCAATTATTCATTAAACATGTTATTTTAAAAATTAAACTGACAAATTTAGAGAAAAGAATATTAATTGTGTTAACTATTGTGTAATTATTGCTACTACGTTAGCAGTATTAAATTGGTCAGAGCTTTATATTATACGAAATAATATGGTTACATAAACTCATCCCAGTTCTGCAATTTTTAAATCATGATCTCACACGTAAACATTTTTTTTTGGATAATGTCATGAAAGGCCTCAAAATTTTTATTTGTCATAAGTTGACCTCTGAATTTTTAATTTTGACAAAAATTCCCTCCAACAGTTAATTCACTACTTAATACTTTATAATTACGATCAGTTTAAAAAATGAAATGACCATGATAAAATTTTACTGTCAGCTCAATGAAGTTTTTTTTCCTGTCTATCCCTACTTTTGGGAGAGAGGGGTGTCCGATGCCCATCGGATCAAACTCGGTTCGATGGGTGGTTTCTATCGTCCGATCCACTTCAAGATTTGTGTGCACTGATATTAAAGCAAACCGCACGGATATTAAAGTGATGCACACAAATCTTAAAGTGGATCGGACGGTAGAAATCACCCATCGAACCGAGTTTGGTCCGATGGGCATCGCCCCCTCCCCCTACGTTTAGATTAAAGGAAACTTAACGATCACTATTAACAAAAATCAACAAAACAAAAATATTTTAGGAAAGTATAATTTTTTTTTTTGAGGAAAGACCCGTAGGTATAAGTATAAGTATTTTAGGATGAAGTTAAAGAGGTGCAATTCTCTTGTAAAAATAACACAGTATTCCATTTTTTTTTTTACAAGAATACTGACTTCCCAACCAACCATTAAATCGACTTGTTAAATTTCATCAAATAAATTTTCATCAAATCATGCCCGAACAAGAGCAAAATGAGTTACCAAAAACGCGCAAGAGAATATAAACAGCAGATAAAAAAATTAAAAAGGGAACGGGGCCACAAATTTATTCCTTGCTCAACAGGACAACGGACAACCTTACATTTCAGTTCACAAATGAAGCAAGCACCCAAGGAGGCAAATCAGGCAATCCTAATTTCATCTAAAACTCTAAAAATAAGAAAAATAAAAATAAAAATGTTCATTCCATGATTTCCATTTTCCAGGACATAGAGAAACTCTTTCCAAGAGGCAACTCTAGGCCTCCTACCTCAACTAACATTCCTTTCTTATTACCTCCTTCAGTTACATCTTGCACCTCACCCGAATGATCGAAATAAACACTCGATGTATTCACAATTGCCACACCATCTACCTCGATTGCCAACTCTTTTCCCTTCCCTTGCAACCCCAAAACGCTCATTTTCTCGATCATATATCCCTTTGACAAACTATATTTGCCCATTTGTACGTTAGATGTTACCGTGACCGTTTTGTCCTTTACATTTGCCGTGAACTCCACATAAGTTGCCTCGCCTTCTACCAGAGTCATTTCAGGTCTCTCGTCCTCGTCTACATACACCTTTCCTTTTGCCTCGGCCCCATTGGTACCATATGGGAATGCTATAACAAGCGTGAATGGTGTCTGTCTCGCCTCCTTTGATATCAAACCGCCACGTTGCATGGGGAGCACTGTGCCTTGGTAAACGTGCACATTGACCTCATTTAGGGGTGCATCTAGGGTTATTAAGGATGCGTCTTTTGATATCACAGCCTTGGTCATGTCAAAAAGGTTGTACCAAGTACCAGGAGGGAACATTGCCTTGACTGATGTGGCACCTTGCTCAAGTACCGGCGAAATCATGACACCTGGGCCCAGTAGAAATTGTGTGCTGAGCCCGTAACTAGGAGTGAATTCAGGGAAAGAGTAGAAAACCGGCCTAGCAACAGGCGCACCTGTGAGATGTGCTTCATGCGTCAACGTGTAGAGATAGGGTAATAACTTGTACCGGAGGCCAAGTGCATTCCGTGCCGACTTAGCCACCGAGTTCCATTGGTACAACTCTTGCCTTGGTGACGCAAAATTAGCATGATCTCGAGAGAAAGGATAGAAGGCACCAAGCTCAATCCACCGATTGCACAACTCCTCCAGCGGCACCGCTGCCGGGTAAAACCCGCAAATGTCGGACCCGACCATTGGCATTCCAAAGAGACCAAAATTGAGTATAGTCGAGATCGAGTATCTTAAATCTTCCCATGTCCCCTTGTTGTCCCCTGTCCAATGCGCAGCATACGACCCGGAACCGACAAAACTCGATCTTGAAAGAATAAAAGGCCGTTTACCATCAAGCCCTAACAACGCCTTGTGTGTAGCAATCGCTTGAGAAAACCCATAGAGACTATGCGCGTTATACTCTAAAATACCGTCATAATGCGTGGCACTAGTGGCGATGGTATTGTACCCGAGAGGTGCACTCTTGCCAGATGCGTTTATCTTATAAGGTGGTTCATCCCACCTCGTATTAGTAAGATTTTTGCAATCCAAACAACATACCCAAGGAGTGGTCGACTTTGGATCAGGGCATTGGTGTGTAGTTGGTACGACACACTTGCCGGTACAAAAATTAGAAGCCTCATTCATGTCGATCCATAAACCATCAACCGGTACCAGTTGGTGAAACAGAGAAATCTCGTTGACCCACCACGTGACCCCGTTAGGGTTTAGAAAATCAGGGAAATATACCGGTCCCGGCCACACTTGCGCTAGATAAGGTTGACCATCTAACTTTATAAAAACATCCTTTTCCATACCTCTTTGGTACACACCATATGATGAATTAACGGCTATACCGGGATCGATTAGTACAATGTATTTCATGCCTTGCGAGTGGATTTGGTCGAGAAACTCGAGGAGTTTCGGACGGGGGTAATTGATTGGGTCTAAAGTGAAATCTTTTGCAGCATCCATGTGATCGTCATCGTTCCAAATCACGTCTAACGGAATGTTTGCCTTTTTGTATCCTTCGACTACACCTTCTACTACAGAGAGGTTCTTATATCCCCACCTACACTGGTGAAATCCTGTTCCAAAAAAAAACAAGAAGAAGAAGATTAGAAAAGTAAAATTTTAAGGTGGAAATATAATAAGAATGCTCAATTATCAACAATGTTACTAGAAAAAAAAATTGACAATGATGAGAGTACTTTTTAATAATGTTCCAATAAATGACATGAAAACATAAGCATTACTTGATTCTATGACATGGATCTGTTGGGTCTACATCTATGTCAAGTCTTATCTAAGACTAGGGTACGATAGGAATTCAAAATCTCTTGCATACAAAAAGCTAGTAAAACACATGCTACAAGGACCAATTGGACCACATTTTGTGCATCTAGCCCATATAGATAAGGTTTAGCATTCAAGGCAAATATTTCTTCATTTTGCTATTGTCCCTATATGAAGTGGGCCTCAGCAACTCAACCCTTCAAAATGTGCAATATTTTTCATTTAAGTATTTCTAAATGGGCAATTTCTGAAATAACCAGATCAACTACTTTATATAATCTAAAATATCAACTATTAGTGCAGATAAAGCTATACATGAATGCAGTTGTCAACCATATATTAGTACAGATGGTGGAAATTGTATATGCTGTCTATAAGTAACCTTGTATTTTGACCAATCTAACATAAAAGGGAAAATTGACATTGCAAAAACACAGAAAAAAAATTGACACATGCACAAGCAGCTCTTTTTTTTTTTTGGTAAAAAGGCCGAACCCCAGTTTCATTTAGAAAAACTGCACAAGCAACTTTAAACACAAGTGATTTAAACTTTTTCATCCCTACTTTTTTTTACTTCAAAAAAAAATCCAAAAGTGCCCAGTTAAAAAAACATTACAAGACTTATGACCAGGTATAGTCTCTTGAATTCTTTTTCACAGAGGTTGTTTGGATATGTTTTTTATTTTTTTCAAATATCATGGATAATTGGATAGGCATGCTAAGGATTCCAAAAGTGGAGATCTTTCTACATTTAAAGTCATGCATTATGTTCCCCACCTTCTTAAAAGGAGAAATGTTTTAATGCACTCAGCAGTTTCACAGGTCTATATATGTAAATAGAGAATAGCAATTGCAGTAAATTTCTCTTGTTGGAAATTTTACACTTTAATGCATACTTGTGATCACAGTTAGCATCAAAATAAAGTGATTTTTGTGATGGCACTGTTAAAGTTTCGAATAATTCATAAGTAAAACAAGGTATGGTGCTTAGTTGTGAACACAAGGTACCAAATCCCCATTTGAATGTTTTTGCGACTTTCAATACATAAAAATATTTAATAAGTTACGTGAACTGTTTTTCTATTTGCGGGTGCTCCAATGTCTGTATTTTCTATTTTCTATTTTCTATTTTATAGTAAACCATACTACATATAATATGATGCAATCAGCAACAAACAAAATATAAAATCGAATACAAATAATTAATAAACAAAGTTACCTAAAGCCCAATATGGCATCGGAGTGGGTCGACCAATCAAAGCGGTATACTGATCCACGACATCTAACGGGCCCGGGCCCGAGAAGAAATAGAAATCAAGTAATCCTCCAATGATCTTATAAGTTAATGAATTCCCCTTGTAAAACACATCCATACCGTTACTGTTAAGCAACAAAACCCCATGTGTTGATACTCTTCCAGCACTGTTTCTCAAATCCATGTATACCGGGTGGGACCCGTACAGATCCGTATTTAGATTAATTGCCGATATATCAGTTGTGTATATTGTGTACGGGTCATTGGGTTTCAACCGTATACCGCTGGGTTGTGTATTTTCACCGAGACCATATAAAGATGCAGTTTTTGGTAATTGGGTTGATATTTGGATGTATTGGTCCTTGAAAACAAAATCAAACCCGGATGTGTTGAAAATGGTTTCCCCGGTGGATTTACGGGTAACCGCAAAAGAAAATGGGTCGGGTTGAAATGTGAAGATGAGGTTGGATCCGGGATAGGAGGGGAGAGAAAAGTGAGAGGAGATTTTGCGGGTTTCACTGAGAGGAGGGGCTGGGGCCCGCGGTAAGAGGTTGTATGGTACCTCCCATCTCGGATTATCAGCATCTGTTATTTGAACTCTCAATCTCTCCTGATTCTCGTGTCTGTATATTTTACAAAATTTTAAAAATAATGTGAAGATTTTGCTAGTGTATGACATTAGATTCATAATAGAAGCAAACAATGATTAGATTCAATCTTAAAGCATCTAGTTTCACAAATAATTGAAATGGATGTACTAATACATGCTTTAACACTGTACCATACTGGTACCGGTACCGATATCGGAAATTATATACTATTTCCTCTATTTGGTAATGGTACCAATATCCAGATGGTCACTGTGCTGCGGGCCCTGTACAGTGACCAGGCAGATAGCACCGAATTTGACTAAGTACTGAATTTAGCACCAAAAGTACACTTAATAATTGTTATTAGCACAATCTTTCATAAAGCAAGATTAATTCAGGATGTAATCACTGCCTGTAAAAAAGAAATCTTATTGAGAAAAATATTTGGGGAAAAAAATCAATGTGTGACATGTGTCCCAATATAATTTCACCTGTCGAAAAAAATTCTTCTCTCTGGTACTTTTTATTGAAATTAGTATATAAAAATAAAAGAAATCAGACGATACGCGGAAACCAAACAAATGCTCTTTTCAACTACCCTTTGTACAATAAAATAATAATAAAAGATCTCACTAAGAGGAAGCATGTCTTTGTCCTTTTTTCCACTTAATAGAAATTTTGGGGGAAAAGCAAATCAAGAGAGCATTGTTTGCTTCTATGACTACACTACTTTCAAAAATCAACAAAAGTGTGTTGTCACTGTTTTTTTCTCTCGACAATTTGAAAGCTTACCAAAAGAAAGATGCAAAAGAACATTGTCAAACTAAGCAATTTGATAATGACTCTGAACTAATTATAAAAAAAAAAAATCCAACTGAAGCATAAAAAAATGTCCTTACTTGACAAAGAGTCTGAGATTGGGAATATCAGGTCCATATTTTGAAGTACTTCTTTTCACCTTGAGGTATCCTATAAGAGAACCTCCATTTAAGGCGCTCTCCTCTAGAGATACCAAGCGGTAACCATACCCAATTTTTTCTTCAGACGCGGCGTATCCACTGCTCAAACAGAGAGAAGAAACCAGCAACCCAAGAAACCACGAGGATAGAGAAGAGAACACCATTCTCTCTCTCTCTCTACTCTCTCTCTCTCTCTGGGGAGTTGGGGTTTTAATGGCGAAATGGCAAGGAAGAGAACATGGGTTTACTCAATGAATAGTACTGTTTTTAAGATGGGAAATGTGATGAGGTGTAGTGTGTTGAGTGGTACGAACAGTGTGACTGGTGCAGCAGATAAAGAGGTGTTCGTCTCAATCAGACCAATTATGGAAAGTTAGTTCCATTCTGCACGGTCTGTCTGATCCAAAGGCGGTTGGAAGCATTATTGTTTCAAGTCTTTTACAAACCGTCCGATTGTTACTCATGAGATCAATCAGCGGTGTGGATTGAACTTTTAAAGAGCTCAACGTATTGAAAGAAAGCACTGTATTGGCTTCAAGCAGCGCAAGAGTCAAAGGCAGTTGGAAGGATTATTGTTTCAAATCTGTTACGAACCGTCTGATTGTGAGTAACGATGAACCGTTTTGCTGATGAGATCAATTGGCGGTTCTCGTTTTTTTTCGCCGTTTAGGGAGAGCAGCAGTCTTTTGACCTTACTCTGTAGATATATATCTAGGTGAGGTCATTTAACGAAATTTTTGTTGTTTTTTTAAATTAAAAGAGATTAATATTTGTTTTATGGTCAAGATGTTATAAACCGAATTTTAGTAATTGATAATATTGCGCGTATTTTTTTCTGGCAAGAACTTCCAGGTTGTTTATCTAATTTACCAATACTTCATTTTATGGTTGAGTTTTAGAACTTATAAAAATATTAAGTCATCGAACAATTTCAATCATTGATTAATCATTAAATATTATCAAATTTAATTGTACAGCTGAAAAGTATTTAAATTTTTACTCATAAACCTAATCCATCATATAATATTAATTATTTATCACGTGATTATCTATTGAAAATTTTAAATTATATATAACTTTTCATGATACATTTTATTTGATAGTATTTGTCTCAATTAAAAAAATACTTTTATTTTCCTTCAATACATATTTTTATGAGGAGGGTTCTAATGCACCCAAAATTTCATGCTTCTATTTGCTTCCAATTCTTTATCTTTATTTTCAAAGTCCGAACAGTCGATCCGAACCGATCAATATGACCTTCATAATAAAATATGCTTGGAGATCAAATTTTATATTTTTTGGAATTTTTTTACTATTTTTTAAGATAGGTACAAAATTACTTTATCGGATGGTCCAGAATCTCTTTAAAACAATGATTTTGTACTTATCTTAAAAAATAATATAAAAATTCCAAAAAATATAAAATTTGGTCTCCAGGCATATATTATTATGATGATCATGTTGAACGGTTCGGATCGACTATTCAGACTTTGAAAATGAAGATAAAAGAGATAAATAATTGAAAATAAATAGAAGCATAGAAATTTGAGTGCATTGGAACCCTCCTCTATTTTTATTACGGTGCGAATTTTGAAAAATAATATTTGTACTATATAAAAGTAATTGAGAATCAAGCATGCTCAACATTATTCTCCTGCTACACTCTAGCAATCTAAACGTTTAGAATTTACTTTTTTAACCGGAATTATCAACAGGATAAGCTGTACAGTTTCCATTCAGTATACTATAAATAGAATGGTAAATGGTAAAAATAAGTCGGGAAAATATATTACAGTAGAAAACGCCCATAAAAATTTGACACATGAATACATGACGGGATAAATTTGACACATGAACACGTGAATTTACCAAGATCAAAATGCTATATAGTATATATATTTTTTTTACACATGAATTTTCTCAAAATTTTCAAGTTTTGTCATAATTTTTCTTCCGGCAATCAATATCATTAATTTTTAATGGAACATTTACAAATCATTTATTAGGGTGCGTTTGGATGGGTGAAGAATAGCTACTATTTCGGATTAGCACTATTCCGAACTACTAATATACGTTTGGGTGTGTTTGAATTAGCAAATAGCCACTATTCTTTGTTTGTCTTTTGTGAGATTGTTCACTATTCTACTAATTCTACAAAATATTGGAATAACTATTATTCTCAAATTAGAATAGCTACTATCCTCGAACTATTATTGATTCATCCAAACGCACCCTTAAGCAATAGTAAGCAGGATAAGTTTTCGATTGATGTAAATTATAAAATACTATATAGCATTTTGATCTTTGTAAAATTTATTGATAAAATAGTTCTAAAAAAAATTATTGATAAAAAGTACCTATATATAGAATGAATTTAACTTCTTCTTTTTAGGTCAAGATAAATCATTTTTTCACAAGCATTCGTTTCGTATTTATGGTAAAACAGGTCCAATTTTAAACAGATTTTACAACCATGTCAATAACATTTTGATACTTTTTAGATTGAACCTATAAAATATTTTATAGGAAAAAAATGTTGCCAACAATAAAAACTAATTCATTATTTTTCTTCAGCACGAATATTTATTTTTCTGACAGAGTCCGAAACAGACAGTGTCCTTTTAAAAAAAAAATCATGCAAGAACCTTTTCAAACATAACCATAAAAGAAAAAGAAAATTGCACGAAAATCATTGACAATATTTGATTTTTTTTTTATGGTAAGGTGGCGAATTGCCATTCTACTATTTTGCATTGGGGATAAGGTTTGGTCCAAATGACTTTGGACTGGACACCGTCCAAAATCTCTAAAAATTGTACTATTAAAGTTTGATTAGTTGATCTGAACTTCTCAACATGATTTTCATATTAAAATATGCCTCAGATATCAATTTATATTTTTTGAATTTTTTTATTATTTGTTTAGATACATACAAAATCACTGTTTTGGACCGTTCGGAAACAGTGATGTTGTACGTATCTTAAAAAGTAGTAAATAATTTCCAAAAAATATAAAATTTGGTCTCTGGACATATTTTAATATGAAAATCATGTTGAGCTGTTCGAATCAACTGTTCGGATTTTAACTGTACGATTTTTAGAGCCTTTGGACGGTGTCCGGTCCAAAACTATTTGGACCAAATCTTATTCCTTTGCATTGACAAAAAAAACTATTTACAAAGGTGTCCGAATATTAATGTTAGAATTAGTCGTACAATATTTGATGCGTATTGATATTATCTACATATGACAAAATAGTTTATTTTATCGTGCTATTCCATTTCGATTGGAAAAAAATGCTCGGTTCAGTTGGAATACTGAATGTTGCAAACAAATATTATGATGATATAAAGGAACAAAAACAAGATAATAAATTGCCCATTAAATGAGAAGTGCGTGCATTAATTCCATCTGGGACCTGAGAAGCATTGATTCCTCTATCTATCATATGAAAAGGTGATCCGCATTAATTCGGTATTTGATGTACTATTTTTTAAGATCAAAATTGATCTTTCATGCGCTAAATTATCAACAAACATTGATACAACAAGATTGCAAAACATTTGTCTGAAGGTCGTCTTGAGATTTTTTTTTTCTATTAATTTATATGTCAAAATAAAATTATTGAATGTGATTTATATTATTTCCTATATATACACACACACACACACACGAAAATTATCACCTTTCATATTTTATTTTTATGTGAATTAATGAGTAAATAATCAATGTCCAAAAATTATTCACAATAGTGAATTTTTACGAACCTTTCATACTAATAAAAAAAAATTATAATCTTTTACATGAGTTTAAAAAATATATATAGATCATATATGATGATTTTGTTATGGTATTCAACTTTTAAATTTCCAAATAACTAAAATTTTGAAAGAAAAAAGAAACTTAATGAAAGTATTTGAAACATGTCTTCTTAGATTTATTCTCTCAATGCATCCAGAGAAATGAAACTCTGATCACTACTAGAATTTCTGCTTTTTTCATGAGGAGGAAATATTATTACCAAGAGGAGAACGGTTCATGGAAAAAAAGAAATTGCATTTTCTGACACATTTAATTATTTCCAACGGTAGTTCTATGGAAATAGTAGCACATGGAAATTCCCGTTGTTTGCCCATGGAAATGTGTACTGTCCGCCCTTGGAAATAGTTTGGCATGACCCATGACCCGTCCAATAGACTGAATATTATATTTTATTGAAAGGTCATGGAAATACCTCACCCCATGCCCATGGAAATAATAAAGCATGACCCATGACCCGCCTAACAGAACAAGTATTATATTTTAATGGAAGTTCATGGAAATACCTCGTAGTTCTACCCTTGGAAATAAGATGGAAGTTGGGACACATATTATTTCCATGAGCTGCTCTTGGAAATATTTTCATTAATCTATTTATATTATTTTATATTGAAACTTCATGGAAATACTGGAACTTATTGTGCATGGAAATATTTTATTGATTCAATTTATATTATTTTATAGCTAGAATTGTTATTTCCATGAGGCTACCTTTGGAAAAATTTAATTCCTGAGAAAGTAACATTTCTGTTAATTGGAGATCTCTCTTTGTAGCAATAAAAATAAATAACAGTAACAGGTAATATTTAATTTCGATATATAAAATGAAACACCACAAATGGTAAACATAAATTTTGGTATTTGGACTACCAATCTATTTAATTTAGATACAAAATATTTTATCAAATGCAAGCAATAAATGCTATCTTCCTTTTCTTTGAGTGACTTTTGTGTCCTCCTGCAAAATATGTTTTTAAACATATGATTGTTAGTAAAAAGGCTAAAATTAGTAAATTCAATTACTAAACAGTGATTATATGTATATATATGCATAAGTACAATAGATTAACAAGGTAATGTAAACGTAACACATGTATTTCTTTACCAATTAATATTCTTCATCGGAATCACCGTAGGATATTCCATCTTCTTCATCACCTTCCTGCATGTTATGCTCTTGATCCCCGTCATGCTCTTCGCCCATCGCCGTTGATTGCAGTGAATATGATGTTGTCGGTGGGGGGACTGTTATTTCGTCCACTAGCTCGAAATCATTTTCTCCAAGGACCATACCATCCCAATCAAAGTCTTGTCCATTGGAAACAGAAATTGGATTATCCGGCCTTTCTTCTTGATAAAATTCTAGGTTTGCATCATCCTCCCCAGCACGAAACCTCGACTTCTGACTTGTTTTAAAAGCCACCACCATTGGCGTCTTTCGGCCTTTTGCGATGCATATGGTAGGTAGCACACTTGGGTTGCTTGAGCTGCTAATACAAACGACTCGTAAGTATTAAGGCGAGAAGTATACTTAACCTCAACAAGACCATGTTCGCGGTCCATCTTTACACCGTTTATTATGTCAAACCAATCACATCTAAAGAGAACTACCGTGTGGGCATCGTATTCTAGTGCAATGATCTCTTGGAGAACTCTATAGTAGTTGATTTGTGGGGCATTTGCATCACACTCGCCTTTGATGCAAACACTGAAACTTTGAGTTGTCTTGTCTTCTCCAGATGTCTTTGTGTGAAACCGATATCCGTTGACTTTGTACCCTTCGTAGAAGTACGCTAGTTTGCTTGGCTCGACTCCTGCCATTCGTATGTATTAATTGTCTTCATCACAAGAATTTATTATCTTTTTTCGCAACCACTTGGCGAAACCATCTTGACGAACTTGAGGCAAATCTTGGGGGCTTGTTGCTACTCCAGAGTGGAGCATGCATGTATCAAACTCTCTATATATTAGAAAATGCCAAATATTAGATTTCGATAGGTTTTATAATAGTTACCTTTGAAAACATCAAAAGAAAATTCATAAGATTGTACCCCAAGTACTTCTCACAGATCTCTGGACAGTTGAGGATTACATAGGTGTGAGCAACATTATAATCGTTGTTATCGAGAGGCCTCCGTCTTTCTCTGCCAATAAACCGGCTCGGAGTATCGAATATTGAAAGTCGGTCCACTGAACGGTTACTTGATCCAACCCCTCCTTGGCTAATGTTAGATTTTTCTGCAAAATAGTGGATTGAAGTTGTACCAATTTTTTTGGCAATAGTGGCCTCCACGATTGAACCCTCAACACGTGCCTTGTTTGTGACTCGCATCTGTTGTTCTTTATTATGCCTATAATTAAAACAATGATTTATTAATATTTGTTAGAGATATTATTATTGTTTATAGATAGAAACAATATGCAAGCTTATTCCAAAACACAACACACTTTTTACACGGATACATCCATCGAGACTCCACTGGCCCGTCCATTCTAGCCTCGTAGACTACATGCATCACAAGATGCTCCATTGAATCGAAGAAACCGGATGAGAATATTTTTTCTGCCTTGCACATTGTAACGATAATATCATTTTCTAACGATAATATCATTTAATGACACCACAAATGTGGGACTCAATTCTGATGAGGCAAATTATTTCATCAACACTGATTGTACAATTGCAATTTGTGCAAACACCCAAATCATGCCCATGATTTACGGGGCCACATTTGAGCACGCATGACAATCCAAAATCAAAACTGACATCCGCATGTTTTTTTATACTTACAAAAAAGATGTATGTTATCAACTTATCATTTTATCGTTATTTAATACTTGAGCTGACCTCATACATAAGTATAATTGTCACCGTGCTGCCGTGCATTAAAGTTCTAAGATTTGTGGCTATGTATTATATTCCCAGCATCATCGCAATGGGAGAGAAGTTCCAATGGACATTAGACCCAAATCCATCTGATTAACATTGTTCATATGATTTATATTTACTGAATATAGAGATAAGTCATAAGTACTGTAGATATAATTTTGTCCGTACGAATCTCAACACGAGTCGAATAACTTAGGAGAGCAGCTTGAGTCCGATGGGTTCCATAACTGTCTGACGGCCTTAAGATCTGTGCACATTTCTTTAATATACATGCAAATTAGCTTTAATATACGTACGCACGGATCTTAAAGTGGATCGGACGGTTATGGAACTCATCGGACCCAAGCTCGACCATACATCGAACGAACTTCGGTTCAATGTCCATTGGAAAACCGTCACTCCCCATAACAATATACATAAAAAGAACAATACATATTATTTTTCACTTGGTGTAATGCTTGTAAAGTGCGATAATGGAGCCCGGATCATATGAGATATCTCAAATTTTGAGTTTGAATCCGGACCGTCCGATCGACTAGAATTCAGTCTAATCCGTCTCGAAATAACTCGTTTAATATTAGTGTCAAAGCAGATGGGACATCATCTGAACTCAGAATTTGAATTAACTTAGGTGATAATGCCTATACAAAAAGCTGTCCATTCGAAATAAATTGGATCAAGACATCTACCATTTGGAGCTGTTCTTGCGTGGGTCCGGTATCTTTTTTTTTTTTTAATTTTAATAGTAGTGGTGTAAACCACTGACTTTATATTAAAGTCATACCATACCATAATTAAGATAGTACATGAAAAGGATATAAGCAAATAGCATGTTTCTTACAAACCAGTCTTAACAGTACCAACTAAAAAACCACATTACAATATGCAGATATCTAAGCATACACCAAACAACATATAGCAAACTAAAAAAAACAAAGCAAAATCACCAAAACATAGCTACATAGTTCACTAAAATCAGGGGCAAAACAGTAAAAGGAACCATAGCATCAAAGCACCTATACAATCAGCAATAAGACCTGAACACAAAGCAAAGTCAGCTCATAAAGATCAGAAGCAAAGTTTTAATCAGACCAAGACTCTTCCCCTCTAGGAGGGACATCGTCTCCAAACATTAGACGGCGGATATTGCACCCATCCTCCATGTCCATAAGTATCTTCAAAAAATCTCCAATAAAAATGTTTGACTCTGCCATTGCCAGTAGGAGGTCTATTTCCAGAGGAAGAGTCTCGATTGCCTGTACGTGGGCCCAATATCAAGAGATGAAAAAAAACACCCAATTTTTATCATGGATGGGTCTAGATTTTCGAAGGGGATCTAAAATTATAACGAGCACACTTCCTAAAATTGTACCCGACAATAAAAAAAATAAAAATAAAAACAGGGCAAAGAGCAAGGGGGAACCAGAATTTGAGTATAGGGGGGCATTTATTAGGAGGTACTTTTACTAATAGAATAATATAATTGTTAGGAGGAGTTTTTACTAATAAAACAAATAATATAATATAATTTCTATATAGATGGTAATAAAAAAAATGCAAAGTTGGGGTGGCTTAGCACCCCCAGCCTCTATTATATTTCGCCTCTGGCAAAGAGACTTTCTAGTTTCTATGATATAATAGGGTGATTTAGTTTGAACATTTTAAAATTGTACCTGATCAGAACCGCTTAACATGATCTTCATATTGAAAATGTGTCTCGAGACTAAATTTTATATTTTTTGGAGCTTTTTTAATATTTATTTAGAATATTTAAAAATCATTGTTTTTTATAAAATCTTGGACCATTAAAAAACAATAGTTTTAAAAAATTGTAAAAAATAGTAAAAATCCTAAAAAATATATATAAAATTTTGTCTCCAAGTACAATTCAATATGAATATCATGTTGAACGGTTCGGATCGGCTGTTTGGACTTTGAACCTTGACAACACGGTACCAAAAATATTTTAATTAAAAGAATTAAAAGTTGGGGATGAGTTTAAATAAAGAAAAAAGAACAATGAGGAGTAAAGATATAACAGAGAGAAAGAAAACAAATTCTGAAACGTACCAGTAAACCAGAATTCCTAAATCACCCCGGATTAGTTGCCTGCATTACTAACTCTTCATTCTTATTTCCTTTGCTGTTAGCAGCACCAGTTTGGAATTAATCCGTGATCTTTCGTGCTACTAGCTGCACCGTCTTGTGTTGATCTGTAAAAATTCATCTACATCATTCTCTTCACACGAGGAAGCAAGTAACAGTCTGTATTTGTCTAATGATCATGTGTTGTGATTGAAGGATTGCAGAGTGATAATTCATTTGCGAGAAGTGTCGACATTGTAGCATGGTCAATTGTTGATCTCTGATGATAGCTATAATCTGCTCCGTGACTGAGCACTTCACAAACAGATGCTGGCATGCTGCAGTGATTATCCGTCAGTACGGCACCTATAGCATATGTTAGGAATGCAATACCCCTTTCTTATTAGATTATCGATGGTCAGCAATCTGTTCCTCAGGCTCAGCAGTAGCCACACAAAAAGTCGAACCCTTGGTGGTATTTTTAGTTTCCAGATGTTTGAAATTTTTTCCAGGATTGCCGTTCCTTCTGCCATCATGTTACAGTAAGATTTGACAGTATAATTGCCCTCTCGTGTCCATCTCCAAATCGGTATATCTAATGCGTCATCATCTCCAAATTGGTTTAACTAATTACAGCCTAAATATTATCTAGTATATGAAAGATGCTCATTCATTGAATTTGAGCGACATTGATCCTGCGCAAGAACAGTATACGGGTGCGTTTGTATGGGTGAAGAGTAGTCACTAATCCGGGTTAGCACTATTCCGAGATACTATTCTTCGGTTAGATGTGCTTGGATTAGCAAATATAGACTATTCTTTATTTGTCTTTTATGAGTTTTCTCACTATTCTACTAATCCAATAAAATATTAGATTAGCTACTATTCTCAAACTCGTTATAAGCATTTACATATTATAACTATCATAAGTATTTATATTTTTTTATTTATCCTTATAAAAATAAAAATTACACTATAATATCTCATACTCTCAATCTTAGTTTTCTAATTCTATCGCTGAAAAAGTGCCCAATTAATATAAACTCAGAAGCATTTTGCGTGAATTGAGATTTACCATATTGTATATGTTCATTACTTTTATATGTTCGAAATTATGGAGGCATAGGTACCTTCAATCCTCATCAATCTGAGAAAAAAATGCAAAATTATAGGCGAAAATTCTGGTTGGTGGGCCCGACATGGCCATGATCTGCTGATTGCTGTTGGCTGTTGCTAGTCATGGGCAACTTAATTGGATTGCTCTTTACCTCTGTGTTTGCTGTGTTGGATATTTCTTGCCACGCTCTTTTAACATGCAACAATAACATAATCAGACTATGATTTGCATGGGTAATAATATGGAAATTTTAGCGACATGCTCTGAGTTCAATTTTAATCTTAGTGCTGTCAGTAAATACTGTACAATCATAGAATAATAATTTCTTAAGGGGTGACTTTAGTTTATTAGATATATGGGGTCGGTATCAATAGATAGGATTCTTTTATGATTTAAATGTCAATTTATTAGTTTTGTACAAACTTTACATGTGGATTCTTATCCAATAAAATTTGAGAATCTATATACCGATTTCTTCTCTCTAAAAAAAATAGAGATTTCATATTTACTTTCTAAACGGATTTCAAATCATATTAGATTGTTAAATTAAAAGTTCAAAATAGTATAATACACTAGTGAATATAATTATTTTATATGATAAATGTACATTATAGAATAATAATTTCAATTTATTTAATTTGCACGACTAATAATAATTTAATCTTTAAACGTGAAACACATAGGTTTTATATTTAATTTACTAAAATAACATTACTAACGGAATTTTTTTTTATTTACCACTGTCAAAATTCGTTTTAAATTAAAAACCACCCGGCGTTAGTTTTGTAAAAAAAATACCACCCCGCACAAGCATTTCGCGCACCAGCCTGGTTCGGTCTGCACAAGCGTTTCACGCACCGGGTCCACGCAGGAATTTTGCGCACCAAGGGGTCCGCACAAGGGTTTGGCAGACCAATAGGTGAGAACAGAAATTGACATGCTTGCACGGATTTTAATGTACTTAGCACGGATCTTGATGCAATCGGATGGTCCTTACAAAATTGGATTTTGAATAAAAAATTTGATGTGACAGCTTTTATCAATTTTATAACGCGTCTTTGACCAGCACAAATTGGATTTTATAACGCGTCTTTGACCGGCACCCCAATTTTATAACAATCATCTGATTGCATCAAGATCCATGCTAAGTACATTAAAATCCGTGCAAGTATGTCAATTTCCATGCTCGGCTACTGGTGCGCCAAACCCTTGTGCCGACCCCTTGGTACGTGAAATTCTTGCGCGAACTTGGTGCGCCAGATCATTGTGTGAACCCGTCTTGACTGGTGTGCAAAACCATTGTATACCGATTTCTTCTCTCTAAAAAAAATAGAGGTTTCATATTTACTTTCTTAACGGATTTCAAATCATATTAGATTGTTAAATTAAAAGTTCAAAATAGTAAAATACACTAGTGAATATAATTATTTTATAATCTTTAAACGTGAAACACATAGGTTTTATATTTAATTTACCAAAATAACATTACTTACTGAATTCTTAAAATCATGCAAGATGCAAATGCAAATCCAATAAGTAAGATGGACTTTTTTTCATGATTCACATGCAGATCCATAAATTATCAGAACAGCTGTAGATTATATCACTAATCCAAAACATTTGTCTGCTTTAAAATTCGTACTAAAACATATTAAAATAATTTATATTTGAGAAAGTATTGGATGATGAAGATTAAATACTCAAATTGTAATTACGAGCACAAGAATATATAGTATAAAATAATAAAAATAATGTTGATGAGATTAACCTCCAATGATTATTTCAATAATGAGATTGATTGATTCAGCATCAGATTTAAGAAATGCATGGAGGAATTTTTTTTGTTGGTCTGGCTACAACATTTTAAATTTGCATTAGCTGATCATTGAACAATAATCATTTGGTATTTTCAATCGTAAAAGTTATGTCATCTTCTGACTTTTAATTCTTTTAAATTGTTGTACGTATTAATATGGATGGTTCATTACTATTCTCTGATTTTGTAAAAATATATTTTTTTATCTGATTTAATAGTAAATTTTAGTCAGTGGGCCGACGCATGCTACGGGAACACGTATCCTCTGCATTAACTCAAAAGGGAATCTTTTGAGTTAATACATCAACGACTGTCTGATTTTAAACGGAATTAATCAGGCCGTTTAATTTTAACACAGGCCTTTCAATATTAGTGCGTATCTTGTCCACACGGATCTGAAAGTAGATCGGATGGTAAAGATGTACTAACTCAAAAGATTCCATTTTGAGTTAATGCAGAGGATACGAATCCATGCTACGGCACGTGGTTCCTATCTTCTTTTGTGTGGTTGTGGACCCGGGGGTGTAGAGTTGGGGTCCACCTTATCTCTGTTTTATTCTTTAACGAGAAAATAAAATCATTTCAAAAGCTGTAAAGAATTTGAGAAAGAAAGAATCTGAGGAGAAAATTGAACTTTTTGAATGTTTTTTCATTCTTTTTACATGATCACATATTGACTTTTTTTTTATTTCTAAATTACAGCAAAGGACAAAAACTTTTGCTTGATTAATCCTAGCCCTTGATGAATGATGATGAATAAATCTGAGATCTTCTATTATTTTTCGACAAGAGTTTTTAGAAACAAGTTTTGTGGTAATTCTTGTTTTCCCCAAAAACACTGTCGAAGTTATTTTAATACGGATTTTCATGTGCATGATGGTAAAAAAATATCAAAATTCAAAATCTCTCAATTTTGTTTGGAAAATATAAAATTAAAAATAAAAAAATTGAATCACAACAGAATCCAAGTACAAATTAACTTAAATTTGTTACACTGCAAAATAAATTCCGCCTGAAATTTGAAAATTCGTTCTTTTTTATTTTCTACTTTGTAATTTCAACTCTCTTATAATTAAACTTTGTATTTTTTTAGACACAAAAGTTTTATGTTTGGCCCTCTCCATTGCCTCCATATCTTAAAAAAATAAACAATATATACACGACTACGTGCTCTGCGGGGCATGTATGGTGTATGAAAATAGTAAAGCAATGCATGAATCATGATCCATGTCCCCTGATCTAAGGCAAAATATCTCAATTAGAGACAAACAAAGCAATTTTATTACGCTTGGATTTTATATGCAAGAAAGAGTTGGCCGCAACCGCAAGCAAACAAGCAAGCAGATCTAAAGAGATAGAAGACTAGATTCCAAGCTTATCCCTGTTGCCTGCCCAATTGCCCCTAGAGGCTCCGACAAGTAGGGGTGCAAACAGATCAGATAATATTATCTGGATCCGTATACGAAAATTAGATATAGATATCTGATATTCGAATATATGTGCGGATACGGATACGAATATGGTTTTAAATTTTAATTATCCATATTCAATAGTTAATACATATCTTAAAAATATTTATGTATATATCTACGGATATCTGATATCCCATTTGTATCCATACATATCCATCAATTATTCGATTCGTATCCGTATCCTAAAAATAAAAAAGGATACGGATATGGCCTTACCACTATCCAATCCGTATCCAATCCGTTTGCACCTGGATCAAAATCTGCTCCTTTTCTTGAGAAAAGGAGCACCCTCCTATTCTTCTATCCGGATTGTTGAAAATTCATCGTACGGCTTCAATTAGATCTGAATCATTTTAATAGATTAAATTGATTTGAAAATAAAAAGTAATTGAGACCGTATAATGAATTTTCAACGATCTGGATGGGAGAACAGGAGGACCCTCCTTTTTTCAAAAAAAGAAGCGGAGTCAGTTCCCCTACCGACAAGCCAGTGTTACATTTTATATTTTTACTTTTTTACTTTTTCTTTCCAATGAAAAAATGGTGAATTACTTATATAGAGTAAAGAAAGAGTTCCCGGGTTAGGCAAAAAGTTTTGTAGCTCGTGATAAGCTCCGAAATTTTTTAGAATTAGCTCGTTTGATTCTGCCTTCATTATTAGAAAATTTCAAAGTTTGATCTAGTTTTGACTCGTGTTGTCTCATTTCGTTTCTCAGTTCGTTGTAAGAAAAAGATGAAATTATTTAGTCTATTTACAGTTCATGACATAAACCAGCACAAGCTAGCTTAGTTCGGCTCATGATTAACTCATCTAAAATTAGAACAATTTATTCTGGCATGAACCTGAGTTCAAGATTTGCCTAACTTAGCTCGACTCAGCTCGTTTAATGCCCATTCTAAGTCATCAGCTGATTGTTTTAAATTATTTCATTAATGCAGCATTAAAGTGGAGCCCATTGGCCTATTCCATTCCAACGGGCTGTCATTGATAATACCATGGTTTCATTTGATAATGTTTCTGGTCTAATGCTAATTGGACCTAAACCCAAGAACAGAAGCTCGGCCCAAATTTCTTCTACATCGTAGAATTATAAAGCACTTGCTGCATCGCTGAATAAAGTATCGTTTTTATATGGGCTTAGAGATGCAAGTTCTTTTAATCAGCACATTATTGGTCCATTAAATCAGAGAAACTCTGGTTTTTTTTCATCTATGCAGCAATATTGTGCACCATTTCATCGATTGAAACTTGAAAGCGTAGTAATTCAAGGAGAATAGTTTGGGTCCGATGCCCATCGGACTCAAACTGAGTTTGATGGGTTCCATAACCGTCCGATTCTTTTTAAGATCTATACGTATTGTTTTAACATCCATGACCGTGAGTGTCTGCTTTAATATCTGTGTGCACAAATTTTAAAATGAATCAGAAAGTTATGGAACTCATGGGATGCAAATTTAAGTCTGATATGGGTCGGATCCAAACTGCTGTCTAATTCAATAACTATGAAAAAACCAGAGTTTCTCTGATTTTATTAGACATTTAGTTTAGGACCAAAACCCAAGAAAGTAGTTCTTCAATTACTACTTCGCTTTTTCCAAGACATAACAACAACAACAACAAAAATCATTTTATTAGGCATTTAGTTTAGGACCTGTCTTCAATGAATGTGAGCCTGTTCTTACAAGGATCCGCGTGAAAGAGAAAATTAATGCCTCCCTGCTGCAAGATCATAAACATCTTGCATGTTCATCCTATTTAGGATTTTATTTTTATAAAAAATTTAATGCAGCATTTGTAATTTTAATTGTTGAATGTTCTCATTAAATTAGTAATTTGTCTGGAAATGTCATATAAGTTTTGTGTAATTTATTTGGAAGTTGTATATGCATCTCCTTGCCTCCAATCGTCAAATATTGTCTTCCTTGCTAATTTTAAAAAATAATTCTATTTGTATGTTAGCGAAATTAAGTTTACATGAACAGGAACAATTTGAAGTTAATGTGAAGAAAATTACTAAATTACTAATGTAGCGAATAAATTCAAATTTTCCAATTGGATAAATGAAACATGCAATTTTTTGAAGAAGATAAATGAATCATACAATTTAAATTCTTCTCCTTGGATGGTGTTGTCATACTGTCGTCATACTGCAAGTCAACAAAAATCTATTTCATTTCATTGTCAACCAGCAGAGCAACTCTAAGATAAATACAGGTATAAAAAGTTGGCCAGGACGGGGCATCAGTATCACACAATTAATGCTATTAATTGTATCACTCCATTAATTAACAACAATTAATACTCTTATTATAAATACATACTTTCATCTTTGTCGTGTTTCCATGTACTTGTAATCAAGCTTCCGATAATTAATTACGATATATATATATGCATATTTCAAAATGGGGCGGGAAAAAGGAAAAGAGAGAAGTAAATATCCGAAACTTTTATTTGGTATTATTTTTAAATAATAATATTCATTGACTAGCAAGTAGCATAAGAAATTTTGCAACTTAGCAGAAATACATACTGAGTCTGCGTGTCACTTTGAGGTGTCAGTGTCATACATACTTTGTATGCGCGTCAGTCTGATTTTCTATTTATTTTCATTTAAAAAAATATATATATTATTTGTCGTTGTAATTGAGAAAATTATGTACTAATATTTGTTGTAATTGGTCGTTCAAAATTATGTACTAATACCTAGTAACACACATATTACATTTGCGTGCTCCCCATTGCCTGCGTGTCTGCGTAGTTGCGATATTTTTTGAAATGTAGACAAAATTTTTTTTTTTCAAAATGCAGCAAATAAAAAAGTAAAAATTAATATGGGCAGAGACTAATTTCATTATTTTCAATGTGGTCCGCTGAAGTACGTACCCATGCCAACAAATGCATATCAATTAAGTAGCAGGTTATGTCGGTTGGGTTCCATGTGATGTAACGCAAAATGAGTTACACGTTTGCCAAATATGATGCATATTTTAAGTAATACTTTATAACCATTTTACCTTGTTTGAAGTTTTAACATGCCAACGATAGTGAGAATAAGTTCTGATTTAGTTAAAAAATAATGCTCTCAGCGTGGAAAGTTGAAGAATCATCTATTAATATATTAAATAATTGAGTAATTTAACTTTCAATTTTTATGAAAAAAAAAAAAAACATGCCAACGATATTATACGCCAGCATATATTTTGGATTATGGGTCCACAACAATTGAGAAATGTGGCCTACTTAGGGTTTGATTGGTTGCTATTTTCTTTGTTCAAATGATTGTTAGTTGGATTTGAAATTATGATACTACTTATTTCAGCCAACTACAAGAATTTGTGAATATCAGCAAGAATTAAAAATAATTATTGCCTAAAGTAAGCTAACATAAATTATTATTTCTAAAGATATCGCTATTACCAATGAGAGTATTCACGAAGACATTAATACTATTAAACACTCTTACTCTCGCATACTCGTAAATTTTTGTAGATATTAATTAAGCCTTAATTTCTATTTATCTGGACTAATCTTAATTAGAGTGATTTATGTTAATTAGTTGGATAACTCTCTTTCATTCTTTCTAATAATTAATTTTCATGATAATTCTACTAAATAAGAAAAGTTATTGCAAACTTTTTACAATCTTTTTTTTTTGTAATATAACATACTTCACGTGCACTGGTATATTTTCATCAGTATCCGCACATGGAACATCTCATTTTCGAGAATCATATTGTAGATAATAAGTATGTCATAAATATACATATCAAAGTCTGTTCAAAAACCACAGATCATTTTCAAATAATCATAAAATTTTGTAATTAAGATTAGTCCACATTTCATGAGATAACTAATTTTCTTTCCACCACCTGCATTTCAGCAAATTCTTAAAGCAGGTCCTTGTGACAAAATCCTAGACATTGACCTCTTCTGATCGATACCGGTACAACATGAATATCGCCCCTGGATTATCAAAAACCGACGGCCTAGATCTCCTCCTCAATGATTCGGTACCCAAGGGGATACGAATGAACGAATGTTACACTTGTTGCCTTACCGTACATGGCTACGTAGCCATGTCTACATAGATTCATCAGGAATTGCATTCAGATCAAGTTTTGTTGGTACCGCTACATTATTTGTAACTTCCGGTACAACCGGTGCAACAAACATCTTTTCAACAACAGCACCGGTTCTCCTTGCACCATCGTCTCTCCCGGTGTTTTCCATTTGAAAATCCTCGAGTGCAAACCTCGGTTGCCACACGTCCCTCATCACCTTCCTTCCATTCTCTTTCTTCGCTCCTCGAATCCAATTTCTCACCTCTTGTGCTCGTTTCAAAATAGCGAAAAACTCGTCAACCTCCTCATCCGTAACTTTCTTTTCTTCGACATTTATAACCGGTGGCACAACCGGCTTGATATGCGAGGAGTCGGCCTCTTGCTCGGTTGAATCGTAGCGGTCTTTCCTAGCCATGGACATACCTTGTTTTAAATTTTGATGTTTTGAAGGGCTAGTTGGGAAATCATACGGTATGATAGTTTGGAGCAAGGTATATTGTTAAATAGTTGAGACAATGGATGGTGACGAAGTTAGTGACGTATTAAATCACGCAAGCTTGACGTCGTCATTTTTGCTTTTTCTTTATTATTCAAGCCGATTTTAATTTAATTCACTTGAGTGCGTTTGAAATTTGAATGGGTGAAAAATAGTTACTAATTTGAATTAGCACTAATTTAATCTATTATTTTTTATTTGAGTGTATTTGGATTGGCAAATATTAGACTATTATGTGTTTGTTTTTTTTATAGAATTCTCGCTATTTTACTAATTCAATATTTTGTTACATTAGCAACTATTCTGAAACTTGAGATTAGATCTATTCTTGCTCTATTTCTTGTTTCATTTGAATGTCCCCTTAATTAGATTTATATTTTAAGATAGATTGAGTTTGAATTTAAACATATTTGAGATGACTATCACGAATATGGCAATGCTAAGCGATTAATCGGAAATAATTGGCTGATTATTCGGAAAAATACGCGACAGTTTGATCACTGCCAATGACTAATCAGCTGATTAATCGTCTTAAACGGACGTTTTTTACAACACTAATTTAAAGTATTTTGGTTGTCTGTTCAAACTTATCTACTTTATGAATTTTAATACAAAATTTATAAAAAAAAATTGAATTCGTTTAGTATCAAGTCTGGCTGCTAAAAAAAATAGTTAATTTTGTCATTGTTTCTTAATCTATCTAACATTTTCATTGATTTTTGAAAGAGATTTTTAATTTTTAGAGATTTGAACGAACAAGTTCCTTATTCAAATTAAGCTTTTTTATTATTATTACTAGGTTCAGGCGTTTAATTCAAATAGAAATGGAAATACGAAATATTATCTGATTTAATGTATAAAAATTATAAAACTATGCTCCAATAATTGATCTTACGAAAGAAACATTATTGTTTTTTATTAACTATAAGAAAGAAACATTTTTGTTTATTTGTGCCAACTTAATAAGGATGAAATTTGTTTAAAAAAATGATAAATGAAAAGATCCAATCTACCATTTGGGACTTTTCAGAGGGAAGGTGCTGTGTCTATTCTGGCGTATCTAAATGTCTTTGTTCTTTTCTTAAAATTGTTTCCAAATTTTCTCAAAATTTCTATTTATATATGCTCCAACATGATTTGAAGAAATCGAAACTTAACTATTGTTGTTACAATAAATATTTTAAAAAATCAAAAATTTTTTTTGCAGAATTTAAACAATTTGGTTATTTTGGCAATTTTAACTATGAATTTTTCACAGAATTCAAGTAAATTACAAACTTAAAAGGTATATTTATAGATATGTTATTGGACACATATATACAACCGAACAATAAAATTTCTAATTTAAATAGAATTTGACAGTGCATGAAAATAATAATTTCTTACTGTAATTTCAAGTCATTATTGTACAATGAATCATACAGCAAAACTTATCATATGTTATAGACAATATGTAGATAACACAATCTATATACTTATTGGTTTGGATTTCAAACTTAAACTTTAGTTTTTTAATATTATTATGATTACCAAGATTAAAAAATATGTATTTAATAGCATGCAATGTTTTTTATCATCACAATGGTTATACTTTGTGACATAGCTAGGATCTTACTATTTACAAGCACGTATTATAAAAAAAATAGATATATAGTCTTGCAACGGTAATATTTTTGAGCTTTGAATTTCTATACAGTGGCAGATTGAAGGGTAGCTAAGTCATTCTTATGATTTGAAAATTTCAATTATATGTATAGAATATTAATTGAATTTTATCTTTTTTTTACTTTATATATAATCTAGTCACTCTCAATAAATAACAAGTGTTTAGTTGTATTCTAGTGGTTAAAGCTCTATTTTGTGATTGAGAGATTTTGAGTTCAAATTCCACTAATTACAATTTTTGTATTTTAATTTTCAACCATCTCTACTAAAAAAATTTAATTCTGTCCATATTTGTTTGCAATTTGATTAATTAAATCTGTTTGGCTACAACAAAGGTAAAAAAAAACAAAGAAGTGAATTTGCATTATCGCAATATAATATATTTTTTTTGTAAATAAGGATATAAAAATTAGCCATAAATTCCTTCACTTTTTTTAAAAAAAAAAACTTCACGTTTTTCGTGGAGTCGCTGCCTCGCTGGGTCCCACATTTTGAGTCGTCATGCAAGTGACGTCATCAAAATTTTGTGGCTTTTAACTATTCTTAATAGTGGAACTTTTTAACATTGTGTGACAATGGATTCTGTATACCTTTGTGTGTCCTTTGGTGAGAAGAATATTTTCGGTGATACATCATACATGACCTCATTAGATTAGCTCAAAATCAAACTATGTTTTATTAACCCAATTGAAACATAGGATATCCATTTTAAGATTCGTGTTAATTCAAAGTGAACGATTCGGTTTTAACCTTGCAGAATTTTCTTAACCTAACTCCTTTGTGACTATTGCTTGACATTTTGTATGTCATTGGCTTTTATTCGGTTGGGAAAAAGGTATTTTTACCTAACCTCTGAAAATGAGGTCCAGAAGGAATTAATTTGTGTTCGGCATCTTTTTAATAAAGTATTGGACAATTTTTAATGAGTGAGTCAATGGTAATATTCATATCACGATTTATTCTGTATTCTGTAATATAGATTAATATTTTTGTTTTCAAAGTTCTAACGGTCGATCTGAACCGTTCAAAATGATTTTCATATGAATATGTACTTGCAAACTAAATTTTAGATTTTTTAAAAAATTTGTACTATTTTTTAAGATGGATAAAAAATTACTGTTTTTGGATGATCCAAAATTTTCAGATCTAAGTGATTTTCTAACTATCTTAAAAAATTGTAAAAAAAATTCTCAAAAATATAAAATTCGGTCTGCAAGTTGATATTCACATTGGGATCATGTTGAACGGTTCGGATCAACCGTGAAAAATAAAAATATTGATCTGTATTACAGACTAAATCGTAATATAAATGGTACCATAGACTCACTAATTAAAAATTGTCCAACACTTTATTAAAAAGATGATATTGACCCGTATTGTGGATCAATCTGTAATATGCATAGTACCATAGACTCACTCATTTTTAATTATATTTGAATTAATAACAAACATTTTTTAATGAAGTATTGTTGTTTAAAGACCTTATTCTTTGTAATTTATAATTTTTAAAAATGTTTATATGATTCAGCCTATAAAATAATGTTAAATGAGTGACTGAAGATTTGAATTTGAATTCCAATTGTCACACATTACCCATTTTACATATCAGCTCCTCTCTAATTATGCCCCTGAAAAAAGCTACATTAAATTTTACTTGTAATATATCTAAATTATAATTTAAAATTTTATCAAATTATTTTCAGATTCTCGGAGGATTTGAGCGCAAAATTCGTCTGCCGCATAATATGACAAGTTGTCTAGTTGCTTGTACCTAGAACCTCAAAAACTCATTTCACATGTCAAATTTTGCTGAAATCAGGGACCTCGTGTCCGTGGATTTTTTTTTAAATAGAACCTGTACAAAAAAATAAATTAACTAAAGTAGACTCGTATCAATTGAAACTATAAAAATGATCATTACTGGTCTTCTAAACCGGTGTAACTTGAAAGGTCCACCATTTCAAACTACACCGGTTTGAAGGACCAGTGGAAGCTATTTTTATAGCTTTCTATAGTACTGTGCTGTTTTGGTTAATTTTTTAAAATGAACTTTATTTGAAAAAAAAAAAAACGTGTCCGCGTCCGAGATAAAAAGGTGGAGAGGAAAAATGTGAATGGAATAAAGAAAAGAAGCCATCAGTGCCATATTATGCTTTATTTAATTCAGTGCATGTTATTCCTGTATCGTTTCTTTATTTTCCTACCATTAAATTCCAAAAGTTAGGTTCCCTCTCTCTCTCACTTTTTTTTTCCTATTAGAAGATCCTGTGATAAATAATTACAAGTAGTCATGACATGAGTCCACGACTTTAGTAAAAAAAAAAATGTAATAATTCATAAATTACTTATTTTTTAAATGGCAATTCAGAATTTTTTCAAACTTTTCCAAATTATTTATAAATAATTTGCGATTTTTATGAATCATATTTATGTTGTTCTAAAAATATTTGCAGAATTATTTTTTAAACTTCAATATTTTGATATTCGTGTGTATTATAAAACCAACTTATGTCCAAACTACAGGCGTATTATATTTATACCTGAATCTCAAATAACCGAGATTGCCAAATTATTGCTGAATTTATGACAATAACCATGACATTTTTTATAATCCTTTTCAAGGTCAGAACAATAGATTGATCAAGTTAGCGTAAGAGGGAGACATCATCATAATTACTCAACTTGTTCAAGGTCCTTTTCTTGAATTGTTAGGGTTTCGAAGAAGAAGAGGGAAGCAAGAGAGACAAAATCTTATGAGAAAACTTAATTATATTTTTGACTTCATTAATTACATAGAGTACAAATGACATAATTTATAGCAACATAAATATCTTAAAAGAGAACTCTCGCGTCTTAAAATGCTTTATACTAAAATACTAAATTCTTTATCTTTAGCCATCCCTTCCAACTCCTTAGGTCTACCCGAAATTGCAGTCTTTACGCTCAAATTGGACAATATCGCCTTCATCCGAACTTGCCAAAGCGCAAAATTACTCGTGCCATCGAATTTCTCAATATCAAATTTGGTAAACATAGTTGAATTTGAATTCATAGTCACGCCCTTGCCGAACTTGAAATTATAAATTTCACCAAATCACCAAATGCACCAATACTCAAATTCTTCAATTATCCGAATTACTCAATCCAATCAAACACCGCAAAACCCAAGTTTCAAAAATTCCAATTCAATTAGAATATCTGTAGCCAAAAGTCAAACTTGATTTTAATTTTGGTTGGTTTCAATATCAAAAATAAACAGAAGACATACGAGAATGATACTTCTTTAACTCAATTAGGATCGCCTAAAGAAGCATCATTCTTGTATGCCTTCTGTTTATTCTTGATTTTGAAACAGTTGGCCTTGATGTGATCTTTTTTCCTGCAATAGTTGTAAATTAGATTCTTGTGCTTAGAGCTCGAATAGGTCGATGATGAAGTCAAGTTTTTCCATTTTTGTCTCCCATCTTCATTGTCCATCTTGATACCAAATCTCTCAATGTCAATAAGAAATGTGGTATAGTATGAATGGACCTTAATGGATGTAATTTTTACCATTTTGAAAGAATGGTACCTCTACTTGCTTGGTCTTTACGCGAAGAACAAGTGCGCACCTAGCGCCTGAATGCTTCTCCCACGATACAAAGACAAATCTGAAAAATCCTCAACAGCAGCAGCGGAACAAAGAACCCTAAAACCGTCGATCGGCTATCGGCGACGGAGGTGGCTCTGGTACTAATTTGTTAAGGTTTCTTGTTGGCGCAGCTCACCAAAAACTGAATCGCGGTGGAAATCGCGGATTAAAGCAATGCACAAAACCCTCTGGTCTTGACGCGGTCCACACGTCAATAGCGCACGTCTCACAAACGCCTCTGGTCTTTGTGATGCCTGAAGGAGAGCTCTGGTCAAGAGTCGCGATGCACGAATGCGCAGAGCGAAATGGCTGAAAGAGGAGATGCGCAGTCTACAGAGCAGCGGAGATTAGAGATGCAAACAAACCCTAAACAGCAGCGGACTGATTGAACCCTAAAATCGTT
This sequence comes from Carex cristatella, assembly GCA_024447775.1. Taxonomy (NCBI): domain Eukaryota; kingdom Viridiplantae; phylum Streptophyta; class Magnoliopsida; order Poales; family Cyperaceae; genus Carex; species Carex cristatella. The sequence continues at coordinate 2,978,533 of JAJHPF010000016.1, forward strand.
TAAGATAATTTTATGTGTTTAGGAGTTTATTTTGAGTTTTGTTTCAGGATGAGATTTCAAGTCAAGGGGAGGATTGTTGTGTATGTCTCTCATCTCATCATATATTCACATCAGGCTTTATTTAGCAGAATGTCAGAATAGTAGGCTATATTTGGCAGGCTATATTAAGGAGGAAGAATTTAGTATTTTAGTACAAAAGTATTTTAGGACATGTCATTTATATGATTCTATTTTTAGATATTTATGTTACTATAAATTATGTCATTTGTACTCTATATAATAATGAAGTCAAGAATACAATCAAGCTTCCTCATAAGAATTTGTCTGTCCTGTTTCTAGCCTCCTCTTCTTTCCCGAAACCCTAACATGAATAGTACCACCAATTAGTGACATTATTGCAGAATCGACAATTCAGTACTATTCTCATTTCGAGTCAATGGATTTGGTCTTTGACACCACCACCAATTATTGTACTGGATATATAGATATCCTTAAATAAAATTCTCGATATAATTACTGTATTGATGAATAAATGCAATAATATTATAATAATCAATGGTCTATTCAAATTTAATTATTATTGTAGAGTATTAATTTAGCCTCTTTTTTTATTTGCAGTACTTAAAAATAAAAAAGCAGCATGGTTTCCATGAAAATTTGAATTCTTATTGCCAACAGACGGGGCAACACGAGAAGAGCTGGGCTACAGTTTTCATGGCAGTGCTTTGATCGATATGGAGACAACGAAATGAGGTCATCTTCCGTTCCACCAAGCTGCCAACATGGATTGTGGCAAGCCGGGCTACGGAGGAAGCTAAATTCTGGAGTCGATACTGTGGGACTAATAGAATGTTTCAGGGGTGGTCGGCTCTTCAAAGAGGATGATTTTTTTTATGTTATGTTGTAATAATTTAGGATAAACTGTTATAAACACATCTCTATTTTATCTTGGTAGCCACTGCCAAGTTTAAAAAAAAAAAAAATTGGATTCTACCAGAAACACAAACTAAGTCTGCGTCGAATACAATGATGTTTCGTCTGGAGTGAAATGCGTACTAGCTCCGTGTTTCACTCAAATATTGATGTTTTATTTTGTTTAAAGTGAGTGAGAAAAGGTGATAAAATAAAACTAGCAAAGTGGCGATGAGCGGTGGCCAAAGCCGACCAAAGAAGAAGTGTCTGCTCACAAGGTGACAAGAAAAGCCGCAAAGGTGGATGAGAGGAGCAACGATCAAATCCGACCAAAACGGAAGCGCCTGCTCACAAGACAGCGAGGAGAGCCACAAAAGTGGAGGTGAAAAGGAACGACATTTAGATTTGACCAAGGCGCAAGCGCTTGCTCACAAGGCGGCAAGAAGGGTCGCAAACAGGAGGCAGAACTAGAAAAAATTTACAGGGGTGACTGAAAATTAAAATGCACAATTATGGTGAGTGAGACTTGAACCCAAGATCTCTTAACCACAAAATAGATCTTTAACGCACTACTTTTTGAACTTTAAATTTTTTTAATTTTACAAATGAAAATTTTCGCAGCATTAGGGGTGTAAACGGAGCGGATTCGGAGCGGATATTGCTAATACCATATCCGCATTATTTTTTCATATGCTAAAATTATCCGTATCCGTATCCGCAAGTATCCGCATCCGTTTAATCCGAATACGGATAATAAGCGGATTCGGAGCGGATTATCCGTATCCGTTTACACCCCTAGCAACATAGCAGGTAAATCCTGTGACTTAAAAAACTGCGAAAGAGAAAAAAAAAAAAAATAGAAGTTTCAAGTTGAAAAAAAAAAAAAACTGAGAAAGAGAAAAACAATTAATGCATACTTTAACATGACCTTGACTTGAAGACTTGTGAAGCAGGGTCTTGGTCTCGAGCGTAGTGCACGGGACCCCATGACGTGGCGTCAGAGTTCCAATGAGATGCGACATGAGTGTGACGTCATCATGTCGGTTTCGCCTAGCTACAAGTCTACATACCACATTGCCACGAGACTTCGTTTAAAATATTACCCACTTATACATTTTCCTACGCGATCGTATTTAAAATCGATAAAAATAAATAAAAAAGATAGATGGTTTAGCCTAGTTCTTGATCTTCTGTGGCAAGACACTGGAGTATGCATCAGTGTTATACTTGGACATGATACTGTCAAATAATTAATCAGTATGCATCAGATTAATTGAAAATTTATGAAAAAAATATAGTTTTTTTTTTAATTTATGTACATATACTTATAATATATTTAAAAATTAATAATTTTAATACATCAAACATATCAAATAAATTTAATTTAACTTAATTCTGTTATTATAACAATGACAATACACTTATTTCTCTCTATTAGCACATACGCGTACAAGTAATACATTTATTTAATAAAAATATTAATTTGAGAATTAAGTTTTTCAAATACTAATAACATATTATAAGAAAAGAAAAACATCCAACATAAAATCACTGAATTTAGTTTACGCTAGAGACTTAATTTCATATATGAACATGTCACACTAATAAAATAAATTTATATCAGTTAGTAAGAAAAATATATAGCTTTTAAATAGTATAAGAATTTTGCTCCGTGTGGGAGTCGCATGTTCGAAATCCATTCGGGAGAATCTTTTATGGATATTAAATAGTTAGATAGCTTGACCTCCAACTTTACTTAAAAGAAATTTAATAGAAGAATTAATTAATTTCAATATAAGTAAAAAGAAAAATATATATTAAAAATATTATATGTATATCCAAATACAAATAAAATCTACAATATGAAACTTATGAAACTTGTTATCACAAACAGTTGCAGAATTTTTTTTTTGAAAAGAGAATCAATGTAAAAGTAAATAGTCACTTGAATGAATAAAAAGAAACGAAAAAAAACAAACGATTAATGAGAACAAAAATAATTGAAAATTTTCACAAATTCATTTGAATTGTCTGTTCACAATGGTTTGATCACTCACATCAATCAATGGACCGTTTATACCGTTTTTTGCAGACGGACATATTATCCTGTCCTTTGGCTAAATCGGAGAAATTTGACATTTGGAGGTAATTTTTTTCAGTAGGTGGGTGGCACGGGTCGAAATCGAGTTAGTTTTATTTCCAAATTAGATGGAATCAAATATGGTTCATGTGACCTCGTGTCAGATAACACGCATTCTTTAAATCGGGTCAAAGATTTGTCATTAATGCATTTTGGACTTGCACCTAACATCGTTTGACGAGTGAGACCTGCTGAGTTTTTAATTTAGTCAAGGGTGGAAGTTAATAATAAATATGACATTTGCTGCAGTGAAAAAAACATATAATTTAAAGTTTTTAAAAGGATAAATATGAAAGTATTTATGTTTGTGAATAATTGGATGCATTTGTATTTTTAAAAGAAAATTTATATATTTTTAATGTTATGAGATTAAATAATCTTTTTTAAGTTAGCATCGGAGTGCAAAATTTAAAATCCTGAATTCTTGATAAGTCTTTTTTATTCAACAATCTAAATATGGTCTCCAATTGAGGAAGTTGCTATTTGATTCATTAGTCTCACTTGCCTGTGTTGAATTCTGAAAAAAAAAAAAAATATAACAATTTTTTTTTGTTGACAAAAATAGCTTTAAATGTTTGTGTTAGTACATGTAAATTGTGCACTTAACTAGAAGGGAAAATATACACATTGTGTTTTAAAAATACAGTGAACAAATTTCACAATGCATCAATGTTTGGTTTTATATTTTGTAATTACATGGTACAATTTTAATTTTATAATATTCTGAGAAAAACTTATATTTACTTTATTAATTTTGATATGAAAGTAAAGAACAACTTGACTGAGGACTTATAATTCAAGAGGATCATAATAATTTATTATTTATTTAATTATTATTTTTATGGTTGGCGGTAAGGTATGTTAACAAATTTTATAATAAAAAAAGAAGGTTAAAGATAGATATAAAATTATTTACAGCGTCAGAATAAAAAATACTGTCTATGTCACGAACTAGCCGCCATTCAACATTGAATCTCTTGTGTTGTTTGAGAAATCAGCACACGCTCCTCTCATAATGTCCACACTCTTGCTGTCTAAATGGTTCTCCATTTTATTCTATCATCTTTTTGTAGACTCACCATTCTCTTGACCCATATCTCCATGATATCCCCCCCCTCCTCGAAACGTATTTTGAAAAAGGTCATTAGTTCAAATCAGAAATGAATTGCATGGATGCAGTTTTACATTATGTGGTCTCTTGTTTCAACTCTATTTGAGCCGCACAGCTAGCAATCTTGTTGCACTTGGCAATCTCGATAGATCAGAACCTCCTGAGTGAGGATTTTTCCCCTCAGCATTAGCCATAACTCCTCTATTGCACACAGAACCCAATATTATGTAAGTATTTGTATGCCGATGCACATATAAATTGACCATTTTCTGTCCATCGCGATGTGGCCGTGGTTGTTTCAAGAGAGCAATTGAAGAAAAGCACGAGTTGTGCGAGTTCCTTTGTGAAAAAGGAGCTTGTTTCAGTGATCGGTAGGAACCGATCTGCTGCTATGATTCCATGTAACTCCCTGACCGTTGATGCCCAGAGTCCGTCCGGACTGTTATGTACCCATTAAATGGACTGTTATTTGAGATAATATATATAGGATAATAGGAGATGCATTTTTGTGGACTGTTCATGCAAATTTCCGATTATGGGAGGGCAGATCGGTAACTGTTTCAAAGAGAAAATTGTTATTAAAATATCTTAAGCAAGGATCTGCACATAAGCAAATTGAACTTTTCATCTTCGAGAATATGCACCCAAAAATATTTTTTTTTTAAGTAACCAATGCAAACACTTAGTGGAGAATATCAATCTTAGAAAACAAACACCAAAGTATCAAACATTACCCACAATAGAATAAAAGAAAAAGGCAACCCCAACCCCAACAATTATATAATATTAAAAATAAATAAGAGAAGTATTAAAGAAAGAAAGAGAAAGGTTGAAAAATGGGGACAAGTTTCGAAGTCCGGATCCTCAAAATTAACTTAATTTTTTTAGTTATAGATTCGGATCGTCTATTCGTCTCATTAAAACTCAGGAAAATCCTGTCCTAGATGAAACTCACCGGCTCTTTAAAAATCGTGCCACAATAGATCTAACGGTCCTGATATAAACTCAAAATTTGAGTTACTTTCGATGACTGAATTCAAGCTACCAATACATCCCTCTCATATATTCGCTGTCTTGCTCGTCCTCTCCTCTCTTCCTCTCTTATCTCTAATGTATAAAACCCAAAATCCGCTCGTAATCTGAGTCGTCGGATCAGAGATGGATGGTACCAAGCGCAGGCGAATTGGGCCGGGGGATGACGTCACGGATGCAGAGGTGGATGAGTTCTACGCCATCTTACGCCGCATCCGCCTATCAGCTAAGCCCCGCCGCCCTGTCCAATCGGCTCCCCCCACGTGGAGCCCCTCCTTTGCGCTAGAAGACTTCGAAGTGAGGAAAGACGAGAGAGGTACCAGCCGTAAGGAGGACGCGCCTGTGCGATCGCATCCTGACGCCACGGAGGTGCAAAGTGGTGACAGAGCACCGGCGGTGAGAAGACCTCTTGATCTGAACGAAGATCCAGAGCCCGATGCGGTGATGGAACCCATTATCGGTTAGATTACCCCCTCGCCTGTGTATGTGTATTGATTATTGAACTATTGATCCAGCGCAGGCGTGGCGTGTAAAGGGTTGTGCTATGCTAATCTTTCTCTATTCTATTTTGGCGAATTACAATCTGGTCCCTGTAATTTCTTCAAATATTGCATATGTTGTTGCTAAATGTGCAATACCATGGATAACCCTAAAAATCACCAAAATATCATATTTGCTGCTACTGTTCTCTTTTAAACTCCAATAGTATTAATCTATATAAATACATTTGTTGGTAAGTAAAGTTAAAGTATAAATAGAAATGTTGTATCCTTGCAAATAATATGAGGGCTTAGGAGGGATCCATGATATGCCATGTGTTTCAGGAGTGTATGTAATATTTTTGAGGTTTTTGAAGGGTACATATGAGATTGTGAATTACCATTTTCAGTTATTGGGGAATTTTTTTTAATTTTGTGAATTCTTCAAATTTGGATGAAATTATTTATATGCTTACAATAAGCAAGAGCAGGGGAGATATCCGTAGATATAAATTGGTTTGTGGTACATTTGTGTAAAATGGTCATTTTGATATGTTGAGACTTTACAAAGTTGCTCTCCGTAAAAACCGTAATGCCTGTTGAGTCATGATCTAGGATTCTAGGTACTAAATATTTTCAGACGCAGAAATAGAGTGCTTTATTTAAACTAGGCTTCTGTCATCAATTAGGCTCAAATAAGTGAAATAACACACAATCTTAACTTTGAGGTCATGTTTGGTTGTTTGGTTGTGGAGTAGACAATAAAGTAGACAAGATGTAAAACTTGAAAAGTCAGATAAGAGTAAACAATTAAACTAAATTATCTTTAAATTTAATAATAACCAAACATGATCTACATCACAATAATATAAAATACAGTGCAATATTGAGTGTTCTTTGCTTGTAAGTTGCGAAACACGTCTCTCTTACCATAAATGATTGAAATCGTATCTGCCAACAAGCTTGTCTTGTAGTAAAAGATTATTAAGAATTATATATGCAAATGATAATGTACATATATGTATTCTTTCTATAATGTCTTGCCCATCTAGATTCTAGATTCAAACTAGATGAAAATTAGGGACACCTTATTTTTTATATTTGATGAGTTCATTATAATTTACTTACAATCAACGCTACAAGAGCAATAAAGAATATATAGTACAACTAGTTTTTTTTTTTTTTTAAGTTCACTAAGTTTCTTGTGAAATTAACCCGAAATTTTTATAAATATACAAAACAATAAATTAATTTAACAATCTATACCAAATTTGCATGAAATTCAAAATCTATCCAAACCGATGATATTGTCATCGATTTCTGAAGCTAGAACCGATGACAATGTCATCGGTTTCAGAAAGGTAGAACCGATGACATTGTCATCGGTTTCAGTCCAGCACGATTTTTTATGCTTTCTGCACACTTTTTGAAACAACGAACGACTCAGATTAAAATACTGTTCGTAATCATTACACTCGTGCGCAAAATATTCTTGAACCGATGACATATCCATCGGTTTCAATTTAAAATAATTTTTCATTTTTTTATTTAATTAGAAAATATTATAATTTATTTATTTATTTGTCTTAAAATATTATAAATTTTTTTATATTTTTTTTAAATTAGAAAGAATACCATATAATTTGATTTATTAGAAAGACTTAAACAAATAACCCGGATCAATATTTTTCGGATCGGATTTTTCATAGCTGTAAGAAAGATTAAAATATTTCTTCGTGTTTTATTAGAAAACAATAAAAATACTTTGAATCTGAATTATTGATCCCGGTTCAAAAGTCACTTCTAGGTAAATACAGAAAATATTATTGCCTTTCTATTTTTGAAAAAAATCAAAATTTGAGAAAAAAAATGTAATCATTACATGCGGCAAAATTTTCTCAGATTTTAATTTTTTCAAAAAAAGAAAAACAATAATATTTTCTGTATTTACCTAGAAGTGACTTTTGAACGGGATAAATAATTTAGATTCAAAGTGTTTTTATTTTTTTTCTAATAAAACACAAAGAAATAATTTAATTTTTCTTACAGCCATGAAAAATCCGATCTGAAAAATATTGATCCGGGTTATTTGTTTAAGTCTTTCTAATAAATCAAATTATATGGTTTCTTTCTAATTTCAAAAAAATATAAAATTTTTTCTAATATTTTAAAAAATAAATAAATTATAATATTTTCTAATAAAATAAAATAAAAAAAAAATTATTTTAAATTGAAACCGATAAATATGTCATCGGTTCAAGAATATTTTGCGTAGGAGTGTAATGATTACAAACAGTATTTTAATCTGAGTCGTTCGTTGTTTCAAAAAGTGTGCAGAAAGCATCAAAAATCGTGCTGGACTGAAACCGATGACAATATCATTGGTTCTAACTTTCTGAAACCGATGACATTGTCATCGGTTTGGATAGATTTTGAATTTCACGCAAATTTTGTATAGATTGTTAAACTAATTTATTGTTTTGTATATTTATAAAAATTTCGGAAAATTAACTCTAAAATTTATTAGATTGATTTCACACAACGAATCCGAATAGTTGAAACTCATCTATCTTATGAGTGATGCATCCATATGCGAAAAATTAAAAAATTTAAATTAATTTTTATAGAGTCCAGTGGTAAAAAAATGTACAAAAAATGCATTTAAATTATTTTATAAACCTTCTAATTTTGACTACTTGATTTTATACTAAACTAATTAGAAAATTTTAAGTGGATAAGTTTCAAATGTTGAAATTTGATCGTTTGAAGCCAATCCGATATATTTTAAAATTGAGTCACAAAGGAATTCGGTGAACTTAAAAGGCCCCTAGTTCTACTCAAGAATATAGTTGTATTATTTCAATGAACACTGTATCACACGCTTGGGTTCTCAAATTATTGTTGTTAATATTATTGACCCCACCAGTCAACAAGTTTAAACTTTTAAACTCGTATCCATACCAAAATTTGTCGGATTCGGAAAGTTTCCCGGTAGTTTAGGTTATATTATTTTTTTCGTCAAATGTACGATCTAATATTTTTGAATTAAGGACTAAAATGATAATTATGCTCTTAATTTTACAATGTTGCAAATTCATTGCACTATGGGCAGAGCAGAAAATACTTGGGACAAAATCTTCAATTGTAGCGTAACTTCTAGGTCCGGCAGATCCAACACAAATGAGTTAGATGAAGGTCAATAATTAGGGAGAGGGGACTGTCCGATCCCCATTGGACCAAATTCAGTTCGATGAGTGGTTTCTACCGTCCGATTTACTTCAAAATCTGTGTGCATTACTTTAATATCCGTGTTATTTGCTTTAATATACGTGTGCACAAATCTTGAAGTGGATCGGACGGTATAAAACACTCATCAAACTGAGTTTGGTCCGATAGGCATCAGACACCCCCCTCTCCCCAATAATTACCAATAAATTATGTCGTTTCGATAAAGAGGTGGGATCTCCGTTAGGGGTGGCCAAAAAGCTCGTAGCTCATGGTTCGATCGTAACTCGCATCTGGCTCGCTTGTCAACAGCTCGTTCGTTACTGGACCGAGTTGTTAACGAGCTAGCTTGCTACTAGTTTGGTTCATAATTAATGAGTTTGAGCTGGGCCCTAGCTTGCTCGCCGCCAGCTCGCGAGCTAGCTTGGTCAGGCCTAATCTCCGTAATCTCCGTAACGAGTTATCTTGATAACTTTAATACCGCCTTTTCAAATTATGTGAAAAAAAAAAAAAGGTTATAATAAATTTATGTCAGAAGATTTAATATAAATTCACTTTAGTATCCTTGCTCCGAGCAAATTTATTTATTTGTAAATGAACTTATTAAACATCTGTAGAGGACCTAAAGTCAATTAAAACTTTGTTGTAATTTTTAATCTGGTCACTACATAGTCACCCTTTTTTATATATATATTTTTCTAATGAAACATCTTGTTTTGTGTTTCTCTTGTTGGGCAGTCGCCATCAAATCTCAAAATTTGTTTAAAAAAATTGACTAACTTACCGGACTAGTTCAAAGAACCTAAATTTTAAATTAATCCTTGACTTGAAAATTTGATTAATTTAAAATTCCGGTCTTTTACTTAGAGAGATCGATTGATGTTAAAATTGAAATTGGATTGAATTAGACGGAATGCATTACTTTTAAAGTAATATAGAATCTGGAGGCTTGATCTCCAACTTGTCTTCTTCATCTTAAAAAAAAAGGATAAATTAGTTATTTGCCACTTCAAAATTTTCAAATCTGAAAAATATCATTACGAAACTATAAATCAGAAAAATGCCACTATAAACTTAGTTAATTCTTAAATTTGCCAGAAATACATCATTTTTTATTATTAAAAATTAACCGAAAAATACAGAAATATGTATCTCAAAACTGTATTATTCAGTTAATTTTTAATAAAAAAAATATAAAATTGTGTATTGGTGGCAAATTTAAGAATTAACTAAGTTTAGAGTGATATTTTTCAGATTTATAGTTTTGTGATGACATTTTTCAAATTTGAAAGTTTTGGAGTGCCAAAATAACTAATTTTCCCTAAAAAAATAGTAGCTAGTTCGATTTAATAAAAATGTGTTTTATGTTGTTCTTAGAAATATTTAATTAGTTATTTTTATAAATCAGTTAGTTACTTTTTATATTGTTTTTTTTGCAAAAATATGTGTTTGACTGTGTGCTTCTAATATTAAACTATTTTCTTTTAACAAAAATATTTTAGTGCAAAGATATATTTAGTTATTTCTTTTAACATTTATATAGTTCTCCTTAAAACTTATATAACTACATTTCTTAAGATGTGCTTGTCGGCTGGAAGAATCACAAGCCATATAACTTCTTTCAGGCATGCTTTAAGAAATATAATCATATAAGTTTTTAAAAAGCCATTGAATGTTAAAGAAAATTAGTTAAATGCTTACAGATTTTTTTTTTGTTACAAGTGATTAGTTTAGTATAAAAAATATACTGTCACACGAAGTATTTTCAAATAATATTTTTTATGATGAAAAATAATGATCGAAATTTTCGATGAAAACTTTATTTCATAAAAAGACAAAATTGTCCGTTTCATTAATATGAAACCCTTAAGTTACAATTCTGTTTAAAATCTACTCAAGTTTAATGTTTGGTTACTGTCAGCTACCATCAGCAACTTAAAGTTAATGCTACTTGCACCCCCCGGCAACCATAGAATTCGTATCCTCTAAGTTATCTGAAATTTTGAGTTAGGATCACGACTGTCTGATTTAAATGCGTACTACTATTAAAAGGCACAGTGCGTTATATGCGTAGGCCGAATTGGCTCGAATTCTGATTGTATAGTATAGAAATTAACTCAAACAGTATTAACTTAATGCATAGGATACAGATTCATAGCCATCACCAAAAACAAACATAACAGTACTGTTAAAAATCCTAGATATTAAGTCATACAACAAAGGGCTGGGCTGCAGAGGTAACTCACAGATAACAGTACTGTTTTTTTTTTTTTTTTTTGGTAAACATAACTGTACTGTTAAAATCCTAGATATAAGTCATATATCAAAGTGCTGATGTAACTAAAACAGTGCTGTTAAAAATCTAGATACAAGTCATACAAGATACAACAAAGGGCTGAGCGCCTGAGCCTGAGGTAAGCTTGACTTGACAAAAAAAAAAGCTTGCAACTTCTGATCTTGCATCAGTTGTCAGCCTGCTCCTCTCATTGCACCACCTATTTGTCAGCTGGGTCCCACACCACAGTCAAGTATTCTGGACACCATTTTGCAACAGGTTTTTTTACTTCCAGAAAGCAAATACAGTATTGGTAATCATATTCCTAATAGAATGTATTTTTTCTTAATCAGAACATGACTCATTCATTAAAAAAAATAGTTTATAAGTTAATTTTAATATATTTATTTTTTATTATTTTTTTACCGCCTGACGTTATATTAAATTAGTTTGAAAATGTATAAATTTGACATGTAAACTCATCACTTGTGAAGTAGATCAGTTTCAATGATTTGAATGCGTCGCTTGAAACTAATCCGATGGTTTTTGAGTTAAGTTCATAAAGAAGCTTAAAACCTTTTCACTTTGAAAATGTTGGAAAAATTAATTTCATAATTTAATAATAAATTCATAATATTTTTAAAAAATTAAGAAGTGCTTGGTATTATCCCTGGTTGTTATTTTTGAATTGTTATTTTTTTAATTCTTTTTCAAATGCTAAAATGTAGTTATAAAGTTGAATTTCTTCTCTATTATCAATTAAATAGTTAATATTAAAAATAAATTTTTTTTTATGAAATAAAGACAAAGTAGCAGCGAAACATGGTGCATTTGATATAAGACAGAATATTGCGGGAAAGGTGAATTTAGATAGCACGGAAGTTCTTTTTTCTTTTTCTTCTTCTTCTTACCTCCACGATTGCCTGAATGATTATTTCCTGCAGTTGCCGATTAGGCACAAATTAGACTTTATACGTCACAATACTCTTTGCTTGCAAGTAACAAAATAAGTCTCTCTAATTATAACTGATAGAAGTCCAAGATGTAAACAACTTAGCAGCATCTGCTAAGTATTCAAAAAAAAAAAAAAAAACAACTGATAGAAGTCGTATCTGCCTGCGAGCTTATGATTGAAAAAATAAAGACAAAAAAAAATTAGAAACTATATCTTTGATGAGGAGGGATCAAGTTACAACAAATATTTTTTTCATTTTCAAAGTCCAAATCGTCGATCCAAACCGTTCAACATAATTGTCTAAATAAAATGTGCTTCTAGATCAAATTTTATATTTTTTTTTGAATTTTTTTTACTATTTATTAAGTATTTTACAAAAACTAGTCAAATTCTGATCATTGAATTTTGTATTTATCTTAAGAAATAGTAAAAAAATTCACAAAAAATGTAAAATTTGATCTGGAAGCATATTTTATTTAGATAATCATGTTGAATGGTTTGGATCGACAATTTGGACTTTGAAAATATAAAAAACCGTTGTTGTAACTTTGTTGTTACTTGATCCCTCCTCATCTTTGATAGCAAATAATATATATTGATGTTTAATATTGAATTGAATTGAATTAGGCAAAATGCATTACAGTCAATGTATCATGGTAGCCAATTTGTTTTAATAAAAATGTGTATTATGTTGTTCTTATAAACATTTACTTAGTTATTTTTATAAAACAGTTAGTTACTAATTTTTATATTATATTTATAAAAAAATAGTGTTTATTTTTTTATGAAATAGTTTAATATGTTGTTCTAAGATTAAATTATTTACTAATTTTTATATTATATTTATAAAAAAAATAGTGTTTTGACTTTTTATGAAATAGTTTAATATGCTGTTATAAGATTAAACTATTTACTTATAAAAACAGTTAGTTACTAATTTTTATATTAAACTTTAACTTCCGTATCATTCAGACATACTTTAAGAAATATAATTATATAAGTGTTAAAAAAGCTTTTGAAAGTCAAAGAAAATAAATTAAATGAATACAAAAATATCATTTCGGTTACAAGTGTATATAGTTACACGTGTATTTTTTGATGAATACCTATTGTTAAAAATAACTAATATTTATTTAATAAAAATAACACATCTGTTAGTGGGAAATGACTTCGAAAGGTACACGCAAAAATAGGCACTTAATAAAACAAACTAGCCTCATGACTAAAAAAATATATTCTCTTATAGCATCATTCTTGACTTTTTTTAAAGATTAAACGCGAGGTCGAATTATTTTATTATTTTCATATTTTGCTGTTCAATTTCTCGTGTTTTGAATTTTTCCTAGGAAAATAATCACATTTATTTATTGCACAATAATTCTTTTTTGGTATCAGCATGACATCATTCACTTTTTTTTTTTTTTTTTTTTATATATCGCGTACGATTTTAGATCTTTAATTAGTTTCAAACTTTCATTCATGACCAAATTGAAAGGTGCCTGTCAAAAAATAATGGATGTTGATTTCACACGAAATATTTTGTTATCAACTCATAACCATACAATTGTTCCAATAATCAACCGATATGTTGGCCCTTTCAACGATTTCATAATTTTTTTTTGAAATATGGGTTGGGGGGGGTTTTCATAAATCTTTAACCTCTATTATTAACCATTGACAGTTGGATTTGAATGTTTAAAGTTTGCTTTTCTTGATTATTATATATATTAACCGATGTACAAGTTTTTAATAATTTCAACTTATGTTATGTTGATGTGACATAACTAATATGTTGTTGTCTGATCACATTATGTCACGTCATATCAGACGTGATATAATGTAATTAAATGTAACAATTGATGTTATTTTTTTTGGGAACTAAGTTAGATCAATATAACAATCATACATAATGCTAACAAATATTGAAATATTGCAAAAATAAATTTAAATGAAGAAATAATGTTGAAAAAGTTGATTACGTGATATAAACAAATCAGTTTGTGTGTGATGTGCCGTACTATATCATTTTTCAATCAAAGAGAAACATATCATGTTACATGACTATTGGCTCTATCATGATATGTCACAACATGTCATGATAGAGCCGACTACAGAGTGACTAATTTTCTTCACTACGTATATTCTATTCAAAGAAACGTATAACAGTTGTAATTGTATAATAGCAGGTGTGAAGAAAATATTTATACAACTTTATTGTTAAATTTGTTACTCAGTCATATAACCGTTTGATTTGTGTCAAGACCCACGTGCACTAATTTGCACGAAATTTAAATCTGTTCGCATGAATCTTGATACAGATAGAACGAATCCAACTTGATATTTGACCGAATCTGATACGAAGAAGAATAAAAGCACCATCTGTATATGGCAACATTTTTTTACGGTAATTCAAATGGTGCAAAGGAATTCACAAAGAAGTAAAACTGTAAATTACATGCAAAAATAAAATACATAAAATTAAAACTGAAAATCACGAAATAGTTTGATAAACTAAACATTCCAGTTGAGGCTTTCCGTCTTCAGTTTCCTTCAAATTGCATTTGTGTTGTTTCAATCTCAGAAATTGCCAAATAAGGCCTTAAGAAACCTATGCAGTCCCAAAATAAGAAATCAATCATCTTATTTTTCTTTTCTTAATCACAGCCCAAATGAGAATCTTCATCGTCTTGTTGATTTCTTCCAGCCCAATTTAAATATGTCTATCTGTAAAGCAAATTTATTTGCTCAACCAAAGCCCAAAAACATGAGATGGGTTTTATTAAATGACCTGAGTGCATAAATTGGAAATTCTAGATGTTGGTTGGAGGGTGTTTCCATAGACATCAGATCAAATTGTGTTAAATGTTCGGTTGGACCCGTTCGATCTGTGTTAATATTTGTGAAAATTTGACCGCAATAATTTTCAAATTGTACGTACGAATTTTATGTCACACCCCCAATTCGAAGGTGCGACAGACCTACCGCAATCAATTTTCATTTCAATTTACATAACACAAGACACGGATCTTTTTCTGCATTGCCAATAGCATCCATTATTTCATTCATATTCCAAATCCCATACTTTTGTGTGGCCCTACTGTCAATTACAATTCCAAAAGCGTTTCTCAATTTTCATCTAATAAACCTGTAACCCACAAGGGGAAACAAGTGAGAAATAATAAATTATTTCTCAGTGCTAATTGCCACTCAGATTATTGGATTCGAATGAAATCCATATTCGGAATGAAATCACCGCACGAGAAATTAACAGTTCATTTTAAAATGACGGATGCAAATGCTCAATATTCAGATCCAAATGAACAACAAAAATTACAGAGATAAATCAGAACTCTAAGGATCTTATCAGAATAAATGGTTAGGTTCTAAATCTTTTAAACCATAAAGTTTGGTAACGTTTGGTTTCTTACCTTTACAATTTCTAGTCTGGTAAAACTGACAGATACTATAACAAGTATCTATCATGTTAGGGCTTATACCGTTATATCCGTCCTGCCAATTTGTTAATGGAAATAATATGGAATCAATATCTCAATATTGTCAGTGTCAGAAAGACAATCGATGATAAGACAGTTCTAACTGTTCTGACAATCGGTTAACAAGAAACAATACGAAATCAATATCACAGTACTGTCATTATCGGAAAGAAAATCATTAATAAGACAGCTACCACAGATCATTAGTCTTACAGTCATAATTCATATTTATTCAGTATCCCCTACCCAACCGGTACTGGGTTCAGTTGGGGCCATTCACCATATGCGCATAAGGGTCTTGGAGTAAAGTCTAGTAGCTAGCTAGACTTTACGATATATTAATCCTTTTTCTCCACTATATGGAGGTTCAAGGATTACAGTATTCAATATTCAATCAATTCAGTCACAATTCAGTCACTATGGTCTCAATCAATCATTTGCAATAACAATCAATTAATCATTTGCAATAACAATCAATCAATCATTTGCAATAACAATCAGTCAATCGATAAACAATATCAACATGATAGTCAATAGACTCACTTGTAATTCAGTTTCAATTGTATTGGGTATGCATATGATGCAACAGTTCAATTAATGCAATCAATCAAATATTCAAAATGCATAGCGAGTTACGATTTAATTCCTAGTTATGAATCTCAGACTAATCCAATAACCTCGCACCTGATATTGTAGAGCACCAGATGAAGTCATTAGCAGTCTATAAGTTCCAAACTTTCTGTCTCATCAGTCTCTTTACGCCTGATAGCGATCAGTTCAGAAATTTGATTCGAGACGCCACGACTATTCAGAATCAACACGACGTAGTCAGAATTTAAATCAAATCCATAATCAAATAACAATCAGCATCAAAATAATTATCATAATATTTCTTTCTTTTTCTTTTCCTTTTTCTCTTCTTTCCTCTCTTTTTTGTTTTTCTGTTTTTTGATACGTAAAGAGAGAGATATAACAAAGGAAGGGGGCACCTCTCATGAGCCGCGTGGCATGAGTGCCACGTAGGCTGCTTCTTTTTTTTTTTTTAAGTTTAATCTTTTTACTTATATAACCTTTGGATTTTAAATATTATAAAATAATCCAAAACCGGATGTTACATCTTAAAAAGAATTAAACGACTCAAATTGAACATTGGTCCGATTGGGACACCTTAGTTCCCCCAAGAGGAGTTTGATTTTACACAAGGTGCCCCTAAACCCTAAACTCTAAACA
The DNA here is from genome assembly GCA_024447775.1 of Carex cristatella. Taxonomy (NCBI): domain Eukaryota; kingdom Viridiplantae; phylum Streptophyta; class Magnoliopsida; order Poales; family Cyperaceae; genus Carex; species Carex cristatella. Next base: position 2,995,386 of record JAJHPF010000016.1, read on the forward strand.
CTAAATCCTAAATCCCATCTGACCTACTTTGGTTCGATAGTGTAATGACCATTCAATTGCATCAAAATCCGTGCAGACTACGTTAAAATCCATGCCAATATGTTTCAATTTATATGCTAATTGTATAGTGTTAGAGCTAATTAAACCTATAAAAGTAGGTCTGATGTTCATCGGACCTACTCCTATCTCAAGTTGCAAACATTACATACAAACAGTTGGGTTTAATATTTCAATTGCCTGGTTAATCAGACAATTTGGAGTTTAGCTGTTTTGGTGGTTTGGTTGAACTCTTATGACAACACCTAGTTTCAAAATTAATTCTCAGTGGAAATAAAAGAAATTAAATAAAAATCTTCGTTCCACATAAAGTACATATGGTATGGTTGCTCATTACAAGGAATGCACTATCAGATATATAATATTTGTTATTTGAATGACTATCAAGATAAAGAGAGAAGGATAACCAAATGGCGCCAATTATTTACACCATGTATGATTAAACAAAAAATTTATGAACTTTCACCATCTAATTGATTTGGATTTTTATTAGTAACTTTTTCTGTATGTTTGCTTCTAGTGCCATATATTAGACGTCCTTTAATTTTATTCAATCCGGAACTCCAATTTTGTTTTTTGATATGATTGAAATTATTTAATTTTAATGTGATTAAAATATCCAAGAAAATTGTGAAATGACACCGCAAAGACAAGTCACTAAATTAACATAAGCAACATTTTGTAACTATTATTACTTACCATTGATCAATAATTGTTTGAAAACATATGTTAAAATTGGTCAAATTTCAAATCATTCAAATTTATTTCATCTCACAAGAGTACTTTTTGTTCTTCAATTGATCTGTTAGATTAAAATTAAGAGTTACAGTCCATTGACAATAATTAATTAATAATTTTCAACAATATAAAAAATCTCAAAAATAAATACTTTAAAGTCATATAATTGACCTGATATATTGATTGATTGTGTACATATGTTCCTACCAATAGCTATATATTGCAAGCTGCACAGAAGATCCAATTATAAGTTTTTGGAGTGCAAATTCGTAACCAACCTATTCAAACTTAAAGATTTTTAATATTAAAAGTATAACTTTTGAGATGAGGTTTGATGACTAACAATTGCATATTTACATATATAGGCAAAACAATAAATGGAAATATATATATAAAAAAAAGGCAATGCGCTTTGTACGTCTGCGCACCTAAAGGAATCGGGATTGTCTGTGACCATAACTATAAAGACACAATGTCACAGTTATCTAAATCTCTGTCAAGTGTCAACTGTCCAACTGCCTTTGTAGGAGCCTGAATTAGAGATTGGAGGGTTTATATTTCATAGTATATATTTTTTTTAATTTGTATGTATATTCAGATCATGTTAAAAATTTGAGGTTGGATGCTGAATAATATTTATGAAGGTAATTTTAACAAATTTTTTAAAATTAATGGACAAATCGAAGCTATTTAAACTCTTACATTATCCATACAATTAATAAGCAATTAATAGCGACAGTCAATAAGCGGTTTGTCACAAGATTCGTGTAGAATATCTATTTATGTCCATTCTGATTCTGGCACATATAATGCAAAATAAGGAGATAATAGTTATCGTGATGAATTTAAAAACATGAGCTCCATTTGTTATTCTTTTGAAAAATATCACATCATAGTGTCCTTCCTGACTAGAATTAAATTACTGTAGCAAAAATTTAAGATTAGTCACTAAAGTGTTTTTTTTTTTCCACAAATATTCTTTTGGATGATATTGAAACTTGGTGTTTATCCTCTCCAACCTTTTAATCTTTAATTTTTAATTTTTCCATCTTAATTAAGTAGTCAAATAGATTGACACAACATCTGTATTAAATCTTAACATTCTTTTTAAAAAAATTAATTTAAAAGAATTCATAAGTATGTGGTGTGTTGTTGAACCGAAATTATATTTATACCATATAAAAAAACAATTTCACCACTTTTTCTGAAAAATTTCATATCTACCACGTCTGCTAATTGAATTGGAAAACCCAAAGACTGGAGTCCGCTAATTGAATTCGCAGAGTTTTTTTTTTTTTTTTTTTTACAGAAATAAAATATTTCTGTAAAGTTAAATTACCTAAACCCTAAACCGTTATGCCTCATCTTGAATTTTTTAATTCTATATTTTTTCACAAAAAAAACAATACAAATATATTTAACATTAAAAAAATATAAAATTATGCCTCATCTTAAAAAATTTCTTCAAATTACGCTCTTTAGAATAGAAGATACCACGAAATGACACCGGGATCCAACGAAACCTTCACTGACTTAAAACCAGAAACCTAATTGAGAATTTTTTCTGTTTATTTATTGCAGGATCCAACGAAACCTTTCTCTGTTTATTTATTCCATCTGATGCTACTTTTTGCTGTCACTCCTCCAAAATTTTCTCAATATAATATATTATAAAATGCTTCCATTTATTTCTTTAAAAAGAAAGGGTCCGCTTTTAAATTGGTGGACGTAATATATATGAAATTATTCAGAAAAAATAGTGAAATGATTATTTTTTAATATGATATAAATAAAAATTTTGGGCTGTTGAAGATATGTATGTGATCTCTTGACATTTTTTTAAATAATTTAAATAAAATAAAATAAAAGCCATACGTTTGTGGGGTGTATATATACTACAATTTAAATTTATAAGCAATTGATATGTACCTTTCATTTTGTATGTAGGATTGTTTAATGTAGAGTATTGACAAAAAAAATCTCAGCCTTTTGATTTACGGATGCCTCTTTCTAATTATTTTGTTACGTACCGCCAATATACAAATTTATCATACAAAAACTATATATAGACTTTGCATTTTTTTCATATATATTTTTTGTTTCTTCTGACAAGTACATCTAGTTCCTTCTAGCGAATTGATTAATTGAATCATAATAAATATATGTATCATATAATTTATAAATGCATACTCATCCTAAACACGTATGAGGGATATAATGCGGATAGGGAAAGCAATTTTGCTTTTGTAAAATCATAACCACCCGTCTACCCCCACCATTTAATCAATCTGGCGCCTCTACAATTTAATTTAGTGGCAACCCAACTTTTAAACCTAACATTTCTCGCAATCTTTTCTCAATATCTCCATGCAACACACCACAAAAAGAGACCAAATTTAGAAGAAATTAAAACCCTTTCGTTGACACCAACCATTAATTGGTTACCAAGATGGAGAAAGTGCCTCTCTCTCCAATGAAGAAGGGAAGCAAAGAACATGTGGATATGGAACCGGCGTCTCCATGGCGTCTCCGGTTCAGCGACTTTCGCTTGCCGGAGCGGCCTCAAGAACAGCCACTTCTCACTAGAGTTTTTAAAAGAGGGCATGGTATGTTCCTTATATATATATACTTGGTTGTGTTTTTTCATATTAGTTTAATTTTACATTTTTGGGTTTTTATATGTTAATTTCATGATTGAATTTGGAATACACCATTTCTCCTGTTATCCTAACATTAAATATTCATCATGCCAAATTTGTTATATATAATCGTTATCGTCAAATCAACTAATTAGGGTTTCACCATCTTCCTCCCTCTTCAACATCTTTTCAAGCATCATAAGCATTTATTTCATAATTTTATAGATGTTATCTATTTTCTCGATATAATGATTTAGCTTTTGCCTTTAATCCGTGCAACTAAGGAAATAAAATAGGCTAATTTTGAGAGCATATATAAAAAGAGAACCAAAAATGTCATTTATTGTATTTTCCTTGATGAAAGATACCAGTTGTGCTTCTTCCAAAATAGAAACCATAGACTCCTTATTTGTGACATGTAACAATACAATTTTTTCAAACAAAAAAAAGAAAAACAATACAAATTTAGGATCAAAATTGGTGGCTCCATTCAGTTTATATCTTGCATTTGTTTTTTCCTTCCAATTTTACAATTAAAAAATGTGTGCACATTTCCTGCTAGATTTCTACTATTTATAGACATATTTGGGAATTTTTTTAAATAGAACCAAATTTAAATATTTTAAAAGAAGAAATACTATTGATTTAGTTTCTACAAATAACAACTCCACCGATCCGCAGGCAAAAACACATTTTCTCCAACGATCCTGCAGATCGGTGGAGCCATTTGCTATTGATTTCCATAGTCATATTGTATAAATGGGTCATAAAATGGGAACCGAATCCTCTGCCCTCGGGGTCCTGCCCCTGAAGCGCTGACATGGGGACCCGCAGCAAAACTAAAACCAATTTTTAAATATTTAAACCCGTCTGGACCCCACGTGTCAGTCACACTAGGGGCAGGAAAATCCTCCCCCCCAGGGTACAGGTGATCTCATTCCCATAAAATAACTCTACTGATCCATAGTGCTAGTGTTTTTTAAATATTTAAATTTGATTCTATTTATAAAAAAAAAAATCCATATTTGGCATCTTTTTCTCTGTCTTTTAAAAAAAAGGTAGTTGCCAAATTGATATACAGTAGCTCTCCAAATTATGTAGCAGAAACTTGGGTTATCTTCCTTCTTTTAGTTAGAATATTAGATAATTAATTATCATACAGAGAGGAAATTAATAAAATC